>JAAGEH010000470.1:668283-862496 GCA_011751065.1 Lasiurus cinereus | reverse complement strand
CGATTTATTGTAGAAAATTTCCGAAATAAACCACTAGAAAAATGAAAAGGAAACTATTCAAAAATCCTACCATATATAAATAACAGTGAGAACATTTGATCAGCTTTCTCCTAGAAATAGTTACATAATTCTCGAGCAAAATTGGGTATATTGTTTCTTTGATTTGGAACTTGTTTGTTTAAACAGCCTCTGTATATAACTATGTATTCACATATAAAATAAAAAGATTATTTATGCATAGTCAGTCTTCATTGTCAGTAGATTCTTCATAGCTGACTTTAAGCAAAATGATGCATCAGAAAAGTATTCTTTACCATAGGCTAAGAAATATAAGCATGAGTTTTGTCTACAGCATATTTGTGGGCACAGAAATATCAGAATACTTCTAAAACAAAGCACTTCTAATATTAACCATTGGAAGAAATAGGAATTGTCTCCTCAGTGGTTAAACATCCATCCATGAACCAAGAGGTCACTGTTTTATTCCCGGTCAGTGCACATGCCCAGATTCTGGGCTGGAATCCCAGTTAGGAGGGATGCAGAGGCGGCTGATCAATGACTCTCTCTCATCTTTTATGTTTTTATCTCTCTTTCTACCTCCTCCGCCCTCCTTTCCTCTCTGCAATCAATAAAAATAATTTTTTAAACATGGGAACTATACATACATTTTTAAAGATTAATAAAAAAATAAGATAATTATTTTCCAATCCACTTATTGGGGAAGTAAGTAATTTGGTGAAAGTCACACAACTCCTGAATGACCAGTTGGGGTTGAAAGCCAGGTTGTCTGCCTTCACAGCCCACACTCTGAAGCAAACTCTATTCTACATCCCATGTCATTAAACATTCTTTGAAAACATAATTTGAAAAGCTTCTGCATAATATTGGCTAACATAAATATGCCAAACAGGAGTTAATTTAACTCTTCCCCAGCATTGAACAATTGGGTTGTTTATAATAGCTCTTGCATTTGTTTTTGGTTTTTGCTAATCATCCCCCTACCCCCACTGGATATTTTTACATTGCTTTTTTTTTTTCTTATGAGGAAATGGATAAAATGCTAATAACTCTACTCTTCTGCCCAAGTGAAGTTGCTTCCCTCAAATCCAATTAATCTTACAATGGAAATTAAAATATACATGATTTTTATTTTATTTTTTAAATAATTCTTTATTGCTGAAAGTATTACATATGTCCCCTTTATTTTCATTGCTGTTTAGAGAGTGGGAGGGAGATGGAGGAAGGGAGGAGTGAGAGAGAAATATTCATGTGAGAGAGGCATTTGTTTCCTCCCAAAAGCGCCCTGACCAGGGGTCGAACCTGCAACCTAGGTATGTGCCCTTGAGACCTCTCCGTGCAGAGCCAAAGCTCTCTCTTCATGGCTGTCAGGCAGGAAACAAGGCCTCTCTCACATTAATCGGGGCATTAGTACCCCTGGCCAGGGCCTGCTCTGGTGTTTTAAGTGTAATGCTTCAAAGAATATTTTTTTGTATACATCTTTGTCTCTTATTATTTCATTAGGGTATATACCTAGATGGGAAGTTTTAGGATCAAAATGATACCAAGCTAAAGTTTAGTGGAGTCACTACAAATGGCATTTATAACAAGTTTGTCTTTTTTAAGGGGTTTTACGTGACAGTGCAGGGAATATATCAGAAATCTTTGAACCTTCTGCTCAATTTTGTTGTGAACTTGAAATTGCTCTAAAAAATCAATTCTATTTAAAAGGGGCAGTGTAACATGGAAATAAGTCTATGGGCTTTTTGGCCAACCATCAGGAACAATTCAAGCTATGGCTCTCCACTGCCAGCCGGATGGCCTGGGGCAGGTCACTCAGTCTCTCTGAGCCTCACCTGTGAAATGGAACGCACCCTGGTTAGGGGGTCGGCATGAAGTGCTGTGTGTTAAGCCCCTGACAAGCTGCCTCGTGCTCTGCATCCTACAGATGGCAGGGCCAGTGACAGCGAGGTGCTTTTCAGATGGGAGGGAGTGTGGGCACCCAGCTCCTGCTGTGGGAGTGGCAGTCTGAGCTCCCTGGCCCATGAGAGAGGATGAGGTTTGGGGGCCCAGGTGGAGTGGGAGGGTCCCCGCTGGAGGGAAACAGCTCCGTGGTGGAGCAGCTGAGGTGCAGCTGGGCCTGTGGCCTGGGAGGCAGCCTTGTGCGTGCCTGCTCCTCCAGCTCACACCTCAGGTCTGCAGCTGTGACCTGCCTCCTATCAAATGGGCCATGGCCGGGGCTTGGCTGTTGCTTCTCTTGGCCCTCGGGTGTCCAGCCCTGCCCACAGGTGAGTCCCCCCCTGATTCTCTCTTTGTGCCCTATTTGCCCTGAACAACCCTCTCCCTCTGGACGTCCGGATGTTGGGTGAGATGCGGGGAGGCAGAACAGAGGCACTGGGGCCTCTGGGAGGGTCTCACCAGAAGCCCATCTTCCCTTCCCCACTTCACTCTACCTCCCAGCTACCTTGCTCTGGGGCCCCAAGTCCTGCTCCCCTGGGGTCCACAGTGTTGGTAGGGAGTAGTCACCTCTTGGAGGTATAGAGAAACAAAGCAAGCTAGCAGGTGTTTATAGGGGCCAGTGTACTAGCCAGGCTGTTATGTGATATGGAGTGATGGGACCTGGGCAATCTTGTGAGGTCCCCTCCTGCCCTTCCTGTCCAGGTCTCGTGCCCTTTCCACCAGGGGTCAGAGTGCCTTGTGTTCACGCCCAGCTCCCCGTTATCCATGGGCTCTCAGGAGAAGTCCCAAGGCCTCAGTAACTTCAGGGTGTATGTACCCCCAGACCTCCAAAGATCAAGGCTGGAGCCAAAGGACTAGAATTGTGAGAATTCCAACTTATCGAGCCTGTGCATATTTACATGTGTGTCTGGGGAGATGGGGGGAGTCCTTGACCTTTGAATCAAGACATCTCCTTGAGCTAAAGCTGACCCAGTGTGTCACAGCTCTCCCTCCTAAGGAGGCCAACCATGCCCATGTGGAGCAGGGCATGCCCAGGGCAGGAGACTGAGCTCCGGGAAGGACGCAGCCAGGGTGAGGAGGAGCAATCCTGGGAGGGTTTGTGGAGGAGGTAGATGCTTAACTTACTTTGGGGAGTGTCTCTACCGGTACAACTGCGAAGGCTCAGGAGCTGTGGTTCCTGGAGCTCACACCTCCCTTTGTTTGTGATACCTTATTAATGATAGCATTGATAAAAATACGAATACTCATCTGCCATGTGTTTTACATCCATGAACTTTATTCTACACAACAACTCTGTGGAAGTGGTATTATTAACCCCATTATATTGATGGGACCATTGAGACTCAGTATATTAAGTACATCAGACAAACCAGCTCTATCCGAGGCCACGACCCAGGTTTATCCACTTTGTCACGTAGCAAAATCTTAGTCATCCTTCCAAGAAGGGTGATTTGTGGGACTTGGAGTCCTGAGATCTGAGCTCAAATCCGAGTGGGCTACTAACCATCCACATGCTACAGGTCAGTTATTTGACCTTCAAGAAATCTTATGTGAGCACTCCACACCCTTATGTCCCCACAAAATACTCTGGCATGAGTCCCCACAGCATGCACATTTCTTTGGCCTGGCTACCCTTAGAGTTGTTGTGGCATTGTGTGTGTGTGCATGTATGTGTGTGCATGTGTGTGTGTGTGTGTGTGTGTGTGTGTGTGTGTGCGCGCGCGCGCGCGCGCGCTGTTTTTTGTTAATCCTCACCCAAGGATATTTTTCCATTGATTTTTAGAGAGAGTGGAAGGGAGGGGAAGAGACACAGAGAGAGAAAAATCAATGTGAGAGAGATACATCAATTGGTTGCCTCCCACATGCACCCTGGCCAGGGCCAGGGTTCAAGCTTGCAACCAAGGTCCATGCCCTTGACTAGAATCAAACCCAGGACCATTCAGTCCACAAGTCAACACTCTATCCACTGAGCAAAACCAGCTAGGGCTTAACTCACAGTTTTAATTTGTTTGTAGGTTTTAACCTTTAAGATTTAATTTTTATGAGCAAATATCCAACTGTTCAAAAATAACATTTTGTTATATATTAGATGAGTCATCCTTACTGAAAAGACTAAGTTTGTGGAACATTAAGGACTATTCTGGAAAATAAAGGACAGATCTACCTAGATTGCAGGACCGATTTCCAGTCGAAGCTGTTTTCTCACATCAATGTTTCTCTCCCTTCCTCTCTCTAACAATGTTCTGCGGTGAATAATACAACAAATACCCTTCCATATGCCACTCAGATTAACAAATGGTTATAATCTTGCCATATTTGAACTATATTTTTAAAAATATTTTTTTATTGATTTCAGAGGAAGGGAGAGGGAGAAAGAGGTAGAAACATCAATGATGAGAGAGAAACATGGATCAGATGTCCCCTGTATGCCCCCTACTGGGGATCAAGCCCACAACCCAGGCATGTGCCCTGATGGGGAATCGAACTGTGGCCTCCTGGTTCATAGATTGCCACTCAACCACTGAGTCACACCAGTTGGGCTGAGTTAGATTTTTTTTTTAAGAAACAAAAAGTTACAGATACATTTGAAGCTCCTTTAATCTTATTCCAGATCATATCTCCTCCCCTTCCTCCTCAGAGTGACCTCTCTCCTGAGGCTGGCACAACCAGGAATTATGTGTATTTGTTTCCCATGAGACTGAGTTCTTTGAAAGTGGGGACAATCTATACTAATAAAAGGGTAATATGCTAATTAGACCAAGATGTCTTCCAGACAAAGCCATGGTGGTGGGGGCTGAGGCAGAGGCAGTTAGGACAATCAGGCAGGCAGGCAGGCAGGCAAGCAGTTAGTAGCCAGCAGTCCCAGATTGCGAGAGGTCCCAGATTGGAGAGGGTGCAAGCCAGGTTGAAGCATCCTCCACCCCTACATGAATTTCATGCACTGGGCCTTTAGTGTATATATAAATTATTATTTATAATTTAACTTTGTATATAAATTAATGTTGTATCCCTAATGCCTTGCACAGAAAGGTTCAGATATGATAGATAGGTGATGGGAAGATGATGGATGGATGGATGGATGGATGGATGGACGGACAGATGGACATATAGATGTAAAGTAGAGAAAATAGCTGTAGAAAATGTGGGTGATGGAAAAAAAAGTGAATGAATAGAGAGGTGGGTAAAGGGTGGAGGAAAGGAAGGGTGTTTAGATGGGAAAACGCAAGGAGAGAGGGCTGGTTGAGGATGGAGGGACAGATGGATGGTGAAAGGACAGATAGAAGCATAGAAGCCTACGGTGAGATGGTGGCCTGAGAGGGCATGGACAGATTTAGGCCCCCACAGGTGCATGCTCTCTTACAGGTGTGGATGGCACTCCTTTCCCCTCGCTGGCCCCACCCATCATGATGCAGGTGGATGGGAAGCAGCAGGTGCTGGTGGTCTGCCTGGTCCTCGATGCGGCACCTCCTGGCCTTGAGAGCCCCATCTGGTTCTCTGCTGGCAACGGCAGCGCCCTGGGCGCCTTCACCTACGGCCCTTCCCCAGCTGCAGACGGCACCTGGACTAGTGTGGCCCAGCTATCCCTGCCCTCGGAGGAGCTGGCGTCCTGGGAAACCTTGGTCTGTCACACCGGGCCTGGGGCTGGGGATCATAGCCAGAGCACACAGCCCCTACAGCTGTCAGGTGGGGACAGAGTCTCGGGTGCCCCCTGCCCCTTTCACTCACCCTGGACCCAGGATTTGGTGGGAAGGAAGGCAGGCCCAGACCATGGGAACATGAAGGGTGTCCAAGTGATGACCAACTAGATGAAGGGGTGCCTGGGCTCAGAGCAGGGCCACCTAGGGCCCTAAGGCCTGGAATTAGCACCTGTGATATCTCACTCAAATCTAGGCTCTGATGCATGTCTTCCACGAGGTAATAATGCCTCCTCCCTCCTAAGATTGCAATATATATTAAGGTATATATTTTAACCCTACTACCTAGGGCTAATATCTCTATATATCTAGGATTAATATCTATGTATCACCCTATATATGACAGCCTTCCTATTAGAACCAAACATTGAGTAAATAATTGATTGCTACCACTTATTCAGCGCTTACTCTTGCCAGGTACTATTTATTGTAAACACTTTACATTTATAAATTCATATAATTTTCCTAATTTTTTCAGGGACAGAGAAGTAATAGGTCCAAAGTCATCTATTATTATTACTTTATTCTTTAAAAAATATATTTTTATTCATTTCAGAGAGGAAGGGAGAGGGAGAGAGAGAGAAACATCAATGATGACAGAGAATCATTGATTGGCTGCCTCATGCACGTCTGTCCCACACTGGAGATGGAGCCCACAACTCAGGCATGTGCCCTGACCAAGAGTTGAACTATGACTTCCTGGTTCATAGGTCGATGCTCAACCACTAAACCACGCCAGCTGGGCTATTATTACTTTATTAATAACCAGATGACTTTCTCTTTTTGGATTATATTGGTTTTAACATAATATTTGTTGGAAAAATTCTCTGCCTTCCAAAGGAGGCTGCTGAGAAAACCAATTCCTTGTCTGGAAGTGCCTAGGCAGCTCGGCCTCCCAGGACACAGAACTGGGGGCGGCAGGGAGCCAGGGTTCAGTCCTCCCCGAAGACTTGCAGCAAAGAGGCTCAGGCTCCCACTGCCGGTTCCTTTGTCCATCTATCCAACATGCCATGAACAGTGCCCTGGGTCAGGGCCGGGGCACAATACTGGGGCGGAGGGCATGGCCCTGGGGTGCAGGGAATGGCCCATCCCAAGTCTCACTGCCTTCTCCTTGGCTTACAGGAGAGACTTCCTCAGCAAGGACCTGCCTCTGGGAACCTCGTGGGGGTGAGTGCTGGGGGCCAGGACAGTGGGTGCTGCTGGGCTCTGGCCTGATGGTCCTCCTGGGGGTGGTCGGTGTTCCCTGGGGAGGCTGTCGGCTGGGTGGGTGCCCTGGCCAGCCTGGGCCTCTGTCCACCCTGGCTAAGATCTCTGACCGCAGCCCCACCCTGGACACCAGCTGAGAAGCACAGGTGAGCACTGTTGAGGCCGTGGACTCTCCCGGGCAGCCCAGGTGAACGTCAGCCTCCGAGCCCCGGGAGACCCCTGTCACTCCCACCGCCTGCTGGCCATGGTCACCCGCCAGGCCTCTTTCTGAGCGGGCTCCGCTCGGCACGATGCTGACTCCTGCCTGGCCTGCAGCCCCCGATTTGGGGGGTAGAGTAAAATGAAGGTTGGGCAGGTGTTTTTATTACCAGGAAGACACCAGAAGGCCCTGCCCTGAATTTGGGGACAACATGGAGGGCGAATGGCAAGGGCAGAGGGCCAGGCGCCCTGCTCGGGGGACATGCGCAGGGGCGGGGTGCGTGCGGAGCCCCGGCCCAGCCTGCCCCCCCTCCCGCAGGGACGCCGGGCCGCGCGCTGCGGCTGGGGGCGCTGCGGCTGCTGCTCTTCAAGCTGCTGCTGCTGGACCTGCTCCTCACCTGCAGCCGCCTGCGCGCCGCCGCGCCCCCCGCCCGCTGCGGCCGCCGCCGGGAGAGCCGAGGGCTCGGACCTGCTGCCCCGCCCGCCTGGCAGCCCCGCGCCGGGCCGCCGCGGGGTTCACACCCGACCCTGGCGGGAGCCCGGCCTGGAAGGAAGGGTGCTTGCTCTCTGCCCACCCAGCGCCCAGGGCCAGCGCCGCCCTCTGCAGGCGGGCCTCCCGCCGCGGAGGGGCCTGCGACCTGCCCCCTCCTGGACCTGAGCTTCGGGGCCGGCGGTCCCCTCCTTCCACTGAGGCCGGTCCGCGGGAGAGGCTGCGTCTCTCCCACCTGACGGGGAGCCCGGGGCGAGATGGACCCAACCATGCCCTGACGTTTGAGGTGCAGAACACCGGGGGCCAGTAAAGGAGACCTCAATGACACACGCCCGCGAGAAGTGTCTTCATTCATGTCTTCTCTGAGGGCGGCCACTCGGCGGATTTAGGGGAGGCAGAAATCTTGGAGGGCTTCCCGGAGGAGGGGGGCTTCCTGAGGGCAAGACCCAGGGGATTGCAGCTGCGGCTGTGGGGTGGGGAGGGCACTGCCCCACCGGTCACCTTACTCGGCGGCCCCTCCTGGATCCTCACCCTGGCCCACGCTCTGTGAGAGGTGGGGGTGCCGCCCAGGAGCCCAGGAATGTGGGTGCTGGGCCTGCTGGGAAGTCTTGTGCAGACCTGACTGAGGTGAGCAGGGCCAGGATCCCAGAGCAAGGGGAGTCTGCTCACGCCAAGAGCACTGACGGTCACTCCAAGCTCACTCTTCTGAACCCATCAAAGGCCTTGTTCATTGCACCAGCACTCACTGACCGTCACTCAGCCAGGCCGAAAGCCGCATTGTTCTGTTTCCTAAGGAGGGTTCTTGCTCTGACAGACATAAGGCTCCAAGAGGGATGTAAGGTGTGTCCCCTGTTCCTTCAGCACCACCCTTCCCAGGGGCTCCTCTCGGGGAATCCGCCCAGGAACCGCTGGGTGCTGTCTCCGGGATGTCCCTGGGCAGCACAGAGCAGTCCATCGGGCCAATGTTGCTCTCCGTCTCCCCCAAGCTATGCTGGGAAACTATGTTCCCTTAGCTGCCAGTCCATGAAAACCCTCCCTTTCTCCTCCACTGCCCACCGCTCACCAGCCTGCCAGAAGATTCTTCCACCTCTTTTTGGATTATTGGGGGAGGGAGGGTCCTATAACTTCTAGAGATGAATCTGTCCACTATCCCCACGGGGCCAGCTGCTTCCCCAACACACAAACTGAGGGCAAGTAAAGGAGAACCTAAATGACACAAGCAAATGAGGATGAGAGGTGGGCGAGCCGCCCAGGAGCCTTCTGTCTGACTGGGAGCCCCAGGGGGCGGAGATGGAACCAGTCCTCATCTGGTCATCCTCCCCTCCCAGTTCCAGCCCGATGCTGAGCTCAGGGCTCCTGCCACACTAACTCTTGCCTCAGTAAATGTCTCCTCATTCTGAAACAGGGTTTCCTTAGCTCCAACACCCCTCCCCATTTTGCCCCAATGCCCCCAATTCTGCCCTGCCCCAGACTACATCTCCACCAAGACTGGGTTAATGTTATTTTTCAGGGGGGCTCCTGGACCTAGGTAAATCGAGTCCCTGCCTTCTATGAACTCAGAACCCGAAGAAATTAATAATAGGGCATTAAAGGACTAATGTTACAGGGAATTAATGTGTGAACTTTTTACAATCCGCTCTATAAGCTTTAATTCCATTAACCTATTTGAACTTCCCAGGAGCAGGCAAGCCTCCAATGGCCACTAGAAAGTCACTTAGTCATCACAGCGCTAGAAAGCGAGGCTCAGATAGGCAGCGGTGTGTTCAGTTCTCACTGGGACGAATGTAGGGACACTGGACACGAAAAAAGCTATTTTCAGGCTGGGGACTGTGTGAGTCGTCAGCTCTCACCCACAGCTCTTATGAGAGTGGCTGGCAGCAGCAGCAGCAACAACAATAAAACTTAAAAACAGATGCTCAGTAGGAGCTCGCTGCATTATCCCCCGGGGAAGTGACGTGAAAGGAAGCGGAGAGGCAGTGAGGACGCCTTTCCCACCTCTTCCAGGACCAGCAAGCCGCACCCCCTGAGTCGGCCCAGCAGCTGCTTCCCCTCTCCCCTACCCCCCCACACACAGACACATACACCACACACACCACACACACAGAGATACATACACACACCACACACACACACATACACCACACACACAGAGACACAGACACACAGACACACACCACACACACAGAGACACACACACACACACACCACACACACAGACACACACCACACACACACACATACACCACACACACAGAGACACAGACACACACCACACACACAGACACACACACTCACAGAAACACACAGACACACACACACACACCACACACACTCACAGAAACACACACAGACACACACACCACACACAGACACACACACACCCGTCCTAGTCCTCCAGCCCCGCCCAGAGCCTCCGTTAGGAGGAGGGAAAAGATGTTGCCATTGGTCACCGAGGACACCATCCTCTCTCTCATTGGCCCAAACCGAAAAGAGATCATCCTTCCATTTGCTAGAGGGCGAACCCCGAAAAGCCCATTGGCTGCGCAGTCCGCGGGCCTCCGTCGGCTCTGGGGCGGGCCTGGCGGCCAGCGGAGGGAGGGGGCTGGGCTCGCTGGTGCCCGGGTGCGAGGCACGTGTGCAGTCCAGGAAGCGCCTGCGAGAAGCTGCCCAGCGGCACCGTGGGAAGCGCAGCCCTCCGGGTCGGTCCGGCCGGGCCATGGAGCTCGGGACCCGCTGGCTTCTGCTTCTCCCCCTGCTGCTGCTGCTGCTGCTGCTGCCGCCGCCGCCGCCGGCCCCGGAGCTGGGCCCGAGCCAGGCTCTAGCCGAGGAGACCGACTGGGTTCGCCTGCCCAGCAAATGCGAAGGTGAGGGGCGGAGCCCGCGGAGCGTCCTGCTCGGGGGCCGGGGGCCGGGCTTGCGGGAACGCTCCGGGCGGAAGGTCTGGGCTCCAGGGCGGGACCCCGGGATGCTGGGGCGGGCGAGAGAGCGGGCGTCGGTGCCCCTGGAGCTCACAAACCCGTAAAAACAAACAACTACCATCAGGGCAGTAGATGCCTTCCTAGGTGAAATGCAGGGTGTGGGGCTCCCAGCGCGGGGAAAGGCTGGGTGTAGGGGCGTCGGCGGAGGCTCCGCAGGGGGAGCGCCAGAGAAAGTAGGAGTTGGCCGGGTGAAGGGAAGTGACAGGAGGGCCCCACTCCGGAAACCGCACCGCAAAGGCCAGGTTTGAGGAACTGAAAGGATTCGTATGACTGGTCCGAGGGGAAGAAGAGCCCGAACCCTCCCTCCTGTGCCCTCACCACAACCCGAACTGGGGGACTGGCTGCCTCCTCACCAGCTGCGAGCTCCCCGAGGACAGAGACCTTCTCTCCGATCGTTTTGGAATAAATATAAATAAACGGGGGCTATATGGGGACGGGGGTGGAGGAAGGAGGAGGGGCTGAGGCTTAAGGGGTCTCTTTGAGAGGCTAGAACCTGGGGGGACTTTGTGAGGGAGGGAGATTTTAAGAATGTGGAAAAGGAGAGACTCCCAAAGACCTAGGGGTGTAGGTGTGGAACTTGAAGGAGAGAGAGAAAGGGTGCTGGCACTTGAAGCAGAGACCCGGGACTGTGAAGGGCCCACTTCTTCCTCCCCTCCATTCTCCTCCTCCTTCCCACCTCCCTAACCCCAGGCCACCCAGAAAGTTGGCTGTGAATCTGTTTCATCCCAATTCCCAGCCTACAGCAGGCCAGATGTCCCCTAAGCACTGGGAAGTGGGGGGCAGGAAGGGTTTAGAACACATAATCCTTCCCTTTGAGAGATGGAAGGTGAGATGCTTCAGAGGTGGGCCGACGTCAGGGATAGGTCTCCCGGGATGAGTCCAGCCTGTACCTTCTCGCTCTCTTCCTTGAATAGACCGAGTGCTGTGATGCTTTCCTTTCCTTCTGCCTCCAGTGCCGACAGAGAGCCTTAGGGGGTTTCACTTCCTCTTCTCTGTTTGCTGTTTTATTCTGATACCAAAGAGCCCCTACTGTTTCTCATATTATTCTCAGAAGCTCACATTTCTTTTCCTTAGAGGCATTCACAGGTCATAGAAGCGCAGGGCTGGCAAGGATCTTTGAGATCATTCTAGCGCAACCTTATTTTGTAGGTAACTGATCAAGATTACTTTGAAAGATTTTTAGTCACAGGATGGCTTGGCAAACTCCAACCCTTAGGCTCTTAATCGTGTATTTACTTTTATTTATCATTTTGTTATTAAATGCTAACCCTGTCTGGCCCACAAAGCCTGCCTCCTGGCTCAGTAGCCTGAGTGGAACGGGCCTTGGCACAGAGAAAGGAGAACTTGCCCAGAAAAAGAGTAAGTGCATGTCCATGAGTGTCTGGGGTGGATGCCATGAGTCTCCCCCAAGTCTGGATCCCCAGAGGGGGTCTTGAAGAGGGAACGTTTGGAGGAGTTGAAAAGCAAGGTTTTAGCTGATAAGTACAAGAGAGGTAGGTTGATGGCTTCCAACCTTCTGGGCTTGGAATACTACGGGCTGAGGGCGTGGGAGAAGGGGGCCGAGGAGCTGGAGAAATGATGACCCTGCACAACGTACAGGACAGCGAGGGCAGGGAGCCCAGATGGGATTAGCCCAGGCGGGGGACTCAGCTGGCTAGAGTATTGTCCATACACAGAAAGGTGGCAGGTTCGATTCCTAGTCAAGGGCACATACCTAGGTTATGGGTTCGATTCCCTGTCAGGGTCGGTATGGCAGACAGCCAATGGATGGTTCTGTCCCACATCCATGTTTCTCCCTTTCTCTCTCTCCCCTTTCTCTCTGGGTGAGGATTTAAACAAGAAAGAGCAGGTGGGCCCTAGCTGGTTTGGCTCGGTGGATAGAGCGTCACCCGGGGACTGTAGGGTCCCAGGTTTGATTCCAGTCAAGAGCACATGCTCAGGTTGTAGGCTTGATCCCCAGTGGGGGTGTGCAGGAGGCAGGCGATCAATGATTCTCTTTCATCATTGATGTTTCACTCTCTCTCCTTTTCCCTTCCTCTCTGAAATCAATAAAAAAAATATTTAAAAAAAAGAAAGAGCAGGTGGGATTTGTACAAAAAAGGATTCCTCCGGGAGAAGACTTTTATGGTGAAGTTAAGAGAATGGGTAGAAAATCCCCAAGGCCCCTGGAGGGCAGTAGCACTTCCTAAGGCATAAGGCACTTAAAGTGCCAGCCGCAGCCTTCCTAATACAGTGAGAACTATTTGTTTATACTTCTTTCTGCTCCATTAGACTGAGTCCCTGGAAGGGAGGAAAATCGAAACAAGGCCTCCAGAGGGGACCGATGCAGGAACAGAGAACTGGTGTTGCACAACACGCAACATCCAGCGATAAAACAGTCATAGGAGACATTTAGGGGGCAATAGGGGAAATTTGAATGTGGACTAAGTATTAGATGACCTTGGAATTATTGTCCATTTTCCGAGTAATCAAAATTGTTTTGTGGTTAAGTAGGAGAAGGTCCTTTTTCTCAGGAGATGCATGATAACGTATTCAGGGGTGAAAGATCATGATGTCTGTCTGTAACTTGCTTTCAGAATGGCTTAGCACAAACAATGTATACAACAAAACCACACTGTACACAAGTGTGGGCAAAAGAGCATGCAAAACAGTGTATTCTTGTATTATTATTGTATTACTTATGTGACAAAACTGTAAACCTACTTTTGCTCCATAAATTGTTGAGATATAGTATCACATTGTTTTATGTTACATATTGCAGAGAACCGTTGGTAAATCATGAACCACTGTTGAATATGAACAGAAGGCATATAATATATGTTCATAGTACTCTTTTGGCTTTTCTATATGTTTGAAAATTTTAAAACTAAAATGATTGTGGGGGCAGAAGAGCAGAAAGGAGCTGGAAGGAATGAAGTTGGTGGTATAAGGGCCAAGAGTGGACATGACGCACTGCTACCTCCTTCTCTGCCCCAGCGGACTCACCCAGGCTGGGAGAGGCATTGGCTTGAGTCTTTTTGCTGGGAGCTGGCTCCCAAAGGACACGTGCACTCAGTCGGCTGTGCTGTGCCTCCCTCTCCCAGTGTGTAAATATGTCGCCGTGGAGCTGAAGTCAGCCTTTGAGGAAACTGGCAAGACCAAGGAGGTCCTTGACACAGGCTACGGCATCCTGGACCGGAAGGCCTCCGGGGTCAAATACACCAAGTCGTAAGTGAATGGGGACCCACTAGCCCAGCCTGCTTTGTTCCTCAAGGCTTCAGCGGCCTGGAGTTCCCTCCTCCCTTCTAGCCAGGCAGACCCACCAGAGGAGGCAGCTCTAACTGAGACCTAAATTTGCCCGCTGGTTCTACACCCAGCTAATTGGGTGGCTTTCCTAGATCCCTTAACTGCTCTGCTTCACATTCCTCATCTGTAAAAGCTAGCCTGTGATTCCCAGAATTCTTGGATTTCATGGACCAACACAATTTAAAAAATATTGGTAATACAAGATTACCAACATTTAATTTTGCCAGTAATAAATATCAAAAACAAATTTTAAAAAAACATAAAACGTCCATCAGCTGCGGTCATTCTTTCAAAATTGATATTTTAACATCAAAATTTTATATATTTTGCTTTATAAAAAAAACCTACAGACCATTGAGCTTTATAAAAAAATTCCTTCCCGTAGAGCTGTTAAAATTTTGTCTCTCTGGTCTGTGTTCCAGCATTTCAGAGCACCCAGACCAGATGACCTATCTTCCTCCCAGCTCTGACTTCCCGTTGGTGAGATGCGCAGGCGTTGGGGTAGCAGGGCTGGAGGGACGGACCACTGACCCACGGGCTGGGAGCGGGACTCAGCCCCTCGTGCTGCTGTCTCCACAGGGACTTACGGTTAATCGAAGTCACTGAGACCATTTGCAAGAGGCTCCTGGACTATAGCCTGCACAAGGAGAGGACCGGCAGCAACCGGTTTGCCAAGGTGGGATTGTGCTTGTCCTTGTTCCCTGCTGGGGCGGGGCCTGCATGTGGCTGAGTGTGCTGCTGTGGCTGTGACGTGAAGACCCTGCCCTGGAGCTTCCCTCGTGGCCTCTTCCCATTCTTTGCGGACTGCCGTTTGCACTCCGTGTGTCCTGGGTGGCCTGCCTTTTCCTGGCAGTAGGCACATTCGTAATGGCTCGGCCTGCCCTTCAGATCCCGCCTCGGTCCAGACTGGCAGAAATGCCCAAAGTGCAGCCCCAGGGGGGGGGGGGCGGGGGGGGCGAAAGCCCCAGTGCAGGGAGAAGCCAGAAAATCAGGGTCTGAGAAGAACCCAGACACTCTTGGTGGTGATTACCCTGGCCCTCCTCTGGGACCACAAGGCACATACCTCAACCTCCATCCAGGTGCCTCTGTGACCTGTGAGGCACTTACTACACCACCAACCCTTCTCTCCTTGGAGAACAAGCTTTTTACAACAAGGCCCACATTTCTTTGTCTACATCTTTAGCTCCTGGCACATCTCTTCACCAAAGACCCCTCCTAGCAAAGGAGATCAGTATGAATTTCACCCTGGCTGGTGTGGCACAGTTGGTTGGGCATCTTCCCATACACCAAAGGGTCTCGGACTGATGCCCAGGCAGGGCACATGCCCAGGTTGCAGGCTCCATCCCCTGTGGAGGATATGCGGGAGGCAGCCTATCAATGTTGTGCTCTCACTTCGATGTTTCTGTCCCTTCCTCTCTCAAAATCAATAAACTATTTAAAAATAAAATAAAATTTATATGAATTTTGTACCCTAGTTGATAATAAATTCATGTTTGCTTTAATATAAAAATGCTAAAAGTTATTTTTCATAACAAGAAAATTAGAAACAGCCTAACCATCCATCAGACAAGCATGGATAAATAGATTGATTGGCCATTCAGTGGCCTGTTACACAACTGAGAAACAAAGGATGAGGTAAATCTGCAAGGACTGAGCTAAAATTTTCTGCAATGTGTATCACTAAATAAAAAAGGCGGACGAGTATGTAAAAAGCGTGGGTGGGGTGAGGAGGATGTATCTGTATGTCTGTTGGCATGTATTTGTATGCTTTATCTCTGGAAAGGTAGTTTGTTGTCTCCCAGGAGAAACCTACATAGCAAGCAGAAATGGAACAGAGTCTTTCCTGCTTTGCCTACGCCCTCTCCCCAGCAAGGAGAGAGACAAGCCCTCGGAAGAACCCCCAGCAGGGAGGGGGCCTGGGTGTGGGGAGTGAGGGAGCCCAGCCACAGTGCACAGGGGGAGCCAGGACAAAATGTATTTCCTGGAAAAGGAGTGTCCATTCAGAGGGCCTGAGGGCAACAGCAGACCTGTTGGAAAGGATAAGGTGTGGGGAGGCAGGACAGGGCATGTGTGCACGTGTGAGGGTTAAGGGACGTACGCCTAAAAGAGGGGAGAGGAGCCGAGACCGGCTTGGCTCAGTGGATAGAGTGTCGGCCTACAGACTGAAGGGTCCCAGGTTCGATTCCGGTCGGGGGCATGTACCTTGCTTGCGGGCACATCTCCAGTGTGGGGCGTGCAGGAGGCGGCTGATCGATGTCTCTCTCTCATCGATGTTTCTGACTTTCTATCCCTCTCCCTTCCTCTCTGTAAAAAATCAATAAAATATATTTTTTTAAAAAGGGGGGGGGGTCAGGAGGAGGAGGTCAAGTGTGAGGAACCTTAGAGGTCTTGGCTTCTCAGAGCTGGTCCTTGGGCCTCCAGCAGCCCCTGCCGAGAAGGGCAGGAGGCAGGGAAGGGACTCCCTCTCATGTCCGGTCACCTCTTCCAGGGCATGTCAGAGACTTTTGAGACACTACACAACCTGGTACACAAAGGAGTCAAGGTGGTGATGGACATCCCCTACGAGCTGTGGAACGAGACCTCTGCAGAGGTGGCAGACCTCAAGAAGCAGGTAGGCCCTTGGGCCGCTGCCCCCCCAGGGTGGGGACGGTCTGCTGCAGAGAAGGCCATCGGAGACATGGGTCCTCTCACCTCTGGCTGCAGTTTGCTCAGGAGAACCCCGGCCACCCCTGTCTTGTGGACTGAGGCTCCAAGAAGGGAGCCAGTGCTGGGGCCTTGCCAACTCGAGGGTTGTGATTACAGTGCGACGTGCTGGTGGAGGAGTTTGAGGAGGTGATCGAGGACTGGTACCGGAACCACCAGGAGGAGGACCTGACGCAGTTCCTCTGCGCCAACCACGTGCTGAAGGGCAAGGACACCAGTGAGTCTGAGCAGGAAGGAGGCAGGCTGGTTGGTCCTCAATTTCATTGTTTGCTCCCCGTCGGGGGAGGAAGGTAGAGGGGACGGAAAAGAAATAATAGAGGGTGTTGTCCTGGCTGGGTGGCTCGGTTGGCTGGGCACCGACCCGTATACCAAAAGATGGTAGGTTCAATTTCCCGTCAGGGCACATCCCCAGGTTGCAGGTTCAATCCCAGTGGTAGTATAGGAGGCAGCTAATCGATGTCCCTCTCCCCCTACGCCTCTCTGAAATCATTTTAAAAAATTAAAGAAGTCACTGCCCCCTGGGAGCTTGACGTGACAGGGTGGGTGAGAGGCACCAAACAGGTGCAGAACAACAGGCAGAGAACTCCGGCGCCCCAGCGGGGCCTGGGCCACAGTGAGGTGGGATAGGGACTTGGATGTCAGGCAGCCATTCCAGTTGCCACTCCCGTGGCTCCCCAAGCAGTGCTCCTCACCCAGCAAACCAGTCTCTCCTCCTCACCCCACCAGGTTGCCTAGCAGAGCAGTGGTCCGGCAAGAAGGGGGACACAGCCGCGCTGGGAGGGAAGAAGTCCAAGAAGAAGAGCAGCAGGGCCAAGGCATCCGGTGGCAGCGGCAGCAAACAGAGGAAGGAGCTGGGAGACCCCGGCCCCGAGGAGGATGAGGGCATCCAGCAGGCATCTCCCCTCACACACAACCCCCCTGATGAGCTTTGAGCCTAACCTGGCAGCCCCTGAACCCAGACTCCTGATGTGGAGGTTGAAGAATCTGAGGCTCGGCTCTGGCAGGCAAAGACAGCTCTCCCGGCCCCGGGTCCTCCCGGCTTCGCTGGGTCCTCTTCCTGTCGGGGAGAGGCACAGCTCTGGGAAGAACTCAGATAGCTGCGGTCAGCCCACGCTGGCCTTTTTCCTCTGCCAAGCATTTCTCTCCTGGCAAGGCTTCAGGCAGGCTGTGCGGTTTTGGGACTGCCGAGAACGCAGTGTAAACTCAGGAGCGGCAGGTGTCGCTGGGCCCCAAGACTGGAGCCCTCTGGACCCTGTGGGGAGGACATGCTGGGCCTTCATCTCCCCTCATGCCTGCCCACTGCAAAGCAAGATTGCAGGCCCCAACCCCTCCTTTCTCTCATCCTCCTGTGGACACCTTGTGCTCTGCCTGGCCCTCCCCACAGTTTACAGAGTAAAAACCTTTTGGCCTTTTTTGTTCTGATTTCCGAGTCACCTTCAGCCCCTCAAGGGGCCTCGAGCCCCTTGTTGCTCTTCCCTGCCCTTTCTTTACCTTCCAGCCTTGGGGGCTGAGGACGGGGAGAGCCCAGACTATTTTGGGGTAAAGGACAGGCATTGGGGGAGGCCCAGCACAGTGCCTGCCCCCTCCCTCAGGCTAGGAGAGGTCTCATTTTTGCCCTGAGCACCTGGCTGCCCTCATTCCCACCTCTATCTGGCCCTGCCTGTTGGTCTTGAACCTTGTTCCCTGATTGATCACTCTGCTCTAGTTGTTGTCCCTGGAGCCTGAGGGGGAGGACACCCCAGTCTCCCGAGAACAGCTGATCACACCATGTCCTCTGGGAGCTGGGAGGGCGGGAAGGCTGGCCTCTGGGAGGTGGGGTGGAGGCACCTGCCCAGCCTGTCCTGAAGGCAGGATCAGGCGGGCGGTAGCAGTAGTGATGACAATAGTGCTGTGCAGTGCTGTGCTTTTCCCCACACTGCACTGTGAGCTGGGTGCTGTTCACCCCATTTTGTAAAGAAGGAAACAGGCTCAAGTCAGAGGTCATGCCCGAAGTCCAACTGTTCACCATACAGCTGGCACTCAGACCCTGGTTCCCAGACTGCAAGCCCAGCATTGTCTTCACTGCCCCACAGCCTCCAGGGCACCACCCCAGTGCCTAGCACTGCAGTGTGATTCATGTTGAACTGCTTTGGTTTGGTTTCTTGGCCGTAACCTACCTCCACCAAAACAAGCCTCCTTTAAAGGGAAAATAGGAAACAACTGTTGCTTCTTAGAAGGAGAGAATGGTGGGAGGTCCCATCAACACGGGGCCCCCACCAAGTCCTCTGTGAACACCCACACTGAGACCCTCACTCCCCTGGGCCGGGCCCAGTGGGCAGGAGGAGATGCACTGCTGAAGTGCCCCAGATTCATCATCTAGTGAAGAGGCTCTGGGACATGATATGGGAATGAGGGGTGCCCTCAGCCTGGGCTCAGTCTCTTCCCCAAGTTGGGGCAGCCAAGACCATGGAGAGTGGAACAAACTGGGATTTTATTCCCTCTGGTCAGTGAGGCGTTGAAGGATATTTTTTGTTCTGTCCCCCACTGCCCCACTTCCAGGACTGATAACTGCTCCTGTTAAAAGGACTGTGGAATTCCAGCATAGACTCAAGTTCCAGCCTCAACTTCGTTCTGCGCACAGGAAATGACGAGTTGGGGTTGGGGGCTGGAACGCAGGGCTGAAGAACTATTTGCAAACCCCTGGGCTGTCACTAATCCAAACCCACAACCTTCAGTGCCTGGCTTACGTTTGTCCCCAAAGCTTTATTGATCCTTAGGGTAGGATGAGGCAAAGATGTATCCTCTTACCAGGGTGGTGGCCCTGTGGCCCAATCCCAGGCTAGGCCGGACCAGAGGGCAGACAACTGTGACTACTTTGCTCTTTGACCTGTGGCTGCCCATGAGAGCCCTCTCCTCCCCCTGCCCCCACAGGTTAGGCATGCTGCACTCACCAGCACTCCAGCAGACAGCTTCTCCCCAGGCCCAGCCTGGAAAAGGCAGAAGGCTGCCCTGGCCGGGTAGCTCAGATACACCAAGGTTGCGGGTTCAATACCCAGTTAGGGCACATACAAGAAGCAACCAATGAATGCATAAATAAGTGAACAACAAATTGAGTGTTTTTCTCCCTTTCTCTCTGACTCAAAACTATTTTTAAATGGGGGGGAGGAGGGGTCAGAAAGTAGGCTCCCAGGTTGTTTTTCCTCTCCCTATCACACAAACCTTTTTGAACTTAAAATATTGCCTCCCACTTTCTCATACTCCTTCCCTCCATTAAGTGGAAGGGACAACCCCCCATTAGAAACCCTATTAGATAGGGTTTCCTACATTCACCTGGACATGAAAGTCACCTGAAATGCTTGTTAAACATACAGATGTCTGGGCCCACTTCAGATTTGCTGGGTTGAAGACCTAGGAGGCTGCGTGCCAAGGCCCGCTAGAACCCACTTCACCAGGAGAAACTCAGGGTGTTATCTAAGAGGGAGCAGGACTTCAATGAAGCTACACTGTCCAGGTCTTATACTCAGAAACATGACTTGTTGGAGTCCCAGAGAGGATCTGTCTCTGATGAAGACTTCCATCATCCAGAATCACAAACGCTGATGGACAAAGCATGAGGCCAGTTTGTTCCAATTCAATGATTAAAGAACCAATAGGCCCAGGTATCCAGGCTCAGGGGTTGGGCCCCAGAAAATTATAGTAAATATACAAACCCATGCATGGCAGCTTCTTAAGTATGGAACCCTTGTACAGTGCACAACTTACCCAGGTGTTCACAG
Source organism: Lasiurus cinereus (assembly GCA_011751065.1). Taxonomy (NCBI): domain Eukaryota; kingdom Metazoa; phylum Chordata; class Mammalia; order Chiroptera; family Vespertilionidae; genus Lasiurus; species Lasiurus cinereus. Next base: position 842,230 of record JAAGEH010000470.1, on the reverse strand, counting down.
CGGCTCCACATCACTTAGTTTGCAAGTGCTTACAAAATCCCTTACTTTTTTATATTAGAAAAAGAAGGCACATTTTTCATGACCGAGGCATGAGCCATGTGTAATCAGTTTATGGAAGAGCTTTGTGAATTAATCCCGAGGCAAAGCCAGCTGAATCTCTCCTCAACATCCCCCGATGGCCTAGTTTGCTTTATTAAGGAGTTTCACTGTATTAATAATAGTAGCCACTTTCTGTGAGTACTATGTGGCAAGCACACAGCTCTGCATGCTTTACTTAACTCACTTAATAAAGCTGTGATCACAAGGCTAAAGATTTTTTTTAAAATACTGAAGTAAATTATACATACAGAAAAGTGCACATAAGTGTATACACCTCAGTGAATTTTTATAAACACCACCCAAGTCACCCGCAACCATGAAACATTACCATCACCCTAGAAACATCACCCCCAACACACACACACACACACACACACACACACACACAAGCTCCCACAAAAAAGAACAAGGATTTTGGTCTATTTTGTTCCTGTTGTATCCCAGTACTTAGTACAGAGCCTGGCACAGAGGAGATGCTTAATAAATAGCTGTTGAATGAATGAAGTGTAGAAAGGCTAAGTAATTTGTCCCTGGTCTCACATTTAGTAAGTGGCCCAACCAGGGTGAGCCCGGGTGGGAGGGATTCAGTGTCCTGGGGCATAGCCATTACACCATAGTACCTTGCAGCTACAGCTTGTTCGGACAGCATCCTGCCCTTATATAGCTTTCTTCTAAAAGGCAGACCCGCTGCTCTCTGCTAGTCTGTTTATGTCTTCAGAATTTAATTTGGGAATGCAAGACCAAGTTAACCTTCAAGTCTTTCTCTCATTAAAGTTTACATTTGTGTATAGCGTAAAATCAGTTTGATCCTTAAGCTGCCCCCCAGAGCTGGCTTTCTCTCTTTGCAATTTGAGAGGAATCCAGTTTCATTCATTCTTTCTCTAAAATTGCACCCTCCATCTATTAAGGTGGTACAGGCCAACAGAACTTAAAATTCCACAAATGACTGTGATTGTGGATAAGGAGTTGTTGCTGCAGGCTGACTCCACCACCAGTTTCGGAAGAGGACAACGTAAGTTACTACCCTCCACCCCAAATATAAAAGGTTTAGTACATCCTAATACGCCAAGGTTGCAGGGCACATACAAGATCAACCAATGAATGCATAAACAAGTGGAACAAATAGATGGGGGAGGGGGGTCCCTCTCCCTCTCTCTAAAAATAAACTAAAAACAAATAGAAAAACAGAATATTTTGTTAGGAATTACTTACCAAAGTGGTCTTGGCATTTTACTGTCCAACTCATTGAGATGTGATGGCAGGTGCTGTTACCTGTTCATGAGCAATGCTCAGCGGGTGACCAAGGTTCAAATAGCGGGTCATTTTTATGTAGAAAAACAGCTCAGAGAACAGACTGGCATATACCTGTGAGCTATTACTGAGGTTAGCATACCTTAAAACTGCTTTTTAAAAATGTGAAATCGTCCAAAGAATCTCTCTGTGTACTTTGATGGAATTCTCAGATGCACAAAGCTTTATAGATTGTAGACACCATTAATCAGTGTACAATCCAATGATATAGGAGCCAACTTTACACTCACTTAACAAAAACTTTATTAAAGCAGACTCTTATTTGGTATATTAAAAAGTCCAAAAAGGATTCTTGTGATAAATCTGCTAGCAGAGTCCATGGGGTGGATGGCTTTCAGCCCTCCACACACCCCCACCCCCGCCCCAGTATCCCAGTGCTCAAGCTGGGTAAGCAATCAGCAGATAAGCTTTTTTCAGCAGCTTGGACTGGAGTTTGGAGTCCATCCTCTGAAAAATAAATTTCTACCAGTTGTGAATTAAAAACAGCCAGGATGTCTTCCATTTGCAGTTATTGTATATATATAATTCACTATTCTAGGATTTTAATGTGTCCTCAAATAGGAATTGAGTTGAATTATGTCCAAAGGCAACAAAAGTCCCAAAATAACACCTTTTGTGTGTGTGTTCCTTTTATTGATTCCAGACAATTTTGTAGTGGGAAGGGATGGAGCCAACAGAAGTGGGTGGGTTCACTCACATGCCTAACACATGGCTAACATCTCAAGGACTATCCAAGAGACCATGCATTCCTCCAGAAATGTCACAAGCTTAAACTTGGTACCAGGTGGAAAATAGCATGAGCTTTGGACCTAGAGGTCGGGAAGGGCTGGTGGTTGGGAGACAGGAGAGAAACCGAATTCCTCAGCTGAAACCCTGGCTGGTCCCACCGGCCTCCAAGACATCAATTTTTGTCCAGTTGTGCTCTGGTTGATGAGAAGGCCTTCTGCCCCAAATACCAGCTGGAGTTGGATATATGACCCCTGTCCTGGAAAGGGGCCTCAGTTACTGCTGCTGCTGTCCTCACTATCCGAATACGCACCCAGCTGGCTTAGAGAGGAGGTGCCAGGCGTCCTGGGTGCAGGGTCTGCGGCTTTCCCGTTCTTCACGGTGCCCAGTATTGGTGCCAGCTGGCCCTGTGGGGTGCTGCGATCCAGCCCTGTTTTTTTCACCATAACGAGGCTTGAGAGCTGGGGCTTGCTGCCAAGGGTGCCCACACTCCTCTCCCAGCTCTCCATCTTCCTCTTCGCCTTCGGGCCTTCGTCCAGGATTGCTGTGGGGTCGCGGTTGGGCAGGAAGGCCGGCTGGTGCGGGGCAGGAGCGGCATCCTCTTCCGAATCGGAGTCCTCCAGCAGTCTTCGTTTCCTGGCTTCTTCCACCAAGGCTGCCGTCTCCCTCTCATCCTCCTCCTGCTCCTGCTTCAGCCGCTCCTCCTCGGACAGGCGGTGCTGCCGCAGCATGGCCTCAAAGTCTACGTGGGCCTGCCGCTGATTCAGGTCCTTGAGCTCCTGCAGATTCTCCAGTACCTCCATCTCTAGCTTGGAGTCCTTGGTTCGGTTCTCCAGCACCTTCATAGGATTGTTCAGCTCCTCATCCTCCCGCTCCTTCTGCACTCTCTTCTCCTCCTCCTCTAGGAGCTTCTCGGCCTGGAAGTTTCGCGTGGCTCCGTGCTCCATAGTGTAGTCTGTGTTTTCGGGGTCTGTCTTGAAGGTGATCTCTGCCAGGCAGCGCGTGCACTTGATATAGAAACGGAAGATAGGCAGGCCCAGGTAGACCTCATTCTGCACCGTCTCTTTGCGCGCGTTGAACTTCTTACCCTTGTAGATGTATTCTCCGCACGTCTTACACCTCATATTGAAGGGGGCCATCAACCGCACCACGTACTGCCGATCTTTGGGGAGCTTGAGCTTGGGGATCTTTGACGGGTCAAAGTCGGGGGGATAATACTTGTTTAAAACTTTTCGCTCCGACATTTTCGCCTTCTATTCTTCTCACCAGCACGGGAGAACTGTTTAGGATCGGTGTTTACCGAACTTCCGCTACGCTTCCGTTGACGTCACACTTTCTACCTCTATGATTGGCTGCAGCATTCACATCTTGCCTTTTTCATTGGCTCCAATCCCCGTCTGTCAAGGTCCGAATCCTTCTGTCTTACCTTCCCGAGTTGCAACCTCTGTAGCGCAACAAAGGTTCCGGCGGTGGTCTGGATTGGGGAAGTTACTAGGAGACGCTGCTCTAGTTAAAATTTTGTCGTCATGTGAAGTAGTTGGTTGCGACACTCCCTGTTGTTCATTCTTTTATTCACCAGAGAGCTCGGTGCTGAGTGCTTACCCCATGTGCTGGCCTCTGGGAGCCCACACGTTCCACGTCCCAGCGCTCACGTGGGCACTGGGGACAGTTCCCACGGGCTACACCGATCGCGACAAAGGAGCACCGAGGACGCCCCGCCCCAAGTCTAGCTTGAGTACCGGGCCGAGTCAAAGACAAGGCTCCAAACCTTCCTCGCCCGGGCACTCACACTAGCTGCCAAATGTCCCCCGCTGCCCTCCTGCGTTTTCCCTTAAAGAGAACGTCTCACCCCATTCTTTCCCTGGCCGCCTCCCTTCCTATTCCCCCTCCCCCCAAAATTGTGGTAACATTGGTTTTTAACATTATATAAGTTTCACATGTATAACTTGGGTATATACTACAACTTGATCACCACCAAAAGTCTAGTTTTGATCCATCACCATAAAATTGACTCCCCTTACCCATTTCGCCCACCCCTCACCAACGCCCTTTTCCTCTGGTAACCACCAATCTGTTTTCCATATCTATGGGTTATTTTTGTTTGCTCTTTTTTAAAATGTATATTTCACATATGAGTAAAATCATGTTATTTTTCTTTATCTGATTTATTTCACTTAGCATAATATCCTCAAGACCCATCCACGTAGTCCCAAATGGCAGGATATAATTCTTTTAACTTTTTTATGGCTGACTAGTATGCCATTGTGTACATAGATCACATCTTCTTTACCCATTCATCTGACAATGGACATTTAGGTTGTTTCCATACCTTGGGTATTGTAAATAATGCTGCAGTGAGCACAGAGGTCCACATATCTTTTAAATAAATGTTTTTGTGTTCTTTGGATAAATACCCAGAAGTGGAATAGCTGCATCATAGAGTAGTTCAAGCTAAAGAGTTGTGATGGTGTTGTTTTTTAAACATGAAGAATTTTAGTCTTCTCAGCCAATTCCAAATAGTAAACATTGCATATGTAAAATATTTATTTTATAAAAAATTTATTTGAGAGAGAGAAGAAGGGCGAGAGAGGGAAACATTGATTTGTTACTCCACTCATTTATGCATTCATTGGTTAAATCTTGTATGTGCCCTGACCAGGGATCAAACTTGCAACCTTGACATATTGGGTTGATGCTCTAACCAACTGAATTACCCAGAGTTTAAAATAACTTTTTTTTAAGTCACAATAAATTGATTTATATTCTGTAACATTTTGTTCCATGATACAGGGCCTCGGATTTGGGTTACCTAAAATTCACAGGGACTAATCAAGAAAAAAAAAGACAGCTTCAATATATGTCCATGGTCAGAGGACATAGACAATTTAAAGATAAAGGACTACAATTATTTGGTACATTCAGTAATAATTAAAGAAGATTAAAAACAATCAGATACAATTTTCTGATGTAATATTAGAGAATAACATCGTCATGTAAAGAGTTGAAACAAACATTTGTTTTGGGGACAGTATCAATTAATAGAAAAATTCCAGCCCTGGCCAGTTTCTAAGTGTTTAGAGCATCGATCCATGGACCAAAGGATCATGGGTTTGATTTCTGGGCAAAGCCTGTACCTCCATTGCAGGTTCCTCAGCCCCAGTAGGGGTGCAGGGAGGAGACAGCCAGTCACTGTCTATACTCACATCAATGTTGCTCTCTCTCTTTCTCCTTCTCCTCTCTCCCACTCTCTCTCTAGAAATCAATGGAAAAAATATCCTCAGTGAGGATTAAAGAAAAAAAGACAGAAAATCTGCATAGGCCAATAACAACTGATGAAATAGAAGCAGTAATCAAAAAACTCTCAGCAAACAAAAGCCTAGGTCCTGACAGCTTCACAGAGAGTTTTACCAGACATTCAAAGAACTAACAGCTATACTCCTCCAACTATTTCAGAAAATCCAAGAAGGAACAATCCAAACTCTTTAGATGAGATCAGCATTATCCTAATTCCAAAGCTAAATAAAGACACTACAAAGAAAGAGAATTACAGGCCTATATCCCTGATGAACATAGATGCTAAAATCCTCAACAAAATATTAGCCAATCGCATCCAGCAATACATTAAAAAGATCATACACCATAAACAAGTGGGATTTTTTCCGGGGATAAAAATCTGGTACAATATTCCCAAATCAATAAACATGATACATCACATAAAGAAATTGAAAGACAAAATCATATGATGATATCAATAGACACAGAAAAAGCATTCGACAAAATCCAACACCCATTTTTGTCAGAAACTATTAGCAAAGTGGAAATAGAGGAGCATATGTCAACATGATAAAGGCCATATATGACAAACCAATAGCCAACATCACACTCAATGGGCAAACACTGAAAGCATTTCCCCTAAGAATAGGAACAAGAGAGGGATGTCCACTTTTACCACTCTTATTCAACACTAGAGGCCTGGCACACAAAATTTGTGTGTGGGTACTATCCACAGCCGGCCCACCCCCTGCCTCCACCCACCCCAGGTTCCCCATTTGCCATCGGGTGATTGGTACCTGACAGCCAGGGAAAGAAACCCAGAGATTGGCTGTTCCCACCCACTTGCCAGCCCCGCCCTGCCGCAGGTGGCCATCAGGTGATCAGAGCCTGCCAGCCGGGGAAAGGACCAAGAAGTGGTCAATGCGCCTCATAGTGACTGGTCCAGTGGTCATTCTGCTGTTAGGATCAATTTGCATATTACCCTTTCATTATATAAGACACCTAGCCACAGCAATTAGACAAGAAGAAGAAATAAAAGGCATCCAAGGAGGAAGTAAAACTCTCATTATTCACAGATGATGACATGCTATTGTACATAGAAAACCCTGAAGACTCCACAAAAAAACGACTAGATTTTATAAACGAATTTGTCAATGTAGCAGGATACAAAATCAACACCCAAGAATCAATGGCCTTTTTATACACCAATAATGAATTCTCAGAAAGAGAAACTAAACAAACAATCCCATTTACCCTAGCAACAAAAAAATTAAGATACTTAGGAATAACCTTAACCAAGGAGGCAAAAGACCTGTACTCAGAAAACCAAAGGACATTGAAAAAAAGAGATAGAAGAAGATATAAACAAGTGGAACAATATACTGTGTTCATGGATTAGTGAACTCAACATCATTAAAATGTCCATACTACCCAAGGCAATCTACAGATTCAATGCAATACAAACAGCATATTTCACAGAGCTAGAACAAATATTTATATGGAATAAAAAAATTTATATGAAATAAAAAAAGACCCAAGCCCACACCAGTTTGGCTCAGTGGATAGAGCATCAGCCTGCAGACTGAAGGGTCCTGGGTTCGATTACTATCAAAGGCACGTACCTCAGTTGCAGGCTCCTCCTCAACCCGGGCCCTGGTCCAGGCACATTGCCCAATTGATGTGTTTTCACATTGATGTTTCCCTCTGTCTGTCCCTCTCTCTTCCACTCTCTCTAAAAATCAATGGAAAAATCTCCTAGGTGAGGATTTTAAAAAATAAAATAAAGACCTTGAATAGGTGCAGCATTTTGAGAAAGAAAAACAAAGTTGGGGGAATCAGAATACCAGATTTCAAGTTAGACTTCAAAGCCACCATAATCAAAACAGCCTGCTACTGGCACAAGAACAGACGCATAGATCAATGGAACAGAAAGAACCCAGAAATTGACTCAAGCCATTATGCTCAATTAACATTTGTCAAAAGAGGCAAGAGTATACAAGAGACTCTCTTCACTAAATGGTGTTGCCTATAGAAATTATATAATGATCTGACTATAATAGAAATTTAGAAGAGTCCTAATTAATTGGTATAATTTCACAAGCCAACATGGTACTCCTTGGAGAGTCAAAGATATGCTGCTTAAAAGCCTAACCTAGAGAGCTTTTCCTTTATATTTGCTTCTTATTCTTTTCGTGCTTTGAATTGTTTATTTTATTAGCAATGCAACACAGTATTGCTTATTCCACTGAAGTGACTTGAAATGACCTCCTGTGTTTTGGGTGCAGGTTATGGTGAAAAAGACACAAAATAAGACGAAACCCAGAGTTTGCCGCACCAGTGTCTGCATTATAGGAAGTTACGTAGACTTCCTCCGGTGAGCTGCTGTGACCCGTGCCTTACAGGTCTTTGTAGACTTGCCTTAATGGTTTGTACAAAAGACCTGGAGGAGGGGGAGCTGCCATGCCTGGTGAACCTGAGCAAATGCAAAGGCTCTGAGCACAATGCAAAGCAAGCGTGAGTTCTGTACTGTGAGAGCCCGGTTCTGCACCATGGGCAGTTTTCATAATTATCCAGTTCCTGTCATCTTTCAGACTCTATAATCTGCTCTAGATACTTAGTTTGAACCCCGAGGTTGTAAAATGTATTGCTTTCCTGCCATCATTACTATAAAATCTTCTTGTTCATAAAGAATGGATTTCTCCTTTAATTTTCTTTTTAATTGTTGAAGGTTATCTTTGGGTATAAGATCTACCTTACCAGAAAAGGAGACTTTGTAATGTTAAAAAATAATAATAATAAAAGAAAGTCCTCATTCAATAAAAGCTGAAAAATAATTGGTGCTGGTAAAATTGAACAGATACATGCAAAAAATGAAACTAGACCACCAACTTACACCATACACAAGAATAAACTCAAAATGGATAAAAGACTTAAATGTAAGCCGTGAAACTGTAAGAATCCTAGAAGAAATCATAGGCACCAAAATCTCAGACATTGGTCGTAGCGATATGTTTACGGATACATCTCCTAGGGCAGTAATCGGCAAGCCGAGGCTCTCGAGCCACGTGCGGCTCTTTGGCCCCTTGAGTGCGGCTTTTCCACAAAATACCACATGCGGGCATGCACGTACAGTGCGATTGAAACTTCATGGCCCATGCACAGAAGTCGGTTTTCCGCCTGGGTGAGTCTATTTTGAAGAAGTGGCGTTAGAAGAAGTGGGGGCGACAGGAGACACTGCGCAGGCGGGATATGCAGCGCGGGGGAGGTGTGCGATTCATGCACGAGTTGAGTGAGCCAGTCAGCCAGCAGTCTCACTGTGCAGTGGTCAGTGTCAGCCAGCCAGCAGTCTCGCTGTGCAGTGGTTAGTGCCAGTCAGCCAGCAGTCTCACTGTGCAGTGGTCAGTGCCAACCAGCAGTCTCACTGTGCAGCGGTTAGTGCTAGTCGTGTCCACAAATCACGCGCGGGTGACAAAAGTACCTACTCGAAGCATAAAGTTACCTGTATTTTTCCAACCAGCTGCAAGTCCTACAGGTATTTTTGCCATCAATTTAAGAATTGTAATTATTTTGCGTTGGTGGCTTTATTATTATAAAATGAAACTTTTTTTAATGCCCTGTTTTACATGGCTACAAAGAACAAGCAAAGAAAAACGGAAAACGAAAACTGTGAATTTAAAGTTGAGTGGACCCAGACTTTCCCATTTATTCAAGACTTAAATGGCCTTCTGACTTGTCTTACTTGTCAGGAAAATTTGGCGCGTAACAAGAAATCAAAATTGGAGAGACACTTTACAACTAAACACATGTCATTTAGTACTAAATATCCTGGTGGTAGCAATATGTTTACGGATACATCTCCTAGGGCAGTGATCGGCAAGCTGAGGCTCTCGAGCCACATGCGGATGATGCAAGGAAGAAAGCAGACGAAGAACTTCAGAAGAGTCAAGGAAAATCGAGTTCTGTATTTAATTACTGGATGCAATCTTCCAACAATGTTAATATTGCAAGTTTTGAGGTTAGTCAAGAGATTGCTAAGAGAGGAAAACTATATACAGATGGGAAATACATAAAAAAGTTGTTTTATAAATGCATCCAAAGAACTATTTCGGGATTTTAAGAACAAAGCAGATATTCTAAAAAAAAAAATTAAAAAGTTACCATTGTCTGCTAAAACAGTGAAAGATAGAACAGTCAAAATGTCTTTGAATATAACCGACCAAGTCCAAGATCTCAAATTGGTTTCAGCTTTATCAATAGCAGTGACGAGTCTTCTGACATAAATGATACAGCAAAAGTTTCACTTTTTGTACAATTTATTTCATCTACCGGTCATAAAGAAGAACTTTTAGGATTATTACCACTCAAAGGTCAAACACGTGGAGAGGATATAGCAAATGCTGTCATTGAGTGCATTGAAAAACATCATATTCCACTTGATAAAATTTTCTCAATTTCAACAGATGGAGCGAAAAGTATGCCTGGCATAAGAAACGGGTTTGTTGCTATTTTGAAAGAAAAAATTAATCACGAGATACTTATTTACCATTGCATCATTCAAGAAGCACTTTGTGCACAGATATTTCCAGAAGAAATTTGCAAAGTTATGGAATTGGTGATTAACATTATCAACTCCATTACAGCTAAAGCTCTTAATCATTGTCAATTTAAAGAATTTTTAGTTGAGCCAAAACCGGTTTAGCTCAGTGGATAGAGCATCAGCCTGCGGACTGAAGGGCCCAGGTTTGATTCTGGTCAAGGGCATGTACCTTGGTTTCGGGCACATCCCCAGTGGGGTGTGCAAGAGGCAGCTGATCGATGTTGCTCTCTCGTCGATGTTTCTAACTATCTCTCTCCTTTCCTCTCTGTAAAAAATCAATAAAATATATATATATTTTTAAAGAATTTTTAGTTGAAATGGAGAGTGAGTGCGCAGATCTGCTGCTGCATAACAAGGTATGTTGGTTATCAAAAGGAAACGTTTTGAAAAGTTTTGCTTTCTTATTAACATAAATTAAAGCATTTCTCCTTGAGAAGGGTGTTCACTATCCAGAACTAACAAATGATTAATGGATACAAAAATTTTATTTCATGGTAGACATGATATCTCATCTAAATCAGCTTGATCATAAACTACAGGGGAACGGAAACACAATTTTTTAGATGTTAGAATAAGTTATTTCATTTGAAAACAAATTATCTCTTTTTGCTCAAGATTTTGAAAGAGGAACTTGGATTCACTTTCCAAGACTGTTGAAACATCGCCAAGAAAATAATTCTGATATTGACATTTGCTATTTCAAGACACTTTTAAATATGAGGGAAGCTTTTCTCAACAGGTTTCAGGAATTCAGAAACAGCAAAGCAACATTAGCCTTTGTTAAAAACCTCTTATTGCTACTTAACAGAATTAAATTTTTCTCCCTTTAATACTGACATTGGCAACTTTAAAATACAATTGCTGGATTTAAAAAACAAAGAATTGTGCATCTCGAAATCTGAACATCTTTGTGCTGATATAGAAATATTGGAGAAAAACAAATGTGTACTTAGTTCACAGCACAAGTGGTCTGCTTTGAAAGACCTGGAGAAGGAAGATACCGTTTGTTGATTTTTAACACGTGGAATAGTATTCCTGACTCATATAATCAACTGAAAAAACTAGCATTTGCTGTTCTTTCTTATTCGTGTCTACATATTTATGTGAACAATCATTTTTAAGCATGAACCTTATCAAGAGTAAATTGAGAAGTCTTATTGATGAGAACTTGGAATCCTGCCAAAAATTAAAAACCACATACAAACCTGACTTACCCAAACTTTCCAAGGCGATGCAAGGCCATTGTTCACATTAGTGTTTGTCAGTCATTGTCATGATTTAATTTTATGGATATTGTAAGGAATTTAATTTTATCAATAAATATTATCGTTATTAAGTGTGATATCAAGTTTTATTCAACGTACCTATAGTTTAACTAGGACTTAAAACTTTAAGTAAGGTTAATTAAGTTAATTTTAGGGGACGTTGTGGAGTGAAAGATGTAGTGTCGAGGATCGAGAAAGTTATGTTGAGATGGTTTGGGTATATAGAGAGGATGAAGGAAAGGAGATAGACTAAACAAATATACAAGACCAGTGTGGCTGGGAGAGTTGGAAGGGTCGACCTCAGAGAACATACCTCAATCAGATTGAGGACGTTTTTAGCAAAGGCCAGCTTAGGAATACCCTAATTAAGTTAATTACAATGTACCTACCTATATAGTTTAAGTTTAAAAATTTTGCCTCTCAAAAGAAATTTCAATCGTTGTACCGTTGATATTTGGTTCTGTTGACTAATGAATTTGCTGACCACGGTCTTAGGGCAAAGGAAACTAAGGAGAAAATAAACAAATGGGACTACATCAAAATAAAAAAGCTTCTTCCACAGCAAATGAAACCATCAACAAAACGAAAAGATAGCCCACTGTGTGGGAGAACACATTTGATAATGATACAAGTCTGCTGTTAGGTCTCTGTATAATATATTTTATATATTTTATATATTTTTATATGTTCCTCTAGTCTGCTGTTAGGTCTCTGTATAATATTTTTTATATATTTAATTATATATTTAATATCTAAAATATATAAGGAACTCATTCAACTTAACCAAAGTAAGACAAACAATGCAATTAAAAAATGGGCAAAGGACCTAGACACCTCCAAAGAGGACATACAGAAGTCTCAAAGTCACTAAATGTTCAAAATTACTGATCATCCAAGAGATGCAAATCAAAATGACAATGAGGTACCATCTCATACCTGTCAGAATGGCTACTATCAACAAATCAACAAATGACAAGTGCTGGCAAGGATGTAGAGAAAAGGGAACCCTAGTACACTCCTAGTACACTAGTGCAACAATTATTAAGAACAGTATAGAGTTTCCTTAAAAAATTAAATATGGAACTGCCATTTGACCCAGTGATCCCACTTATAGGAATATACCCTAAGAAACCAGAAACACCAATCAGAAAGAAGGTATGCACCCCTATGTTTATAGCAGCACAATTTTCTTCATTTTTATTTTTTATTTTTTATTAATGTGTTACATGTGTACATATCTTCCCATTGCCCCCCCACTCCCATGCATACCCAAACCCCCCAATGTCTTGTGTCCATTGGTTGTGCTTACATGCATGCATACTAGTCCTTCGGTTGATCTCTTATTTACCTCACCTCTTCCTAACCTTCCCACTGTAGTTTGACAGTCTGTTTGAGGCTTTACTACTCCTGTATCTATCTATTTGTTCATAAGTTTATAATGTTCTTTATTATCCATAAATGAGTGATATCATGTGGTATTTTTCCTTCATTTTTTTAAATTAAATCTTTATTATTCAGATTATTACATTTGTTTCTCTTTTTTTCCCCTCCATAGCTCCCCTCCACCCAGCTCCCAATCTCCTTCTACCCTTACCTCCCTCCCATTGACCTCATCCATAGGTGTATGATTTTTGTCCAGTCTCTCCCGGTACATCCCTCACCCCTTTCCCCCTGAGAATTATCAGTCCACTCCCTTTCTGTGCTCCTGATTCTATTATATTCACCAGTTTATTCTGTTGATCACATTTTTAATTCACTTAATTTTTAGATAAACTTGATAGATATGTATTTGTTGTTCATAATTTTTTATCTTTTACCTTTTTCTTCTTCCTCTTCTAAAAGAGTACCTTTCAGCATTTCATATAATACTGGTTTGGAGTTGATGAACTCCTTTAGCTTTTTCTTCTCTGTGAAGCTCCTTATCTGCCCTTCAATTCTGAATGATAGCTTTGCTGGAGAGAGTATTCTTGGTTGTAGGTCCTTGCTATTCATCATGTTGAATATTTCTTACCATTCCCGTCTGGCCTGCATCGTTTCTGTTGAGAAATCAGCTGACAGTCGTGTGGGTGCTCCCTTGTAGGTAATTAACTGTTTTTCTCTTGCTGCTTTTAATATTCTCTCTCTGTCTTTTGCTCTTGGTATTTTAATTATGATGTGTCTTGGTGTAGTCCTCTTTGGATTCCTTTTATATGGGGTTCTGTGCGCTTCCTGGACTTGTAAGTCTATTTCTTTTGCCAGATGTGGGAAGTTTTCAGTCATTATTTCTTTAAGTAGGCTTTCAGTATCTTGTTCTCTCTCTTCTTCTGGCACCCCCACAATTCTGATGTTGGTACGCTTGAAACTGTCCCAGAGTCTCCTTACATTATCTTCACATTTTTTGATTCTTTTTTCTTCTTGCTTTTCCAGTTGAGTGTTTTTTGATTCTTTATATTTCAAATTTTTGACTTGATTCTTGCCTTCTTCTAGTCTGCTGTTAGGTCTCTGTATAATATATTTTATTTCAATCAGTGTATGTTTAATTTCTAATTAGTCCTTTTCCATCTCTAGTTGGTTCTTTTTCATCTCCAGTTGGTTCTTTTTCATCTCTAGTTGGTTCTTTTTCATCTCCTCTTGGGACTCGCTAACTTTATCCATCTTTTCTAGGATATTCTTGAAAAACCTTATAACCGTGGTTTTGAACCCTATATCCAGTCGTTTGTTTTCCTCCATTTCTTTTGTTTGTGATCTCTTCCCTTGTTCCAGCATTTTAACTATGCCAGGAGAACTTCTGTGTTGGATTCAGCCTTATGATAGCAGACTTGCAAAACTGCAAAAGCCTCTCTGTTGAGCTTGGGATGGGTGGAGTCTCAGGGCTTAAAGGACCGCCTGGCCTTCCAGTCGGCCCCACACTCCACGAGTCTTACGTGACTGGGTAATTGCTGGAGCGGACCCTGTGTTCTCTCTCTCTCTCTCTCTCTCTCTCTCTCTCTCTCTCTCTCTTTCTCTCTTTCTCTCTCTCTCAGTACCTCTAGACTGCTGCCTTTCCGGCTCTCCTGTGCTCCGGGACCATATGAATCTGGGTCCCCAGGGTTTCGCCCAAATCTGGGGTTTAGTGGAGTTAAAAGTGATGCAGTTGGGATGCTTTGTCTCCCACCCTCTTGTGAAAGCCAGCAGCACAATCAGCAGTCGGTCTTCTGTGCGCAGTGCTGTGCATTCTGCCCAACTTCTACCCTCCTGTGACTCCCCGAAATTCTGTGCACTTCTCCCTTTTCACAGTCCAAACTCCCCCTGTATGAGTTTCGGCTGGACCTGGGGTTCATTGTCATAAAATAAGGGGTTCAATGCCGTTGGGAGTCTCCTGCCAGAGAAAGCCAGCCAGGTAGTCCGGCACCTGCTCTCTCCACGCATGCGTCTCTGTTCCTCAGCTTTTTGCAGCTCCTCTGGGTCTCCGTGAGCCCCTCTCTTTCCTTCTCGTTGTAGAATTTCCACTCAGCCAGCTTTCCTGTGGTTCTGGATAATGTCCGTTCTGTCTTTTAGTTGTAGTTTTGAAATTGTTGTGTGAGGCAGCAGTGTAGGTGTTTACCTATGCCGCCATCTTGGATTCTGTGTGTGTGTGTGTGTGTGTGTGTGTGTGTGTGTGTGCGCGCGCGCCAAGTAATTGGAACGACCCATCTCTATGAGGTGCACTGTGGCTGGCCAACCCGCCTAATCAGGGCAGAGCCAGCCAGCCAACCTCCCATGGTCCTACCCCCTGGCTGGCCAGCCCCCATCAGTCCAATTGAGGCAGGCCAGCCAGACCCTACCCATGCATGAATTCATGCACCAAGCCTCATCCACATGTTCATCTCTTGAAAAATTATGAGAGCATTTTATTTTATTTTTGTTAAAATATTGGTTTAAGATTTTTTTTAAATATACATTTTTATTTAAATAAAAACCAAATACTTAAATAAAATTCCTTATCAGTATGGAGAAAATGGCCTTTAGCCTAAAGGCTGCAACCAATCACAAAAATGCTATCCAAACATTCAGAGGTGTGCATTACACCTAAAATTCAAATGACTTTTTTTACATATATATGTATATTTATATGCGTGTGTGTGTATATATATAAATATATATATATACATATATACATTTCTAAACTTCAGAGATGAAGGGCGAGGGAGAGAGAATAGGAACATCAATGATGAGAGAGAACCATTGATCAGCTGCTTCCTGCACTGGGGATCAAGCCCATAAACCAGGCATATGCCCTGACCAGGAATTGAACCATGACCTCCTGGTTCATAGGTCAACGCTTAACCACTGAACCATGTCAGCTGGTCCAAACATTTATTTTAAAACAGGAAAGGGAAAAAACAAATAGTTTCTGGAAAAGAAAAAAAAATATTTTCTGGGTATAGTATGGGTAATCATGTTACACTAAATCAAAAACAAGACACTTAAATAGTTGTTCTATGTAATTTTGTTTCTTTTTGTTTCAAGGTAATTTTATTAAAGAGCTTCAGAGTCTAATCTTTGAATGGCAATTTCTAAATGAAAGGGTAGGCAAATATGTCTACATTTACAAGTCAATGCTCTTCTCCAAGTCTTCACTATTGTATATAAAAATGTTAGGAGAAAAAAAGTATTAAAAATCACAGTAGTATTTGTCCTTAAGTGTTTCGAATCAAAGAATCTGGTAAGTCTATCGACATGATTATCCTGGTCTTTCAAAGCTGGCATTCCCCAATAGCATTTGGAGCCCAGAGGAAAGTCCAGGCTTACAGCAGACCCATGCAGAGAGGGGTCAGTGGCAAAAGCAAATGGAAAAGAAAGCGATAGTAAGGGGGAAAAACAAACTGTCCTAGGCCACATAACTTCTCAAATATTTTATATCCAGTCAATCCACTTATAAATAATGACAAAAATATTATTTTACTACCATTTTGGTTGTTATTCTAATTGAACATCATTCTTCATTTTTCCTCAAACTTAAGTGCATTTTAGAAATTACCTATTTTATGCAAAAGTAACAAGTCTATTTTTCCCTAAAATTGTATTTCTTATGGCCAAATTAAGTTAACAGATATCACTCCCAGCTCAAACCATTTATTTATTTCCAAACCATTTATTTATTTCCAAACCATTTATTTATTTCCTCCTGATTTGGAGTAAAATAGTATAAAGTTTATTTTAAGTAAAGAATGCATTTTCCTCTTTTAAAAAAAAAAAAGAACAATTAAAAACAACAACAACAGAATGCACTTTCCTACCCAGGGAAGGAACTAATTTCCTTGGAAAGGCCTCATACTTAGAAATTAATAAATAACGAGATAAAGATATAATGAGATAAGGGGATAAATAAATAATTTAAATAAATAAATATAAAAAGCCACCCCATAGAGAGGTGGTTATATACACAGATTGCTGCCCACAACTGAGAGGACAGTTCTTTTAACCTGAGTTTTTTTCAAAGTCTAGGAGTGATGGAGTAGATTTCCCCCCTGGAATAGTCTGACAAAAGAAAACTGGGTTTACTTGCAACTCCCCAGTACAGTGCCTTTGCAAGCTTGTTGCCAAAGACCTGCTTATAGGGTCAGCATAAGCACAAGATTCCATTACTTGGGCATAGACAGGCCCATTCGAGGCAGTCTGTGTACTAAAGTGAAGAAGGATTACATGGGTCCTGGCCTGGTAACTCGGTTGGTTAGAGCATTGTCCTAGGTTGGAACGCATACAAGAATCAGCCAATGAATGTATAAATAAGTGGAACAACAAATGGATGTTTACTTCTCTATCTCTCAAATCAATTTTTAAAAAATAATTACATGATCTTTGGGCTTCCTCCAGCTCCCAGATTCTATACACAATAAAGGGTGAGGGGCCCTAGCCGGTTTGGCTCAGTGGATAGAATGTTGGCCCACGTACTGAAGGGTCCCTGGCTCGATTGGGGCCAAAGGTGCATACCTTGGTTATAGGCTTGATCCCCAGCCTTGGTTGGGCATGTGTGGGAGCAACTAGTTAATATGTCTCTCTCACATCGTTGTTTCTCTCTCTGCGTTTCTCCCCTCCCTCTCACTCCTTCCTGTTGAGGATTCCTAACAACAGCAGCAAGGATGAGAGGAGGAGAGGCTCCTTTGTTCTGCAGTCTCTATGTCTATAGGTCCCTCTCCTGCAGCCAGTGGAGCAGACAGGTGGGAAGGCTATTCTTGGGCTTGCTGGCTGGAATCCTCACACTGAACCCATCTCAGTCCAGAGTCTTGCCCTAGGTTAAGACCTGCTTTTGGAGGAAGGGTGGTTCCAAGAATTACAGGCTGTTGTTGTTCCTTGTGATCAAACCCCCAAGACCAATGTATGAAGTGTCAGTGAGCAGCAGAGTGACAATGAGCAAGAGAGTACAAGCGCTCTCACCCTGAACTGACTTCCCACCCCGTGGGCATCGCGGCGGGGAGCAGGTGGTTTTTAGAAGCTGGGGGACCCTCTTTCAGCGGCTCAGGGAAACGTGCTGCCTCACCTGCAGGGCAGAGGAGCACCTGCCTTCAGGTGGGCGGACTGAGCCCCGGTTCGGAACTGCTCCTGGACTGGGGGGCCGGACCAGCGTTCCCGCAGAGACTCCCCATGCTCCCTCCCCGCTGACCAGGCCCCGCCAGCGCCACTCCTCCTGCAGGTATGCTCAGGCTTGTTCACAAAGGATGCTCCGGGCCTGGGCGCTGAGCTCGCCTGGACCGGCCTGAAGCTCGGAGGGCCGGCTTGGGCATCGGCTGGCGCGGAAGAAAAGTCGTGCCTTTCTTTCCGGTGTGGGGCGGCGTGAAGTGGGCACTGTCTCTGCTCCCCCGCTCCTGGCCCCTCCCGGTCTCCTGCAGCTGGGCACGGGGCTAGAAGAGTCCTTTCCCGCCCAGAGGGGTGGCCCGGAGGCCCGGGTCCCCAGGCGGCGAGAAGGGTGCGCCCAGGTTCGGAGGGAGGGCCCTCCCCGCGGGTGCTGGGCCGGGACCCAGCGGGGGCGTGTCCCCACGCTCACCTGCCATTGGGCAGGTGGGGCCGCGGGCCTCCCGCACGGGCCGGGCTATAAATGCGGGCGGGTTGCCGCAGAGCCCGGTGCGTGGCAGGATGGTGGACAGCGTGTACCGGACCCGCTCCCTGGGGGTGGCGGCGGAGGGGCTCCCGGACCAGTACGCGGATGGAGAGGCGGCGCGCGTGTGGCAGCTCTACATCGGCGACACCCGCAGCCGCACGGCCGAGTACAAGGCCTGGCTGCTCGGGCTGCTGCGCCAGCACGGCTGCCAGCGGGTGCTCGACGTGGCCTGCGGCACCGGGTGAGCCTGGCGGGCGGGTCCGGGGAGACGGGGCGCCGACTACAGGGCTGGCCTGGCGCTCCGGGAGCCGCGCCCGCCCCGCCGGCCCACAGGCAGGCTCCGCGCACGGGCGAGCCGGCGGGGGAGGGGGCCCGGGCCCGACCCGGGGGCGCGGGGAGCACAGCTGGTGGGGAGGCTGCGTGGGCTCCGGGCCAGAGCGGTCGGATCCTGCTCCCGCGTTCTTCCTCGGGTGATGGCAGTTGTTGACAGCTAACATTTGCTCAGCATTTGTCTGTGCCAAGAGCCGTGCCAGGAGCTTTTGAAACATGTTTCGAAAACCCTCACAAAACCCGAGGAGGTAAGTACGCAGTGGAATCCGGGTACAGCTATGGAAACGCGGCCGCGGAGAGGGAAAGATCCCCCATCTGGCGGAGAGGAGAACAGACAGGTCGGCTCCATCTGGCCTGCGCTCTGCACGACCTGCCTGCCCCATTGCCCCGGCTCTCGGAGGGGGCGCCTCCTTTTTTGTTTTTTCAATCCTCCCCCTGGAGGACAGATTGATTTTTAAAGAGTGGAAGAGAGAGGGAAAGAGAGAGAAATATCGATGTGTGAGAAACACATTGATTGGTTGGTTGCCTCCCGCACAGCCGGGGCGGGGGGAGGAGCCTGCAATCCAGTACTTGCCCTTGACCAGAATCCAAGGCCAAGGCTCTACCCTCTGAGCAAACCCAGCTAGGATGGATTGCTATGAGTTTTGATGCACAGTTGTAGAATATCTGACTCTGAATAGGTGCTAAAAAACAAAACACAATGTTGCTGCCAGGTGATAAGAAATAGATTTGCCGGGTCATTTGCGGTTAGCAGAGAGGGCCTATGGAGAGGAAGTGGAGGATGGAGTGCGAGGGGCCTCCTCACCTTCCCAGGCCCCCTGATTGCCCCTCTCTGCTTTTCATCCCCCGTCCTTCCCAGGGTGGACTCCATCATGCTGGTGGAAGAGGGCTTCAGCGTGACCAGTGTGGATGCCAGTGACAAGATGCTGAAATATGCGCTTAAAGAGCGCTGGAACCGTCGCCATGAGCCCGCCTTCGACAAGTGGGGTATGCGATGCGGTCCAGTCAGGCAGGCCCTCCCAGCCCAACCACCAAGGACACTGCTCTCTCCGCCCCGGGCTCCTGGGTGGGGTGTTTTGTTTTCCTAAAGGACACAGCAAAATTAGTCCTTTCCCTTAAAAGGGAGTCTTAGGTGCCAGAATGCAATATCAGGTATGAGGAGCTAGTTTTAATTATTGATTAAAGAGCAGGAGAGAGGGAAAGGTTTCAGAGAGGGAGAAAGGGAAGGACTGAAACATCAATGATGAGAATCATTGATCGGCTACCTCTTGCACGCCCAGTACTGGGGATTGAGCCGGCAACCCAGGCCTGTGCCCTGACAGGGAATCAAACTGTGACATCCTGGTTCACAGCTGGATACTCAATCACTGAGCCACACCTGCTGGGCTTAATTATATTTATAATGTCTCTCCCTCCCCCCAAATAAAAGCCCGTAAGCACAGAGTCCTCCTTTTGGACCATGGCTTCCTTCTCTCTCAACCCCCCTTCCCCTTCACCCTCCATGTCCATAATGACCCCTCCCTCTAATTGGATGTGGAGTCCCTGTGTATCTCTTGAGGGGAAATCAAGGCAGAGCTGCACTTGGTGGAGATGGGTACTGGTAGTACCAGGGTGCCCGCCTGATTTCCCCTTCTGGCCCCCAGTCATTGAGGAAGCCAACTGGATGACTCTGGACAAAGATGTGCCCCAGCCACCAGAGGGCGGCTTTGATGCTGTCATCTGCCTTGGAAACAGTTTTGCTCACTTGCCAGACTGCAAAGGTGAGAGAGGGTGTGGCCTTGGCATGGCCCTTGCTTTGAGCTATATCCCCTTTCCACAGAGCCCTGGGCACCTACTCTCCCGCCAGAGCAGACTATGCTTTTTGCCTCTCTCTGCCTTGGCACTGGCATCCTTGGGTAGTAGAAGGATGGAGGGGAGATTGGTGCTGGGGTCCCTAAGTAGACACAGCCTCTCGCCCCTACCGGGAGCTCAGGGGACCAGAGTGAGCACCGTCTGGCACTGAAGAATATTGCGAACATGGTGCGGCCAGGGGGCTTGCTGGTCATCGATCATCGTAACTACGACCACATCCTCAGCACAGGCTGTGCACCCCCAGGAAAGAACATCTACTATAAGGTGGGCCCCTGAGGGAGGGCCCAGAGTGGGAGGTGTGATCCTGGGGTCCAGGCCCCACCGCGGTTGCAGAGACTAATGCAGCCACCACTTACAGAGTGACTTGACCAAGGACATCACGACCTCAGTGCTGACAGTGAACAACAAGGCCCATATGGTGACCCTGGACTACACGGTGCAGGTGCCGGGAGCTGGCCAGGACGGTTCTCTTGGCTTGAGGTATCCACTTAGCTAGGTGGGGGATGAGTTGGCGGGGGGTGGGAGGGGGCGTGTGCTGAGGCCACCAGTCCTCACAGTTGGTCGCATCTCTGTTGCAGTAAGTTTCGGCTCTCCTACTACCCTCACTGTCTAACGTCCTTCACCGAATTGCTCCGAACAGCCTTTGGGGGCAAGTGCCAGCACAGCATCCTGGGTGACTTCAAGCCTTACAAGCCAGGCCAAGCCTACATTCCCTGCTATTTCATCCATGTGCTCAAAAGGACGGACTGAGCCTGGCCTCAGCTCCCACAACCCTCTGCCTGGGCCTGGCCAGGCTCTGTCTGGGGAGCCTCACACCAGCAGGTCCACATGTAGATCCTGGTGGTGTGCAGAGGGGCCAAATGCAGCTGGGGTGCAGGGATCTGGATTCAGCCTAATGTGAGGGTGAACAATACAGTCTGTGCCTTTTTCAGTTCCTGCATGTCTTGTGTTTATGTCAGAAGGATCAGGCTCCTGTGGAGCCCACCCTGCCCTCCTCCCCTGGACTTACTCCTCTGTCTTGCTCCACCCCACACCACCACACCACCAACAGAGGGCAGCATACACTTTATTTTTTGCTACCCACCTAGTCCCCTCAGTGCCCAATTCCAGAACTCCAGGTCCGCACCCCACTTCCTGAGCAGATGGGCCTTAGTGTTGAGGCTGGCCTGGAAAAATGGACCAGGGATGCCTCTTGAATTCTCTCAGGCCTCTCCTCCCTGGCACCCAGGGGAATCTCCTGGAGGTAGGCAGCCTTCAGGTGGGTAATGGCAGCTTGAGACAGAGTCCTTTGCTTTCTCTCAGGTCTGCGGGGATCCCCAGGTAGCTTTAGCCACTGTGGGTGCGGTAGGGTCCCAGACTGCAGGAGGCCTCTAGCAGGCGGCAAACTTGCGCTGGATGCGCTTGTACCGGAGCAGATCCTGCTCACTGACGGAGGGCTCCAGGCGGGCAGCGGCCTGCAGCAGGTCCTCCATGGTGAGCAGCAGTGCTGAGCTCCTGGGCTCCAGCCCTAGGAGAACGACATGGGGGAGGGGAAAACCAGGGTTCCCAGCTTATCGGGGGAACTCTGGCTCTATCCACGCGAGGAGAGCCCTGGGGGGAGCGCCTTCTGCCCAGAGTCCCTGAAACGCCAAGTGTCCTTCTTCTGACATTCAGAACCATGCTGGTTTTCCCTCTAGCTTTTTGGCTGAACTCTGGGGCAGGTGAGTGGCTCACCTTCCTCCAGGTCCCGAACCCTACGTTTGAGGGCAGCTGTCATGGCATCAGAACAGAGGGAGTAGAGGTCCGCACCGGTCAGCTGGGGAGGGCAGTGATCCAGCACAGTCACCAAGCTCACGGAAGGCTCCAACTTGAATCTGTCGTAGGGACACAGGAAAGAACGTTTTACCTGGCATGCCCTACTTCCTCAAAAGGCACCCCTGACCAGGGTATTCTGCACATTGCACTTATTCCCTAACCAGACCAAGGCCCAAGGCCTCTGGGAATCTCCATCAGGGCATACTTGCGTGTGATGGCGCTCAGAACACGGAGCTGGGAGGCACGGTCCTCGCTCACCCCCATAAACACCAGCTTATCAAATCTTTAGGGAGAGAGGTGGACACATGTGTCAGCGAGCCCTGCATAAGGGTGGATAAAGGGACAAGCCTGACTGGGTCTGGTGGAGGAGAGGTACAGGATGGGCACCTGCCAGGCCGCAGGAGGGCAGGGTCCAGGAGGTCTGGTCTGTTGGTGGCTCCAATCACAAACACATCCTGAGTGCTATGAAGCCCATCCAGCTCCGCCAGGAGCTGAGACACCACCCTGCAAAAGAAGAGTGAAGGGGAGTCGTGGGCCCACTCTCAGCTCTGTCCTGCTTGCCTGTGGTGCCTCTTCTTGCAGGCCTTCTCCACAGGGCCCCTTGCTGAGTTGGGTCCCTTGCTGGCACCCTCCATGCAGGCACCCATTCTCCTCAATGTCCCACACCCAAAGCCACAGCCCCTTTAGATTCTGTCTCAGAACCGGAAGGACAGGCACTCTGAGCTCTGAGGACTGCTGCAACCCATCTCGCATCCCTTTGTCCTGGACCCAGGCTCCATGCTGGCTCAGATCCCCACCTGTCCATCACACCTCCAGAGTCTCCACTTCGCCCCCGGCTTGGGGCCAAGGAGTCCAGTTCATCAAAGAAGATAATGCAGGGAGCCGCAGCCCTGGCCCGGGCAAACACTGAGGAGAGAGGGGCCCACAGGAGGGCTTTAAAGCTCAGGGGGGCTTTAAAGTCAAGACATGAGGAAAGAAAACCAGGCTTGATAATTCATTACTAGCTCCAGGAAATAGGCCCCACTGGCAGAACCGGGACTTGTGGAAAGAAAGACTAGGAATGCCCACGAGCAGCCTGAGGATCGGGGTTGTGGGTGTGGGTGGGGCACAGGGACCTTCAGTTTCAGGACTGGAAGCCTTGTCCCCTCACTCACCTTCCCGTACATTCTCCTCACTTTGGCCCACGTACATGTTGATGAGCTCTGGCCCCTTCACGCTGAGGGAGAGAATGTGGAGGTAACATTCGTCAGATACCCAAACACAATCAGCTCAATCCACCCAGCATCTCTCCAGGTCCCTCGTCACCTGAGGAAGGTAAGGCTGCACTCAGTGGCCACTGCCTTGGCCAGGAGGGTCTTGCCAGTGCCAGGAGGCCCATGCAGCAGGAGACCCGAGCGCCTCAAGCCCAGGCTCAGCAGCTCAGGGTGCTCTAGAGGGAGCTGGATGGTCTCCAGGATCTCCTTCTTCACCTCCTGCAGCCCACCCACATCATGCCAGGACACCGAGGGGATCTAGGGGATAGAAAGAGCCTGGTTGGGGATATGCCAGAGGACGGAGCTCCAGTCCCACCTCCAAGGGCCTAGAGTCTCTACCTTAGGGGCACCGATGGCCTGGGAGTGAGCTGACTGCAGCTGCTCCAGGGCCTGTCCAAAGTCCTCCGCCAGGAGCGGAAAGCCAGCAGCACACAGCTCCCGCTCATCCTCCTCACTCAAGCCGTCGGCCAAACTGCAAGGAGAAACCCAGGGAGGTGTCTGAAGGACCTGAGGCCTCCCCTCATCAGGGTCCTGTTCCCTCCTCCCTTCCTTACAAGTTTCCACCCACCCATATTTCTTCTTGTAACCTTTGCCCTTTTATACCCAGTTTTCTTACCCAGAGTTCCTGATCCTGCTGCAAGCTGCCCGGCTGCTGTGAGTCAAAAGGGCATAGAGATCTCCTACCACAAAGCCCTGGGAACCACAGGAAAGGATGCATGAGCAGGGCACAGGATGCAGGAACCCTTGGGTGGCTGGTTCTCCAGCCGGAGCTGAGGCCCAATGTTGGTGCCTCGGAGTTTTCTACCCTCACTTGCAGGGCAGCAGATCTGAGTTCCTATGACAAAGAACGTGGGAGGACCCTGCATTGGTACTCACTGCACACCGCCGGGCCAGCTGTGCTAGGTCCACTTCTTGGCCCAGGGGCAGGCGGGCGGTGAGGGCCTGGAGGATGCTGAGTCGCTGCCCCTCTGACAGCACAGGCACCTCCAGCTCATGTGGAAATGCTGTCTGCACGTCAGCAGGCACGTCTTGGGCCCGGCTTGTGGTGGCTACAACCATCAGTGGAGGGCAGCTGCAGACAGGGAGCAGGGATAGGGAGCGGGAATAGGAAGTGGGGACAGGGAGTGAGGCCTGGGGGAAAACTGCTGGCAGCTGAGCACTGCCTTGTCCTGAGGCAGGTGCAGGAGGGCAGGAGGTTGATAGGTGCTAAGATGGAATAAGGAGATGAGCACCCCAAAGGCTTCTTGAATGGGCTCCACGGGAATGCCTCGAGGGGGACCTGTGTCCTCCCTCACACAGGGAGCTGAGGGCAGCTGTGCTTTTTCTTCAACCTAGTGCTCCCCAAGAAAAACTAGGAACCACATCCTTCTCCCTCTAGATATCCCTAAGCTCCTCAGGGCTGTCAGGAGGGCAGCCAAATTAGCAGGAGGCACTGGAGAAGTCATGGGAAGGGCGATGGCTAGAGGATGAAAGGCTGCAGAGAGGGACGAGGGCTGGGCCCAGCTCTGATTACCTGGTGAGGGGGTCCTCATCAAGGAGGAGGCGACGCAGCGTGGCCACCACACGGGCGTCCTCACTGAGCCCATCACGATCCCGGCCCAGAAGGTCCAAGGCTGTCAGCAACAGAACCACAGGCCGGCAGCGCCGGGCCCGGGAGAAGGTGGCCTGCAGCTTTGTCTCCACAGCCCCGCTGCTGTCTGCACAGAGGCTGGAGCAGGGCACCTGGGGAGGGGTCCCGATGGGCCTGTGAGCAAGGGCCAGGTGGGATTGGGGCAGGAGGAGTCCGAAGGTGCAGGCCACCTCTCTTTTAAGGGTAGGGATGGGGAAAAGAAGGTACTGCTGGCCAGTCCTACCTCTTCTTTACCCTAACCTCATTCCCTGGACTGTCCATCAAAATCTTAAAACCCCCTCCTTGAAAGCATCTCTCAGGAGCTGAGCATCAAGGGAAATGGGAGACCCACTGGGCTGAGGAGTTATTAGCCAGAAGGAAGAGGGGAGAGGGAGAAGGGAGAATCTGGGCTGGGGAGGGAAAGCACTTGGGTTCTCTCCAGGTACCCTCACCTTCAGCAAGTGGAGCCCGAGACGGCTGCAGGCAGCAGCCACTGCTGTGGTCTTCCCACTGCCCGGGGGTCCCCGTAGAAGGACACTGCCAGTTCCTGTCAGCAGGGCACCCCTGCAACCAGAGGACACGTCTCTCCCACTCTGAGAGTCCCCAGTAACAGGAGAGCCTTGGCTCTAGTGCACAGACACCCTGTTTCTCTCTCCTTGAAGCACTCCCGTCCCTGGGCTGTCCCCACACCCTGAGGCCACGTTTCCCACGCCACCTATGGTGCTCTGGCCGAGGCGTGGAGTGTATGCAGCAGCCAGGACTGATTCCCCCTGCTTCTTCCATAAAGCCCTGTGTGTCTGGTTTGGATTGGTATCAGGGAAGGGTCTGTGTCTACACTTGGGTCAGTGGTCTGGAGAGCTGTGTCCTTCCAGGTCAGGGTGGTTGGTGAGGACCGGCATGGCTGGTGGGCTCCCCGAGGGGAAGGGTCACCTCAGAGACAGCTGTCCCTGGTGGAGATTCTTCCTCCACTGCCCACCTTGGAGGATGGATGTTATTCCAGGAAAGGAGTCTGGGGATCTGCCTACAGAAAGCACAGGGGCTAGTGGCGCTGGCAGACTGTGTAAGGGAGGTGCAGCTGATAGCATGTCCACCAGGGCATGGGGACTACTTGTCCGGCCTGGTCCCTTCTGGGGATGTTGCGACTCCCGAAGCTGCTGCAGCTTCACTCACCCTGGCTGGAGGCGAGGTTTCAGGGCGGCACACAGCTCCGTCACCAAGGCCTCCAGGCCCGGAGGAGATAAGCTGCCCCAGAGACTGGATTCTCCCGAAGGGGCCCCTGGAACAGGGCTCATGATAGAACCCACCTGTGAAAGGTGTGAGAAACCTTTGGTTTTTAGTTGTTTCTGCTTCTTGCCTCAGGTCTACTCCTACCCAGGCCCTCACCAAGTACAAGGAGGTATGGGTGGTGTCGGCCAAGTAAGCGCTGGTTGGCCCATCTGGAGCTTCCCCAACTGTTCTCTTCACTTTAAAGAACATCTCCTGCCACCTGCAGGAAAGAGGCCTTGTGAGTCCCAGACCCAGATCCACAAAGTCCCTCCCCAAGGACAAGGTGGCTGTCAATCACAGGGGTCCACTGCAGGGACAAACTCAAGAGCAGCACCAATAAATGTCCCAGACCTGGCGGGGGTCGGGGTGGGGAGAATTGGGGGAAGGGAAAGTAGATGATCTTTCTTCTTTCTTCTTCTTTTTTTTTTTTTTTTTTTTTGTTAATCCTCACCCAAGGATATTCTTTTTCCATTGATTTTTAGGGAGAATGGAAAGGAAGGGGAGAGACAGAAACATTGATGTGAGAGACACAATGACTAGAATTTGAACACATGATGCTTCAGTCCAAGGGCCAATGCTCTAAACCCTGAGAAAAACCAGCCAGGGTTTCCTATTTTTGTTTTTGAAAAAGTTTTTGTTAACCCTCACCCAAGGATATTTTTTCTACTGGTTTTTAGAGAGAGTGAAAGGGAGGAAGGGATAAATAGAGATAGATGTGAGTGAGATACATGGACTGGTTGCCTCTGGCACACGCCCTAACTGGGTATTGAACCCAAGACCCTTTGGCGTGAGGGCTGATGCTCTAACTACTGAGCTACCAGCCAGGGCATAAAAATCAACATTTCTCACATGTATGAACCCATTCTGCAGATTAGTGGTTGCCAGGGGCTGAAAAAAGGAGGAAATAGGGAGTGACTGCTAATGAGTCTGGAATTAGGTTGCACAACCTTGTGACTATACCAAAAACCATATTCCAAAAGCATGAATTTTATGGTATATGAATTGTATCTCAATTTAAAAGTTAACATTTTCCCTTATTTTGGAAACAAATGAAAAGACTGCACAGGCCCCAGCTTCCCTTGATTCTGTTCCAATAGGTCTGGGGTGGGGCTCTGGCATCTGTATTTTTCAAAAGCTCCCTAGTCATAAACAGGGCTATGCAGGCAGGGGCCAGTGTCATGGAGAATTAGAGTTACCCAACCTGCTGCTGCTGCTGCAAGGAGCAGTTACCAACCTAGTTTCTCAGATAAAGAAATGAACTTTTCCTCTTTTTAATCCTCAGACAGCAAGGCAATGGCAGAGCCAGTCCATAACCATGGCCTCACAGAGGTCCAATCAACCTGCAAATTCCTTTGCTCACAATGACCTACAGTCACAAAGCTGCCCACTCTGGGAGCAAAAGGGGAGTGGTGGGAATGCTTCCAGGTGGCAGACAGAAGCACATCATGCTAGTATTCTTGCAACTATTAGGTAGGCAGTGATCATGCTAAAAACTAAGACATAAGGAAAATTGTCTTCCTGTTAATCATCCATTATAAACAAACAATGGATGTGTCTACAATCTAGAATCTCAATCAAGCCCAACATCGTGCATCAGGGTACATGTGGCCAGCACTGGGGCCCAAGGAGGAACAGCTCCAGTGGAAGGTTAGGGGGAGACTCCCCTCTTCTGTGGAGGGCAGCTGGACCACTTTGCCGAGTACAAGGGTCAGAACTTTGGAACGTATCTGGACTCTGCTCGGAACACTGGGTTGTGTTCCCAGGAGCCAAATGGGAGACAGTGGAACCTGGCTTCCATCAGCCTGGTTAGGAAGTGGAACACAGGGTAGGATCTGTAGAGGTTACACTATCACAGGAGACTCCCTGCACTTCCCTTACCAGGCTCAGGGGATAGGGCTCAAGCACTCATCCTCACCTGTCCTTCCAACCCTGCTTTTCAGCACCTGCTCAGGGGGAGACAGCTCTCTGGAGGGTTAGAATGGAGACATCCAGCAATAGGATAGGCTTGCTGGTCTGCCTCAGGAGGGCCGTTTCCCTTTGATAGTGCAAAGGGTAGACATCTTGTAGTTCTCCTACAGAACGCTAACTCATAGGCATTGGAGGATAAAAGACAGCAGTGGGAAGTGACTGGTACCTGCCAGCCTGGCACTTTCCTCCCAAGTCCCAGGTGTAGATTTAATTTGGGAAAGCTCAAAGAGGTGCCATGTGTTACACGGGGCACTACCACAGCCCTAGATGTTGGTCAAGAATAAATCAGGCACGCCAGGCAAGGCATCTCTCCCTGGGCAGAGAACCCAGGCTGGCTGGGCCAGAGACTTTGGTCCTGATGATGCTTAAACCCAAGATCCTGCAAGCTGGTCCCACCACTCACTAAGCTTTGCCTGAAAGTTGGGTTTGTGCATCTGTCAATTGTGTTCTCCTAGTAAGTCACCGCTGGAAATCAGTCCTGAATAGAGGGACTGACTGGGCTACAGGCACTACACATTCTTCCCCCTTCATATAAGGCCAAAGAAGTCTCTAAATTCCTTTCCTCACCATTTTACAAGGAGCCTCTGTGGTCAAGAGTCAACAGGAGGAGAAAGGTTGGACTCCTCCTGTTTCAAGGTTCTTGGCTCATTTATGCTCTTATTTCTCATTCTCTGTTGAGGATAAGGAAAGAGGAAAGGCCTCTCGAGGAGAGCAGCAATCCCTCGCTCCCCATTTCGGGACATCAAACCGAACAGCAGCATGTGCACACTCCATCAGTTAGGGTAGAAATCAGAGCCTGGGTCTCCTCATGCTGAGGATGTGGGAGGTATGGCCCAAGCAACATTGTGGTGAGAATGGAAAACAAGGAATTCCACCTGGGTCTAGGCCATTTCTTCATTTCTCATGCTTCACCTTACCTAGGGCCACCATTCCCTTTGAGGATTAAACTCCACCCAAAACTAGCAGGCAGTGATTCTTAATCTTTTTTGTTATGTACCTATTGAGAACCTGAAGATTGGAAAATGTAGAACAGCAAAATGTTCTTATGCACACAATTATTCCATATCACTTGGGAAGAGGGGGTTGCAAAACTCCTGCACCCAGATTAGGAACCCCAGCTGTGAGAGAGGAGGCAGCTGCATACCTGGGCAGTTTCTCTGGCCTTCCTTCCAGGATCTCTACTTGCCCAAATGTTGGCACACACAGAACATCCCCTTCTTGGACCGCCCTGTAACACAGCAGTGTCCCTGGTCAGCTCACAGTGGTAGGCAAGAGCATGTGCCTAACATATTCCTCCCCGCTCCCAACCTCATTCCCACAATCAACATGAAGACTACTTCCTAGGGGTCTACTGCCCACCCAGCGATCCCAAGCAGTTGTCCAGAGAGCAAGTCTGACCTTGAATAGGCTGGAGGAAATGGCGGAGGCTGGAAAGGGGAATCGGGAACCAGGTAGGGGTGAAGCAGGATCCTAGCTCTCTTGGGGGTCCTCTCAAATCAAAGCAGTTTTTCAGTTTAGAATATCCAGATTCACCTCAAGGTCTAGATTTCTCTTCTATTATCTGCCTGACACACTAAGAGGCTTCTAGCCACAATATTGCTTAAATTGTGGCTTTTTAAAACCAGAGGCTTCATGGTACCTAGATCTAGGTGTGATGTGAGAGCAATGGGGGTGAGGTGCTACCCTCCTAACAGGGGTAGCCAGCTAACCTGGGTGTCTGAAAGTGTCGATATAGAACATGGTCATAATTTCCACTTGTGCTGTAGTGGGGAGAGGACACAATTTCTATGTGTAACTCTTTGGCAAACGGAGGCTCAGGCAGCACTGAGCAGCTTCTTTTGTCTTCAGGGGTGCTGGAGCCTTCCAAGTATCTCTATGAGAGAAATAACCATCACCTTATAATCTCCCAGAGTCAGGCTCTGCCTCTCTCTTAGCAGCCAATGTTTCTACTTTTATCCTCTTTCATTCCCATAACCCCAAGGCTTGTGGGAGGGGAGATCTTGGAGAGCAGATCTCAATACCTGTATCTTCCCTAGAAAACAGAAACCTCTCCTAATGAGCACGAGGAAAAGGTTTCTGACTCTGACTTTTCTGACATTAACTCCAAAAGTTCCCCAGTAACGATAACTCTTCTGTAATACCTTCCAAGTAGGGCCAGGGCCACTAAAATGGCAGCCACTTAATTCCCACAGAGCTTTGAATGGCACCAGGCAGCCACTGGACTGGATGTTAAGTGGACATTAGAGCGGGCTCTCTGAATTCAGGCGGTGGGAATGAGCTCCAGTCTGAGTACTCTAGTAGTTTTTCCTCCATTCAGAAGGTAACCCAGTCCTGGCTCCCATTCATGCATACATCTCTTCCTGACATCCCATGGCCCTAGTTGGCTAGGCCAGCATCATCTAATACAGTGGTCGGCAAACTCATTAGTCAACAAAGCAGCAAAACACGGCTCCCGAGCTGCAGTTTGCTGACCACTGAACTATAGAACTATCCAGGGATAGAAATGTTTTATATTTACATATGCCTATTGAGTACTTATTTGATATGTTGACTAAAACAACTGAAGACCTGAATTTTTAACTTTATTTAGTTTAAATTAAAGTCACAAAGTGGCTAGTGGCTTCCATATTGGACAAACACCCATCTACGCGCTTAATTAAACATTAGGCTATATTTGTCACCCTCCCAGAAGAAAACAACAATTATCTTGAAGTAAGGTCCTTAAAGGCAGAAATCAAAAACTTCACTCGGATATGTATATTAATAAAAGGGCAATATGCTAATTAGATCAGACCTTCCGGACATCCTTCCAGACAAAGCCATGGTGGTGGGGCCCAGGCAGAGGCAGTTAGGGGAAATCAGGCCAGGAGAGGAGGGCAGTTGAAGTGGTTGGGGCGATCAGGCAGGGACAGGTGAGCGGTTAGGAGCCAGTGGTCCCAGATTGCAAGAGGGATCCCAGATGGGAGAGGGTGAAGGCTGGGCTGAGGGGCAAATTTCATGCACCGGGCCACCAGTATTTAATAAAACACTACAATTAAACACCAGGCACCAAAGATAATAAAGGGCCCTCCCTTTAAGAAATTTACAATATACAACTGGGGATTAGACAGGTGATATGAACATTAAAAAAAAAAGCACAATGCTATATATAAGAGGATGTCACGTTAAATTTTTGATGGTGAAATTATGAAAGGCTTTGTGAGGATAGTGGCTTCTTTATATGGGCCTTGAAGGAAAGGATGGTAGGACTTTCAACAGATAAAGGGGACAAGGACAGGAAAAAATTTGAAGCCAAGGATAAGCATGAGCAAAAGCACTGAAACATCATCCTCCACAGTGCACCTCACATTTCACCTTGCAAGCCCTTCCCATGCACCTCCGCACTATGGAGGATAACGATACTTTGACTGTAGAGAAAAGATAAATCAGGCTGAGACATTAAGCGAAAAGTCCAAGACCTCAGTAGTAAAGGACCTTCACTACTGATTAAGACAGACAGGAGAAGGCGCATAAGCATTCCTGACCCTCAGCCCTATATCCTACCTGGATTCTGAGCTCTCCCACTTCTGGGAGATCACAGCCGAGATTAAAAGCCAGAGTGGCAGGCACGAGGGCCAGTCCGTCAGCGAGGGGTTCTCCCACCGGCCCCGAGCCGGGCCCCAGCCTTTCTGAAAGGTTCCAGCGAGGTTCTAGGACCTGCACCCTGGCCAAGCGTGGCTGGGAAGCCTTCGACGACTCTCGGGCCGGGGTCACCCACACCCACTCGCCCTGGAAGAGGCCGAGGCTTCGGAGACAAGTCCGGCTCACCCCCAGGGAATCTCCAGCCCCCCCTAGGACGCCCCGGAGTCGCCGGACCGCTCCGGAAACCGCGAAGGAGGACACCAAGGGCGGGGGTGGGGGCCGGCTGCAGTCGCCCGGCTCCGGGCCCAGTTTGGGGCGCCCTCGGAGCTCGGTCACCGCCAGCCGCGTCCCTGGGCCCAGCAGCCCTTGCAGCGCCGGCCGCGTCTCCAGCACCCGCGGCCCGGGCACGGGCAGGGCCTCCCCGCGCCTCACCAGCAGCGGCCCGATTCGCGGTCCGAGCCCGGGCCCCGGCGAAGTGCCAAGCAACGCCCAGCCCAGCGCCGGGGGCCGCCGCACCGGCCGCGCCCGCACCCGCGCCCCGGAGCCCAGGGCCAGGAGCCGCAGCAGCGCGCGGCTCACCAGCAGCTGCGGGGGCCCGGGACCCTGCTCTTGGAGCCCCGCGCCCGCTCCCTCCAGGGCCGCCACCAGCAGCGCCGGCCCCGCCGGGCTCTCCCCTGCGGGCCGCAGCGCCAGCACCAGGCCGTGCCCCGCCGCAGGCCACGGGCCCCCGGGCGGCAGCAACACCGCCAGCGGGGGTGTCTCGTTCGGGAAGGGCTCCAGGACCCGCAAGACCGCCAGCGCCATGGTGACGGGGACCAAGGGGGCCAGCGAAGCAGCGCGCCTCCGGAGCCGGACAGCCAGCCCTACGGCTCCGCGGCGAGCACCGTTTCCGCTTCCGTCGGGGGAGGTGCGAGGCAGGTGGGTGGGGCGTGGGGTGCAGCGCGCTTGCTCTGAGCGGGAGCTGTGCCCTGGCTTGATCTGGTTGTTACCTCTTACCTCGATGGCAGAATCACAGTTTGCTGCGGTTGCACAGGTGTCTTTACACAGGTGTCCTTTGAAACTGTTTCCAGGGATTTGCCTTGCATGCCTGCTAAGGGAGTAACGTCCTCTTAACCACTTTGCCCCATAGCATACACTTATTTTTTTTTAATATATTTTACTGATTTTCCACAGAGAGGAAGGGAGAGGGATAGAGAGTTAGAAACATCGATCAGCTGCCTCTTGCATACCTTCTACTGGGGATGTGCGGGCAACCAAGGTACTTGCCCTTGATCGGAATCGAACCTGGGACCTCTCAGTCCGCTGGCTGACGCTCTATCTACTGAGCCAAACCGGTTTTGGCTAATTTCTTAAATCATCAATGAACGGTCAGCGTGCAGCGGGCCAAGTCGGGAGCTGTGGATGGAGTGTTTACGAAGGAGTCCATTTCTCTGTGGAAATCTTACAGTTCCCACTGTGGAAGTGTATGTAGGCACTGAGGTTTGGGGTTGTGGGAAGGTTGAAGGAGGGAGTGGTAGGATTATAAAACTGTCTCAGGCATGCTTATGGGTATGTAGTGCTTGCTGGCTGAATTACTGCATGTGATTCATGGAGCCCTGGAGTGCTGAGTGCTGCCACACCTGTTCCAACGCATCCTACACAAAACCCACGTTCCAGTGTTTCTTGTCCTGTTTCTTCTATTCCCACCAAACTTGAAGCAAAGACAAAGCAGCTTTGCTTTTTCATCCCTCTAAAACCAGCTGTTCTCCCCCAGTCAATCCTTGCAAACTGGAGATCCATTTCCTGTTTCTAGGAGGTTTGGGAGAGGGGGAAGAGGGTAGCAGAGTGGGCAGAAGAGAGTGATTCAAGGCTTCAGTCATGAGCACCAAACCAATAGCTTGCATCCCACCTGTACTGTTACTTAGATTTCATACTTCCTCTCTGTTTACATCTCCCTGCTCTGTACAAGACACTAGATACTGGTAGGCCACGCTTCCAGTTATTAACAATATATAAGGTTCCCCAAAATGTATACATGCACTTTGAATACTTATAAAGGCAGAGTTAAAATACATTACATTTTCAAAATTGAGCTATCAGCTGTTAAAGTGTATATACATTTGAGGGGGGGGGGAAACACCCTGTACTGTATATGTACTTAGAACCAATGGATTCCTTGGTAGTAATCTACTCTTTCTGGACCTTGCATGCCCTTCCAGCTACTGCCCAACTTTCTCCTTTCCTTCGAAGAGAGCATCTTGAGGCAGTTTTCTACTCTATACATTATATGTTCCTAAAAATGCTAGAGTTGAATATTACATTTACATGTTATAAGGCATTTCCACCCCTAAAGCAATAAGATTTTTGAAAAATGTCCGATTATAGTTTCTGTAGGTACTTCTAGTCCTAAACCTGAAATTGCACAGTCCCAGATCTTTAGAACAGCATGCAAGAATGTACTAGGTAGCTGAATATGCATGGATGAAAATTTCTATTTGGTAATTCTAAATTAGTATGTGCCTCTGTTCCCTGCCTTCCAGAGGACCAAGGACTGAAAGGATGGTGAGGTGGATCCAAACAGGATATGCTTGCTTTACACAGTAGCAGGCAACCTCTAGGCCTTAGGGCTATGTTACTTCTCAAGGCCTCCAGAATGGGTAAATACATCTGGCATCCTGTCTCAGTTGGCACCTACATGGACACAAATATCTAACCATAAATTTATGTCCTTTCCTCCCAGGCTTTTCCCCCAGCAAATAATGGCTGGCATACATCCAATCTGCATTACCTTAAAATTGTATTAGTCACTGGAAGCCAAACACTACCTCTGTAAGATTTCCACACCTCTTAGTGCTCTTCAACCCACTATAAGCTTCCTTTTACTCCTCTGAAACTTTCCTGTAAGGATCACCCATAACCTCTCAACTGAAGAATCAAGGTGATGCTGTTTGATCTTTATCTTACTCAGTCTTCCTCTGGAATCTGACACTATTGACCAATTCTCTTACTTCCTTTGCCACTATGACACCAGTTTCTTCCTACATCCCTGATAGCTTCCTGAAGTCATCCTCAACTCCTCCCTTTCCCTTACACATCCTCTCCACAATCCAGTGAATCACCAAATCCTGTTGATTCTACACATTTCCCAATTCCATCCTTCTTCTCCATGCCCATGGCAATCTATATATGCAAAGTGCCCCCTCCTGAGTTGGACTCAACAGTTTGATTGCTTGCTATGATGTGCACTTAACACTAGGGGGCAGCGCAGAATGAAGGAAAGCTCCAGCTGCCAGCTGCTAGGGACCTCATCCATGCATGAATTTTGTACACTGGGTCTCTAGTTGTATTATAACATTGCTCTCCGGGGCAAGGAGCACAGGCTTATTCTTAAGCCTTCTCCAGTTTCCTCATGTAGTCAATCTGCTACTGGAGTCAACTTTCTGAAACCTATTCCTCTAGCCCAATCTAGGTTTGTGTAATTTATTACACTGTATCTGAACAACCCATTTATACCTGTCTGTGAACTTTATCTGACTGGAATTCCTTGAGGGCAGAAACTGATCTTATCCATTAGGACATTAGCTTGTGCAGGGTGGGGATATATTTGCCAAGACACTAAACTAACTCTGAGTTTCCAAGTGCGCAAATCTAGCTGGTTCTCCAATCCCAGGAGATTTGCAGTAGGAACAGGGACCCACTTCCCAAAGTAGCAACAAACCCGGGATTCTCATCTTATTGCACTGCGAGGCTCCCCCTTTGACTGTCTGCAAGCCCTGTCTAGGAAAGGGATGCCATCGAGCACTCTCCACCAATTAGTGCTATGTTACCCTGAAGAAGAAAGGTACCCCTTCGTTTTAGGGCTTCTTTCCTTCAATTCGGACTGGGCAGAAGAGCAGAATGGAGGAAGAGTGAGAGCCCCCTTAGAAGGGAACGGGCCACGAAGAAAGGCCGAGGCCGACGTGCCACCGACGCCGGAGTGCGGCACTCGGTCCTAAGCTTGGGCTTCCCTTTAGCCCCGCCTCCTTCGCTAAGCTCGACCCACTTTAGGGCGGGACCTCCCACTTCAGCCAATTCTGGGAGCCGAACCCTGGCGGTTTGTACTCTTCTTTTCCAATGAGAAAAAAAGGAAGCAGCCTGGCTCCAGTGGCCAATCCGAAGAGGCGGTGTCTGGTTGTCAGGCAGGTTTGGAAGAGTTCGGGCCAATTGGAGGCGCAGACACCGATCAACCCGGGCGCAGCGCGCAGGCGGTGGCGAGGAGACGCCGAGCGGGCCGAGTGCGGCCGAGCAGAGCCGGAGCCGGAGCGGGACCGCAGGAGCCAGGCCGGGTCCGGGCGGGCCGAGATGCCCTATAAACTGAAGAAGGAGAAGGTGAGCGTGGCCCTATTCCTTCCGCCTCCGCCTTGGGGCCTGCGCGGAGCTCTGGGAGGGGCTCGAGCCAGGCCCGGGACAGCCCCGGACTGACCCTCCCGTCCGGCCCCCGCAGGACTCCCGGGGCCAGCCCTCTGCCCCCGCTGCCGGGCGCACCCCCATCCTGTGCTGCAGCTGGAAAGCACCCTCATCTTGCGCGAGACAGAGTCCCCCCCACTCACACCTCCCGACCTAGCCCGGCCCAGGAAAACCCCCTCCCTCCAGATCTGCCCCCCTCCCAGGTCACTC
The DNA here is from genome assembly GCA_011751065.1 of Lasiurus cinereus. Lineage (NCBI taxonomy): Eukaryota > Metazoa > Chordata > Mammalia > Chiroptera > Vespertilionidae > Lasiurus > Lasiurus cinereus. Next base: position 805,596 of record JAAGEH010000470.1, on the reverse strand, counting down.
CCGGCTTTCTCTGCCCCCACCACTCACTCCTCCGCCCCCACCCGTGTGCTGGTTTGGGACAGCCCTCCTCGGAGGTAGTCCCTCCCGAGCCACCCACCCTCCCTGCCCCTTCCCTCCTCTCCCGACCCGCCCGGGCCTGCACTGGCCTTCCCCACCTTTCCCTACAGCCCCTTCTCCCGCCCTGCCGAGCTCCTGACCTAGAACAGCTCTGCTTTCTCTCTCCTCCGCCGAATCTGGCCTAGGCCCCTCCCTCTAGTTCTCACACACTAACTTGTGAGCCAGGACTGAGCCTTTCCTTCTGCCCGTGGAACCTCAGAATGTCAGTGCTGGATGGGACCGCGGAGTGCATTTAGTGCAATCGGAGCGGTACAGATGCGGAGACTGAGGCCCGGACAGAGGAAGGGACTTGGCCAAGGTCACACAACCTGCTGGAGGCCCAGCTGCAATACCAGGGCTCCAGACTGAAAGGCCCCTTCTTACAAAAGTCCCCTCTAACAGCCATCAGCCATCTCCCAGGTTCAAACCAGTCACCACTCCCAGTCTGAGCAGGCTCCTTCCCCTAATCCTGGGGTAACCTTTGCATTTTTTACTTTTTGCACAATACTGGATTTCTGTCTTTCCTGGGCCATACTGTCTGTAAATCTGGAATCTGCCCTCACTATCAGATTAGTTTTCCTTCTTACCCCTGAACACCCTGGCCTTTGTCGTGGTGTCCTGACACAGGCTGTTTCTTTAAAAAAAAAACAAGAAACTTTATTTATTGACTGATTACTTTGAGAGAGAGAGAGAGAGAGGGAGAGAGAGAGGGAGGAAGGGAGGGGGGGAGTGAGAGAGGGAAAAAAATCCAATTTGTTGTTCCACTTATTTATGCATTCCCTGGTTGATTTTTGTATGTGCCCTGACTGGGGATCAAACCCACAACCTTGGCATATCAGGACAACACTCTAACCAAATGAGCTACCTTCCTCGTCCACCTCCATACCACCTTCCCTGTTCTTCATTCCTGCCTTTTTCTGCCCTCTATTTCCTGCTGTTGCTGAGATCTGACTCAGAGGTGTGGTTCCTTTGAGGTACAGATTCACACAGAAGATGCTAGAATACCAATTCCAGCCTCCCCCAGCTTCTCCTTTCCTGCGCTGGTTCCTCGTGCTGAGGGAGAGCTGTGGCCTGGTGTTCTGCACCAACATAAAGTAACCTACTTTACGACCCCAGAGGTGTCATGCTTCGTTTGTCCTCTGATAGGCTAGGTTGCTGGGCTTCCATTTCTGACCTTATCAATTAAGCTCTTTATCCTGGGGCTGTTGGAGATCTGGCAGTGTTGTCCCCATAACCTCTCAGGTCCTGATGTTCTGAGTGTAGGGTTGTGATGGTGCACTAGGCACTGAACTTTGTGGGGCACTGAGTTGGTCAGGGTTGTGTGCCCCACCTAGGCCCTGTCCTTGGCAAGTGGGCATGCTACAGTGGATTGGGCAGTTTAGCTTTAGATGATACACACAAGCTTTAGATGGCTATACAAGGGTCTAAAGGGCTCCTTGAATGGGTCACAAGTTTGGATCCAGTCAAGGGCAGGTACCTGGGTTGCAGGTTTGATCCCCGGCTTGGTCAGGGCGCATGCAGGAGGCAATCAATAGATATGTCTCTCTCACACTGATGTTTCTCTCTTACTCACTCTTTCCCTCTCTGTCTTTCCCTCTCTCTTACTCTCCCTTCCCCCTCTCCCCTCTCACCATTTCTCCCTCTGTTTCACTCTCTCTAAAAATCAATGGGGGAAAAAAATTCTCAGGTGAGGATTAAAAAAAAAGCCCTGCCTAGCCGGCATGGCTCAGTGGTTGAGCATAGGTCTGTGAGTCAGGAGATCACGGTTCGATTTCCAGTCAGGGCACATGCCCAGGTTGTGGGCTGGATCCCCAGTGTGGGGCATACAGGAGACAGCTGATCAATGATTCTATCTTTCTCTCCCTTTCTTTCTGAAAACAATAAAAATATATTTAAAAAAAGAGAAGGAAGACTAAAAAAGAAAGTCCTGCACCATTGTGGCTCAGTTGGTTGAGCATTGTCCCATGAACAGAGAGGTCACCCATTCAATTCCTGTTCAGAGGACATGCCCATGTTGCAGGCTCCATCCGTGGTAGGGGGTGTGCAGGAGGCAGCCGATCCATGTTTCTCACATTGGTGTTTCACTCTTTCTCCCTCTTCTTACCTCTCTCTTTAACAAAAAGAAAATCAGTAAAAACATATTTTTTAAAAAAGAGTGCAGAGGGTAATGAAATTCAGGGGAAGCTGGTGAGGTTTCCACCTTTCTGTGGTTTTTAGTCTGATGAAACAGATATTGTCCCATCCATAGAAAGACTTTCTCTATTAGATGATTGAGAAGAAGAAATTTGAATTTGACTTGCTAGGACCGCAGAGATAAGTATTTGGTTGGAAAAGAGTATTGGAAGGATTGGAGTACATGGATCCAGGCATCTCTGATCCCCTTCGAGGTTTAACATTCTGCTTCTGATTTCCAATTGCCTTTGGCCTTCTTCATCAATGATTGGCAAGTCCTGAGGAGAAAGGTGGTGACATGTGACAGGTTTGCCTGAATGGGGGAGGGACAGAAAGAAGGGATGGGGTAGAAGTGATGCTCATCCATCACATCTCTCCTTTCTCCTCCATTTGAGTTGGCCCCAGTTCTGGCCATCCTTCACAGCTTCTTCCCTGAAACCGTTCCTGAAACTTCAGGTGGGAGTGAACTCCCCTTCGTCCCCTGGATTTACTGAACACTTGGTGGGTCATTTATGCCCCTTTTGTGTTTTTGGATGGGAATTAATTATGGACAAGTCCTTCCCTTGAGATAATTAAGTTCCATTTTGGTTTGGCATCTCCCTTGCACATAGTAGGCCCTCAATGGATGGGGGCTGAGTCAGTCCCTTGCGGGGATTTGCATCCCTCTTCTTCCCTCATGTTCTGATCTGAGACTTACATCTTTTAGGTTCCTGAGTCAGGTACCCCTTGCTCCCTCCCACTTCTTGTTCATAACGATAGTAATAACATTGACTAACATTAAGATTTTCATGGACACTGTGTGAAGGGACTCAGGAACCGTGGTTGTCGTCACTTAATAGATGAGGAAGCTGAGGCTGAGAGAGGCTAGTTAACTGGCGTATGATCATGTAACTGGTAAGAGTTAGGCCCGGAACACAGGACTGGCTCCATGGTGCCATCCATGCAGCCCTGGACTGCTGGGCTGGCCTGACGTGTGTGCCCTTCACCTGTTCTGCAGGAGCCGGGGAGCGAGATGGGCCACGCAGCTGGGATCTTTCTTAGGTGTATTCTCTGAGAGAGATGACTGAGTGCTTGTATGGCAGGGGTGGGGAAATGGGGGGCACAAAAAAGATCCAGTAGCTTATGATCAAGTCGAAAGATGAGACATGTACGAAGAGGGGTCATCTGTGACCAAGGGGCCCACATCTGGGATCTGTACAGTCACCTGTGTTGTGTTCTGCCTGCACTCCCTCATCTTTTTCCTCTCCACCCCATGATCTGAGCCACTCCCTGGCCCCTTGATGAGGGGTCAGTGTGCCCAGCGTGGTCAGTAGACAGTGGAAGAGTATTCAACCCAAAGAAGGAGCGCCTGCCTGCTCCTGCTTTCTCACGTGACTGCTAACTGGGAGCTGCTCAACACCTGGAAATGGCTCCCTTCTCCCCGCCCCCACGAAACCTTCCCCCTACTCCACCCACACAGAGCTTGCTTCTCCCTGAAATCCATTTGCCCCCATAGTCACAACCACTTGATTTAATGCTTCTCGCTGGAGGAGCTTGGATGCCATTGAGTTGCAGAATCTCAGAGCTGGAAGTGATTTCCAAGGTCCTCCAATCCAGTCTTCATTAAGGCTTGAAACCCCTTCAGCAACATGCCTCGGAGGAGGCGTGACTACGCCCCTGCTTGAATGCTCTTGGGGTTGGGGACTTGCAGCCTCAATAGTCAGCCAGCTTCTGTGCAGCTGCTCTGGCGAAAATTCTCCCTTGTTTGGAGCCTCCTTGTCTTCCTGCCACTTCAGCCTCTTGAGCCTCTGGATCCACATAGAACAAGTTGCATCTTTTGTCCACAGGACAGCCCTTTAATTATTTGTAAAGATCCCTTTTGCTCCCCCTCCTGCCATGACTCCTCCCTGCCATTGTTACCTTTCCCAGTTCTTGCAGCTGTTGGTCTCAGGACATACTTTTGAATCCACTCCAGTATGAGTTATATTCCCCCCGACCTCCATCCCAAAGAAAACCTGGAATTTGTCTTTGTCTCTCCTGAAGTCAGTTGCTCACAGCTGAACCAGATCCTCCATAATGGCCCTTCCGTCAGTGCCAAGGACGGTGCTTCTGGGTTCCCCATGCCAAGTACTCCACACAGGTGTTAGCTGGATGAAAGGTTAAATGAGCTGCCGCAGCATCCATGGCACACAGATGAATTGTTTTGAGCTTGCAATCAAACCTAAATCCCCAAGTCTTTTTCCTATTTTCCCTATCTTGTCCCTGTGCAGTTGCTTATTTTGGCCCGAAGCATAGGAAGAGATGCTGGGCAGGCCAGGGCTCCGAGCCAGTGGCCAGGTTCCCGAGGGAGATTTGGGACTAGTGCTCACTCTTTGTGGGAGTTCAGGGCCTTACTCCCACCCATGTCTCTATCCTGACCCTGAGGCATTCTTGGGACGATTCCTACACATGTTAGCATTCCTGGGCCCCACTGATTGTTGCCAGTATCGGCCTGTCATCTGGGTGCTATTTGTGACATTTAAAAAAAAATGCCTCCCGCTCTCTCCAGATGGCTTTGTGGGGAGAGTGGTGACTCCTTCCCCTCTAGCATGAGAGCCTCAGGCACCCTCTGCCCACTTTAGCCCGAGGTAGTGTGAGCATCTTGTTCCATAAAGTTTTTCCCTTAGACTTTTCACCTGGTTGTTGACAGAGGTACTCCCAGGCCCTAACTCATCTACTAGTCTCGGGAAGTGAAAGAGCATTATCATGCTTCATTATTGTATGTGGGAGATGTCTTCCCAACCAGATTCTAAACTCCTTGGAGGGACTAAATTTAAATTTCCCTTTTGTACCCCAACCCGTCCTCCCCTATGCTAGATACAAGGCAGGTGCTCAGTAATTCTGGTTGATTGATTGATTCAATTGGACAGAGGATCGTTACAGCAAAGACCTAAGAGGTCCAGACAATACCTCTCCCTTCCCCTAGCAAATACTAACTCTCCCTCCATCTTCTTCCTTCAGGAGCCCCCCAAGATTGCCAAAGGCACGGCCAAGTCCAGCAGCTCGGGCAAGGATGGTGGAGGCGAGAGTGCTGAGGAGGTAATGAACGTGGGCGCAGCCCTAATTATGCTGTACACACCAGCTCCAACTGCTAGCTGGCTAGTGGGGTGAGGGATCCCAGGAGGCCAGAAGTTACCTGGGCAGAAGGGAAGGAGGCTCCACAGCCTGGGAGGGACCTCAGGCAGGTTTCGCTTCGGCTGGTGCAGACCAAATAAGTTCTCCTATTCTTTAGCCTCCCCGATGATTCCTGTGAAAGTTGTTTCTCTGTCTAAACAATTTTGAGTATTAAGTTCCTTTTTCCTTAAGGCAAAAAGCTAGGGGTACCAGGTCCTGGGAAGAAGGGAAGAAGTATATGATGCTAGGTGGTGAGTGGCTTCAGCATGGCTCTGGGTGGGGGTGGGGGTGGAGGTGGAGGTGGGGAGTGGCTGGTGTTCCTGACTCGGCCAGGCTCAGCCCATTGCCCTTGGTCCTGATCAAATGGGAGCTACTGCAGGACAGTTATGAGCAGAGGTCAGCACAGCCCAGCAATCTAGGGTTGTAAAGCAATAAATGGCAAGTGGAGAGAACACTGGAGGGTGGAGGGCCTTAAGGAAGTCTGGAGTATTTCCATGAATGTTTCCGAGTGTACTCAGGGGGATGCTCAGGTAGGTGGATGATCCTGACATGGTTGAACAAATGCTCTTATTTCCCAGGAGGTGGTGATCCTTGAGTTCTCTGCTTCCTGCTTTCTGTTCTAAACTATTCAAAGGGATGGAGGAGAACAGAAAACAGGGGCCGGTCTTGAGTGTTTTGGGGAGAAGAGATTGATTAACAAGTGTTTGGGGTTAATTCTGGACTTAGATTTTTCTGGGTATTTTTGGTCCCTGTCACCTTTAAAGAGATCTGTACACTTTTCCCACCTGTGACCATTGTTTTAGACCTCATTTGAGTAATTGGAAGAAGCAGGGTGAGTGTCTCCCACTTTGCAGACACAGAAGTTGAGGGCCGCAGAAGATAAATTTCTCCTTCTCTACACTGACACAGTAATCAGATCAGGTCTCTAGAACAGTCCTTATCATTGGGTGTTGTAACTGTTCTCACATGTGTTTTCCCCACCGACTGTGGGCTCTGAGGGAAGGAGCTGGCTTCTTGCTGTTCCCATGTGCTCCTGCACGTTCACAGTAGATGGGTCAAGACTTCCTCGGAGCACTCCCTCTGGGCTCAGCCTCCCCAGTAGGAATGACAACACCTGTGGAACCCACAGGGAAGGTTGTTGGGAACTGGCAGCTGATATTTAAAGCAGCAAGAGACTTAGAAGCTGGATGGAAAGAATAGTTAGGGGGCTGCTCCCAGCTTTTGCCTTTTTTCTACTTGTTCAGTTATTAGATTGATGTCATTTATCACCATCAAACCAGGGTTATAGGAAATAAAAGGACTTTTTAAGAACAAAAGGGAGGGGGGAGAAGGAAATAATAATAAAATTGCAATAACTACATACCTATCAATAATCACTTTAAATGTAAATGGACTAAGTTCTCTAATCAAAAGACAAAGAGTAGAGCTGAATGGATAAGAAAACAAGATCCATATATATGTACACTGAGTGGCCAGATTACAGTGGTTCCTCAAGATACGAGTGCCCTAACATATGAGATTTTTGAGATACGAGCCGTCGAGTGAGCGATTTTTGCTTTGAAACATGAGCAATATTTGAGATAGGAGTAATCGCATGGATCGGCGGGCTGCACATGACCTACCAGTTTACCCACCAGTTTACCGCGACTTAAGCGTCTCACAGTTTCTCATGCTCAAGGTTACGGAACAAATTAAACTCGTATCTCGAGGTACCACTGTGTTATGATCTCTGAACGTATAATAACCTGGCCACTCAGTATATATTCTATATAATAAAGGGCTAAAATGCAAATTGTCCCCTCTACCAGCTGTTTGACCAGCAGGCAGGCTGGCCAACCGCCCATGTCCTCTCCCCCTGGCCAGGCTGGCCGAACCCCACACATGCATGAATTCATGCATTGGGCCTCTAATATGCATACACACACACACACACACACACACACATTGAGTGGCCAGATTATTATGTGTTCAGAGATAATAATAATCTGGCCACTCAGTGTGTATACTGGAGGCCCAATGCATGAAGATTCATGCAAGAATGGGCCTTCCCCTGGCTGCCGGCACCTCCTTCCCTCTGGCCAGGAGCCATCTTTCTGCTTTTCCACACTGCCCAGAGGCCCAGAGAAGCTGGCATGGTGCAGAACGCCTGCGTCCTACCCCGGGCCACTCAGTGCCTGCATATGCAAATTAACCCTCCATCTTTGTTGGGTTAATTTGCATACTCATTTCTGATCAGCTGGTGGGCGTCGTGAAGGTATGGTCAATTTGCATCTTTCTCTTTTATTGATGGAGATACATATATATAGATATAGATATATAGATATATATACTGTCTACAAGAGACCCACTTTAGATTGAAAAGATATACACAGACTGAAAGTAAAGGGAGAAAGATATTTCATGCAAATAAAAATTTAAAAAAGCTGGCATAGCAATAAATATGTCACACAAAATATCAATAAAATATATATATATATATAGAAAGAATAAGGCAATCAGATGGCTATTTTTAGTGATTTTAGGGAAGAAGGGAGAAGGAGAAAGAGATAGAAACATCAATGATGTGAAAGAATCATTGACTGGCTGCCTCCTGTATGCCCCCTACTGAGGATTGAGCCCACAACCTGGGCATGTGCCCTGACTGGGAATCAAACTATGATCTCCTAATTCATAGGTCAATGCTCAACCACTCAGTCACACCAACCGGGCTATTTTTTTCTGTATTGGAACAGAGAAATAAGCATCTTTTTAACTGAGGCTATGGTGTTGACTATAAAAGACTTACTATGTAAGAATATAAATGCTGAATGCATTAGTGAGTGAAAACATTTATAGTATTTCATTTATTTTAAATAAAATCAAACTGATTAAGCATACCTGGTATGGCTCAGTGGTTGAGTGTCAACCCATGAACCAGAAGGTCACAATTTGGTTTCGGGCTTGATCCCTGGTGGGGGGCATGCAGGAGGCAGCAGATCAATGATTCCCTCTCATCATTGATGTTTCTCTCTCTCCCTCTTCTTTCCTCCCTAAAATCAATAAAAATATTTTTTTAAAAAAATCAAACTGATTAAAATGAAAAAAAAAAGAGAAAGGATTGATGTCATTTCCTGAAAGCAGCCTTTCTTGACCACCGCCTCACCCCCCATCCCCACCTGTCCAGGACAAGGTCGGGATTCCTGCTTTTAGATTCTGGCACTCAGTACTATCCACAGCAACACATAACTGCAGTTGTAATGAAACATTCCATGTGAATTCATTGTTCAGGAGTTGGCTCCTTTGATAGTGTGTGAGCTCTGTGAGGCTCTCGTTCAGTGTCGAATGGCCTGGCACACAGGAGGCACCAGCATTTGAATGCATTAGTGAGTGAAAACTGAATGAGAAAACAAACCAATTTCAAATTAGAGCTGGAAGCAATCTTAGAATCTAACCCTCTCCTTTCATAAGTGGGAAAATGAAGGCTCCAACAGATTAAGAAATATGCCAAGACCAGCTGCTAGGATTTCTCCACTGCCTTTCTGGACAAATCTGATAAAGGCAGGAGTATGTCAATATCAAGCCCTCTGGGGCAGGAGTGTTGAGTTTACCTTTTGCGCTGCTTTGTGAAATGCTGCTCAGGGCTCACCTGTAAGGCAGCTATAGGAATTCTGCCACATGCTTTCCTAGAAACGTACCCAGGTGGCCCCACGCGGAGGGACAGTGGAAAAGTTAGTGGCCAGGCTATGAGGCCCAGGTCATCAAAAGCTATTTGGCATTCTTTTCCTTCCCCTTCGTGTAGTCCAGAATTTTGGGTTCTTAAAGCCAAATTTACCCTGTGTTAAGCATTTGCCAGTCTTTCCAATTGACCTTAATAATTATAGCAACCAACATTGATTTTTTGAACAGTGCCTTGTATATTAGTGTCTTGGGACAGCCATCACAAATTATCACAAACTGGGTGGATTATAATAGCGGGTTTATTTTTTCACAGTTCTGGAGGTCGGAAATCTGAAATCAAGGTGTCAGGAGGCCAGTTCCCCATTGAGGTCCTAGGGAAGAATCTGTGCCGTGCCTCTTTCTTAGCTACTCATGGCTTTCATCACTCCAATCTCTACCCCCATCTCCACATGGCCTTCTCCCCTGTGTGTGTGTAACTGTGTTTCTGTGTCCAAATTTCCGTCTTATAAGGACACCAGTCCTGTTGGATTTAGCACCCATCCTAATCCAATATGACCTCATTTTTACTTGATTACATCAGCAAAGAGCCTATTTCCAAATAAGGTCACATTCACAGATGTTGGGTTGATGTGGATCTGGGGGACACTGTTCTAGTCACTACACTCTGTACCAAACACTTTGCTGAGTATCCAAGCACTTTGCATGCATTTAATTTTATAACTACATTTAATCTTCACAACACTCCTGTGAGGTCATTCCATTATCATTGTCCCCATTTTAGAGATGAAACTGAGGTTTAACAGTGTTAATAACTAGCTTTTACTTGGCAGTAAAACAGTGAATTCAGCCTAGGTCTGTGTGGCTTGGGAGCCAGTTCCCCTGTTTTTTTTGTGTGTGTTTTTTTAAAAATACATTTTATTGATTTTTCACAGAGAAGAAGGGAAAGCCAGAAACATAGATGAGAGGGAGACATTGATCAGCCGCCTCCAGCACACCCCTTATTGGGGATGTGCCCGCAACCAAGGTACATGCCCTTGACCAGAATCAAACCTGGGACCTTTCAGTCCACAGGCCGACGCTCTGTCCACTGAGCCAAACCGGTTTCGGCATCCCCTGTTTTTTATTTTTTTATTTTTAGAAAGAGTAGAAGGCAGGGAAAGAAACATCGATTTGAGAGAGACACATGGCTTGATTGGCTCCCACATGCCAACTCCAACCAGGGCCAAGTATGCGCCCTTGAGCAGGAATGGAATCTAAGACCCTTTGGTGTGCAGGCCGATGCTCTAACCATTGCACACACCAGCCAGGGCCTAGTCCCCTGTGTTCTTGATGACATGATACACTGACTCTCAGATTCTAGAAGACAGTATTGGAATGGAAAGGAGCCCTAAGAGATTAGGTCAGATTTCCTCTGACCTGCTGCTGCAGGCAGGGGTTCTTTCTTGGACTGTCTTTGGAGAAGGCAATTCAGTGCTGTGGACTTCACTATGTACTGAGTTCTGGGAGTGAGGATAGGGGGAGGAAAAATTATCCTATTCTTCCCCACTTCAGCCTGATCTCTCTGTATCCAGAGTTGTTATCCTAAAAACATGTTTGGTATTATCAGTGCTCTACTTAAAAGCCTCTGTTGGAGCCCTGGCCGGGTGGCTGTTGGTTGCAGCATCGTTCTGTACACCAAAAAGGTGAGGGTTTGGTTCACAGTCAGGTTTCCGGTGTGATCCCTGGTCAGGATGCATGCAGGAGGCAGCCAATGGATGTTTCTCTCTCCTTTTCCCTTCATCTCCCTAAAAATCAATAAACATATCCTTGGGTAAGGATAAAAAAAAACCCTCTGTCCTCACTTCATTGTTCACAAATTCTAATTCGCATTGTCAACCCTGCTGAGCTGGCTGCACCCCATTCTTTTAGCTCCCATCCTGGTTTCTTGTCACGATGAGCCCTTTTATGACTCAGAGCCCTTATTGATGTGATTCCATAGACCTGGACTGCTTTATTTCTTTCCTTTCTTCCTTTGCTTAAACTCATGTTTATCCTTTAAGTGCCAAATTAAAAGTCACCTCTTCAGGTATGTTTTCCCTAATCCTTCAGGCAGAGTTTGTAGCTCAGCCCTCTGGGTTCTCACATCGTTTGTTGCATTTCCCTTGTACTAATAGCTGCTTTCTGTCTGTCTCATCTACTGGACTGTGAGCTCTTTGAGGGCAAGGGCCATGTCTTACTCACCTTTTAATCTCTAATGATATTTATTGAATAAATGAAGGAAGGAAAGAATTAAGCACAGCTAAATAGAGATTTAGTTGTCAGGATAAGAGAGAAGCTTCTGTGATTTCCAGGGTTTTAAACCAAAAAGATCTTTATTTGGCTAGTAATCTATACTAATCAAAGGGTAATATGCTAATTAGGCCAGGAGACCCTCTGAGCTTCCTTCTGGACAAAGCCGTGGTGGTGGGGCAGAGGCAGAGGTGGTTAGGGGTGATCAGGGTAGCAGGGGAGGGAAGTTGGGGGTGATCAGGCCAGTGGGAGAGGGAGTTGGGGGCAAGCTGGCCAGCGGGAGGATGGCGGGGGGACAGTTGAGGGCAAGCAGGCTGACAGAGGGGGACAGTTGGGGGAAATCAGGCTGGCAGGGGTGGGCAGTTAGGGGTGATCAGGCCGGAAGTGGGGGGCAGTTGGAGTTGATCAGGATGGCAAGCAGAGTGGTTAGGGGCAATCAGGCAGGCAGGCAGGCAGGCAGGCAGGCAGGTGAGCGGTTAGGAGCCAGCAGTCCCAGATTGCAAGAGGGATGTCTTTCTGCCAGTTTAGGCCTGATCCCTGTGGCCTGATCCACAGAGATCAGGCCTAAACCAACAGTCGGACATCCTCTGAGGGGTCAAATGGAGAGGGTGCAGGCCGGGCTGAGGGACACCGCCCCCCCCCCCATGCATGAATTTTGTGCTTCGGGCCACTAGTTCATTATATAAAAGATATAACATTAGTTTTTGCTTTTTTCACTGTTTATGTTTCATTGTTCTGTTAATAATACTTTTTTTAATGTTAAATATTTTTTTATTTTTTTATTATGTTACATGTATACATATCTCCCCATTGTCCCCCCCCTCCCAGGCACACCCCAATAATGTTAAATATTTCTATCTTCTACTTTATTTATGTTTAAGTACATGGGTTGAATTATTTTTTTTAATATATTTTATTGATTTTTTACAGAAAGAAAGGGAGAGGAATAGAGAGAAACATCGATCAGCTGCCTCCTGCACGTCCCTACTGGGGATGTGCCTGCAGCCAAGATACATGCCCTTGACCGGAATTGAACATGGGACCTTTCAGTCCACAGGCTGACGCTCTATCTACTGAGCCAAACTGGTTTTGGCCATGGGTTGAATTATTAATGGTGGCTGTGTTAGGATCTGGTTGGAACTGCACTGGTTCAGAATGAGCAAATACAGTTGCAGTATATACCAAGTGTGAGAGAGGAGTGCGTAAACCAAGGCACCACTCGATTGCCGGAGGCTTGAACCTAGGAAAGCTTCCTGGAGTTTGGATCCTGTTGAGAGTTTAGAAGTAGGAGGGGAAGGTACTTCGGGCAGAGGAGATGGCTGCAACAGAGTCTCGGCTGTGGGAGTAGGCAGGACATAGGAGGGGTGGAGAACAGGTTGGCCACGTTGCCTGTGGTCAGCGCCCAGTGATGCTCTGATAGCTGCACAAGGTTCTCCTGGGGGCTCACCTGCCTCCCACTTCCAGCCCTGGTCGGTGAAGTCAGAAGCTGGAGCTTTTAGGAGAAAGTGTGTTGCTGGCATATCTCCATACCTTCCTCTGGCAAGCATGTTTCCTTGCGAAGGGTGCACAGACCAGGAGACGCTTCATCCAGGCTTGGCAGCCAGGGGCTTTGCTGGCTGGACCAGCTGTCTCTCAGATGCTTCTTATGACTGAGGCCTGGGAGCCAGGGGCCTTATAAAACCGGGGTTGTTTTTAAACTTTGAATTTTCGCCATGCAACCCTCTCTTCTCTTGACACTTACATGGAGAATAGTTGGGAAAACACTGATCTAGTCCTACCCTCCTTCTCACTAGCAGAGAAAATTGAGGCCTTGCTTTTCCCTTTGGGAAGGAATGCCTCCTTTTTCTGGATGTCTCCTTGGTATGAGGTTCGTGGAGGTGCAGAGTGTCTGAGTTTTGTTTCCTAGCTGACACAAAGGCCCTCACCCCAGTGTCACCAATGTTTCTCCCTCCCACTCTGCTCTGCCACCATACAGGGCTCTGTTCTAAAGGTTCAGTTAGGACAGGAAAACCCTGAGTGGAGGGGCCTGGGTTTGGCCCCCAGTCAAACAGCCAACCAAACATTTGCTAACTGCCTGTTAGTTGGCCAGTGCTGAGGAGACCCAGAGGATGCAAAGTAGGGTGCAGACTTTCCAGAGACTTGCTGTCTAGTAGGGGAATGACACTTGAACAGAACAGACTAAGTAAGAGGTGTCACTAGGGATGATCACAGATCTAGTTGGGAAAAAGGCATGGATACACTAGGCCTGGAATGTGAGAAGGCTTTTTGGGAAAAGGTGGGACTTAGGCTGGGTCTTGAAAGATGCAATGCCTCATTTTAAAACAAGGAGGATAACAGACTCTGAGGAACATTCGAAGTGTGCTAATTTCAGGAATTTTCAGACTGCATTCCTAGGGTGGGAAATAGTAATAATTTCTATTGCCCTGGCCTAGTAGCTCAATTGGTTAGAGCATTGTCCCCAAGGTTGCTGGTTCGATCTCCCACAATCAACGTTTCTCTTCTTCCCTCTGTTTTCTTCCTCTCCCTCCTTCCCTTCTTCCCTCCCTCTCTCCCTTCCTTATTCTCTCTAAAATCAAGAAATAAGATTTTAAAAAATAGGTACTGTTATCATCTCCATTTCACAGATTAGGAAACTAAGGCACCGAGAGACTGTATGACTTTCAGCTAATTAATGGCAGAGTCAGGAGTCAAACCTAGGCAGTCAGGCCCCAGTCTGCTGGTCATGGCAGGAAAAGTGTGTGATGGCTGCTTTTGCCCCACCTCCTTAGGTTCCCTTCATCCAATTGGTGTTGGGCTGTCATTTCAAGCAAAGGATAGAACGAACCATAAGGGCAAAGCTACACTGGACCCAAGGGCTGCCCTGGGCTGGACCCTATCCCCTTTGTCCTCTGATCCCCACAGAGGTCACAAGCTCAATATAATTGTTTCTATAAAAAATTCAGAGCCTACGCCCCGGCCAGGTAGCTTGGTTGGTTAGAGCATTGTCCCAACATGCCAAGGTTGTGGGTTCGATTCCTTGATCAGGGTGCGTACAAGAATCCATCATTGGATGATGCAAAAATAAGTGGAACAACAAATCTATGTTCCTTTCTCTTTCTCAAAATCAGTAATTTTTTTTTCAAATTCAGAGCTTACAAAGCATAACATTTCTTTTTTTAAAAAAATATATTTTATTGATTTTTTTACAGAGAGGAAGGGAGAGGGATAGAGAATCAGAAACATCGATAAGAGAGAAACATTGATCAGCTGCCTCCTGCACACCTCCCACTGGGGATGTTGCCTGGCAACCAAGGTACATGCCCTTGACCAGAATCGAATCTAGGACCCTTCAGTCAGCAGGCTGACGCTCTATCCACTGAGCCAAACTGGTTTTGGCTAAAGCATAACATTTCTGTCTTCCTACCTTCCCCTTACCCAGACGCTTTCAGATTTTCCCATTCTTATTGTATGAAGTAAGAGTTTGTGGAGGAAGCTGGAGAGGAGGTGGGGATGGCAGGTATGAGGATAGGAGGACAACTTTCCTGTGGTAGGGGTACCCAGCTAGACATGGCCTCATCCTTCTGGTCCTACTGTAATTTCTGATTGGTCAGCCTCTCTCCTCTCCCAACAAGGGACCTGGACAGTTCCTGTGGGTGGACAGCCCTGCAATGGGCTGAAAATGGGCTTCGTGTTCACTGCGGCAGTACATATACTAAAATTGGAATAATACAGAGATTAGCATGATCCCTGTGCAAGGATGACATGTAAATTCGTGAAGCGTTCCATATTTAAAAAAAAAAAAATGCCCGGCCAGTGTTGCTCAGTGTTTAAGCATCAACCTGTGAACCAGGAGGTCAATTCCCATTTAGGGTATATGCCCACGCTGTGGGCTGGATCCCCATTAGAGGGCATGCAGGAGGTAGCCAATCAATGACTTTCTCTTATCCGTCATGTTTCTATCTCCCTCTTTCCCTCTTTCTTCCTCCCTAAAATCAATAAAAACATGTTTGTTTTAAAAAAAAGAAAATAGGCTTCCTGGCCGCTGTGGCTCAGTGGTTGAGCGTCAACTTATCGGTCATGGTTCGTTTCCCGGTCAGGGCATATGCCCAGGTTATAGGCTGGATTCCCAGTGTGGGGTGTGCAGGAGGCAGCTATCAGTGATTCTCTCTCATCACTGATGTTTCTGTCTCTCTCTCCATTTCCCTTCCTCTCTGAAATCAATCAAAATATATTTGAAAAGAAAGACAGAAAGAAGGAAAGAAAAAAAGAGAAAGAAAGAAAATGGGTTTTGTGAGGTTCTGACACCCTTGTCTGGGAGGAAGTAAGGAGATAGTTTGTAAAGGTAGGTATCTTCACAAAATGTAGGAAAAAGTCACCTATCACTCTGCTCCCACAGGAGATAGGCATGGCCACAGTGGAGGGCTTACACCTGTCCTTTCCCTCTTACCTGGCTTAGGCTCCGTGTGTTGCATTATGGGGGAGCACATGTATGCACAGTTTTGTATGACCCTTATTTTGCTTAGCATAGCAAGCAGTTTTCTGTCATCACATAGTTTTAGTTTTTTGTTTTATCTTAAGTTTTTTTTTAATTAAATCTTTATTATTCAGATTATTACATTTGTTTCTCTTTTTTCCCCTCCAGAGCACCCTTCCACCCAGCTCCCATCCTTCCCTCCCTCCCATGATCTCATCCATAGGTGTATGATTTTTGTCCAGTCTCTCCCTGTATACCCCTCACCCCTTTCCCCCTGAGAATTATCAGTCCACTCCCTTTCTGTGCTCCTGATTCTAGTATATTCACCAGTTTATTCTGTTGATCAAATTTTTAATTCACTTAATTTTTAGATTCACTTGTTGATAAATATGTATTTGTTGTTCATAATTTTTTGGCTTTTACAAAAGAGTACCTTTCAGCATTTCATATAATACTGGTTTGGAGTTGATGAACTCCTTTAGCTTTTTCTTCTCTGTGAAGCTCTTTATCTGCCCTTCAATTCTGAATGATAGCTTTGCTGGATAGAGTATTCTTGGTTGTAGGTTCTTGCTATTCATCACGTTGAATATTTCTTGCCACTCCCGTCTGGCCTGCATCGTTTCTGTTGAGAAATCAGCTGACAGTCGTATGGGTGCTCCCTTGTAGGTAATGAACTGTTTTTCTCTTGCTGCTTTTAATATTCTCTCTTTGTCTTTTGCTCTTGGTATTTTATTTATGATGTGTCTTGGTGTGGTCCTCTTTGGATTCCTTTTATATGGGGTTCTGTGTGCTTTCTGGACTTGTAAGTCTATTTCTTTCACCAGATGTGGGAAGTTTTCAGTCATTATTTCTTTAAATACGTTTTCAGTATTTTGCTCTCTCTCTTCTGGCACTCCCACAATTCTGATGTTGGTACGCTTGAAACTGTCCCAGAGTCTCCTTACATTATCTTCACATTTTTGGATTCTTTTCTCTTCTTGCTTTTCCAGTTGAGTGTTTTCTGCTTCTTTATATTTCAAATTTTTGCTTGATTCTTGCCTTTCTCTAGTCTGCTGTTAGGACTCTGTATAATATTTTTTATTTCAGTCAGTGTATGTTTAATTTCTAGATCTTTAGTTGGATCTTTTCCATCTCTAGTTGGCTCCTTTGCATCTCTAGTTGGTCCTTTTTCATCTGCTCTTGGCTCTCGCTAAGTTTATCCAACTTTTCTAGCATATTCTTGAAAAACCTTATAAGCGTGATTTTGAACTCTATATCCAGTCGTTTTTTTTCCTCCATTTCTTTTGTTTGTGATCCCTTCCCTTGTCTCGGCATTTTCACTATGCCGGGGAAACTTCTGTGTTGAATTCAGCCTTATGATACCAGACTTGCAAAACCGAAGAAGCCTCTGTTGAGCTTGGGATGGGTGGAGTCTCAGGGCTTAAGGGACCGCCTTGCCTTCCAGTTGGCCCTGCCCTCCACGGCCCCTGAGTCTCACGTGACTGGGTAATCGCTGGAGCGGTCCTTGTGCGCTTGCCCACAGTGCCTCTAGACCGCTGCCTTTCCAGCTCCCCTGCGCACCAGGACCACATGAGTCTAGGTCTCCAGGGTTTCGCCCGAAACAAGGGCTTAGTGGACTCAGAAGTGGCACAGTTGGGAGGGTCTGTCTCCCGCCCACTCGCGAAAGCCAGCGGCACAGTCAGCAGTCTGTCCTCTGCGCAGTGCCATGCGCGACCAGACCTCTGATCTTTTGCAACTCCCCTAAATTTCCATGCACCTCTCCTTTTTCACAGTCCAAACTCCCCTGTATGAGTTTCGGCTGGATCTGGGGTTTAGGGTCATAGGATAAGGGGTTCAATGCCTTTGAGAGTCTCTGTTTCTTTCCTGCCAGAGAAAGCCAGCCAGGTACTCCGGCACCCGCTCTCTCCGTACCTGAGCTTTTTGCAGCTCCTCTGGGTTTCTGTGAGCCCCTCTCTTTCCTTCTAGTTGTAGAATTTCCACTCGGCCAGCTTTCCTATGGTTCTGGATGATGTCTGTTCTGTCTTTTAGTTGTATAGTTTTGATATTGTTGTGCGAGGCAGCAGTGTAGGTGTTTACCTATGCCGCCATCTTGGATTCTCCTATCTTAAGTTTTTACCGCCGTGATCAGCAGGAACATGTACATTGTTCAGAAAATCAGATAGTACTTGGCCTGCAATGTCATGGCAGCCCCTCCCAGGCTCCTCCCACTGCTCCGTGGCAGTCACTTTCAATCCTAACTTTCCTTGGAGAGTGACTTCTGTGTTTCCAAATAAGATTCTGTTACTGCTTTTTTTTAATTTTTGAGATTTTGATATTATCTATTGACTATACTGTGGAAAATTAAACCTCAGTGTCTTATACCTCTGCACAGACATCCCCCGTCTTCTCAAACTACTCATCACCAATTTTGGGTAAATAACTGTGATTGAGTAAATATTTTTTACAGCTGACCCATGTATGATTACATTTAGTACATAGTTTTATAAACATGATTTTAACTCCATGACAGCCCATTTATTTATTTATTTGCTATTATAAATAAGGCTGTAAAAAAGTATAAAAAGGCCAAAGCCTTTTTTTTAATTGAAATTTTTGTGTGTTTTTAGGGCGAGGAAGGGAAAAGGAGAGAAAGAGAAGCATCAATGTGAGGAGAGAGAAACATCAATTGGCTGCCTTCTGTACGCGCTCCACCAGGGATCAAGCCCACAACCTGTGCACATGTCCTGACTAGGAATTGAACAGCAACCTTTTGGTACATGGGATATGCCCAACCAACTGAGCTGCACCAGCCAGGGCCAAAGACATTTTATATTTAGGATTTTTCTTAAGCTATAGTTCTAGTACTTAAACTGAGACCTGGGAATTAATTTCTTTTAACTTTTAATAGAAGAATGCCATACATTCAGTAAAATCATACAGTACAGTAAGTAATCTTAGGTGTCTGCTCAATTAAGTTTTACATGTATATTTGCTATGAACTATCTCCCAGATACAGTCAAGATATAAAATGTTTCATTCTAGCCAGCTTGGCTTAGTGGATAGAGCGTCGACCTGTGCACTGAAGGGTCCAGAGTTCGCCAGTCAGAAGCACTTTCCAGGTTGCGGCCTTAGTCCCCAGTGGTGGGGCATGCAGGGGGCAACCGATCAGTGATTCTCATCATTGATGTTTTTCTCTCTCTCTCCCTCTCTGAAACATACACACACATATATTTTTTAAAAAGATAAAAAATGTTTCCATTACTCAGAAGGTTCCTCCAGCCCTTTCTCAGTCAGTACTCACACACCACCCCTCACCACCTCCAGTGAGGCCCTGGAAAGATAGCTTCTTTTCTGACTTCTGTTGCCATCAGTCCAGGACTTAGTTTTGCCTGTTCATTCTCGCCATAACCCATGAACTGGAGTGAACGTGTTGAAGGCTGTGTGCATCACTTTGGGAGACTTTACTCTGTGATCACTCCCAGGGGTAACCATAGGCATCTCTGACCCTGGCCTTGGCTCCTTCAAGGCAGGGGACATAAACGGACTGGGGATGGAGGCTGGCTCGGGGCAGGGTGGCCGAGTTACCTACCACATGTAGTATGCAAACATGCATACTCAGATTGACCTTGGGAAGACACCTGGGGAGCTTGCGGACTGGACTTCCACAATTCACTTGTTTGACCAGGCCCAGCCGCAGCCGCAGTCCCAGCCCCAGCCCCAGCCGCAGTCCCAGTCTCAGCCACCGGCATCCAACAAGCGTCCCAGCAACAGCACGCCACCCCCCACGCAGCTCAGCAAAATCAAGTACTCAGGGGGCCCCCAGATTGTCAAGAAGGAGCGACGGCAAAGCTCCTCCCGCTTCAATCTCAGCAAGAACAGGGAGCTGCAGAAACTCCCTGCCCTGAAAGGTACTTGGAGGTCGGGGGGGGGGGGGGGTTGGTGCACCAGGCGTGGGGGCACTGAGTGATTTTGGTTATTTGCGGGGAGGATGGGAGTTCCAGCAAACGTGAGGGGAGTTCCATTGGGATCTGAGGGTGCCAGGGGAGCGGGACAGGGTAGGGAAAAGCCCTGTGAGGCCACTAGGGCATGGAGGTGAAGGACGGAGAGGGAACCTGACTGCTGGCCCCCTCTAGATTCGCCAACCCAGGAGCGGGAGGAGCTGTTTATCCAGAAGCTACGCCAGTGCTGCGTCCTCTTTGACTTTGTGTCAGACCCACTCAGCGACCTCAAATTCAAGGAGGTGAAGCGGGCAGGACTCAACGAAATGGTGGAGTATATCACCCATAGCCGCGATGTCGTCACCGAGGCCATTTACCCAGAGGCTGTCACCATGGTGGGCGCAGGAAAAGGGGAAAGGAGGCAGGGTGGGCGCCCCGGAGAAGCCCAGACAGAGCTCTCACCTGGGCTCTACCCCTCAGTTTTCAGTGAACCTCTTCCGGACACTGCCACCCTCATCAAATCCCACCGGGGCCGAGTTCGACCCAGAGGAAGATGAGCCTACCCTGGAAGCCGCCTGGCCACATCTCCAGGTACCAGGGTCTGGGACACTCCCTGTAGTCAGAACATCTCCCAGTCCTTGAGGAATACTCCCTGAAGGGATGCTCCTTTCCCTCCACAGCTGGTGTACGAGTTTTTCTTACGTTTCCTTGAGTCTCCTGATTTCCAGCCAAACATAGCCAAGAAGTACATTGACCAGAAGTTTGTCCTTGCTGTGAGTCCCTGAGTTCCTGTCCTTCACCTCTTTTCAGTGTATGGACTCTGGCCCCACATCCCTTACTCTGGGTCCCAGTTCTTTCTCCTTCTAAGAATATATTGGGTTTCGGGTGTGTCTGTACAGGACGCTATGAGGGTTAAACAAACCTACACTGCCCTCAAGAAGCTTCCAGTATAAGGGAAAGAAACAAAAGAAGCAACAAACTATGCAACATGCATACTCAGATGTCACCTTGGGAAGAGCAGTGTAATAGAATTACTTTTTCCAGGGCCTTGTCCCCACGCCCCTCTCCAGAGAACCTGAGCTTCTCCTAGCCAGGACCCTATATCACCCCAGCCCTGCTTGCCTCAGCTCCTGCCTCACGTGCCACCTTTCTTCCTGCCTGCTCCCAGCTCCTAGACCTGTTTGACAGTGAGGATCCTCGAGAGCGGGACTTCCTCAAGACCATCTTGCATCGAATCTATGGCAAGTTTTTGGGGCTCCGGGCTTATATCCGTAGGCAGATCAACCACATCTTCTACAGGTGAGGCCAGGAGCCAGGCTCAGGAGCAAAGCAGCACCCCTAAGGTGGGGGGAGAAGGGTTAGGGGGCATCAAGTTGTCAAGAGACTCTTTTTTCTTCCCTCAGGTTCATCTATGAGACAGAGCATCACAACGGGATTGCCGAGCTCCTGGAGATCCTGGGGAGGTGAGAGGTGGGGTGGGGTCACACATGCCTGAAAAAAGTTGGGAGGGTTGGTTCACTGAGCTTGGACCAGGCCCTTGGTCCTAACAAACCTCCCTTAACTCCTAGCATCATCAACGGTTTTGCCTTGCCCCTTAAGGAAGAGCACAAGATGTTCCTTATCCGTGTCCTGCTTCCCCTTCACAAGGTCAAGTCCCTGAGTGTCTACCACCCTCAGGTAAGCCACCTTCCTCTTGATCCCTGATTGAGCTTGGCAGCAGAGAAGACAGGGAGGGGAGGTATTCCAGCTGGATGGGGAGACAGAGGGAGTGGGTGGGATAATTCCAGTCTATGCCTCCTCTTCCATTTGGGGTCTTGCTTCTGTCACTAATCTCCATGAGAGCTGGGCCCTGCATCTTACCTCCTTCCTGCCTCAACCTTTTGCAGCTGGCCTACTGTGTGGTACAATTCCTGGAGAAGGAGAGCAGTCTCACTGAGCCGGTAAGTCCCTTTCTAAGCCCCAGCGTCCACCTCTGTCTGTCAGCAGTACGCCTGTATCTGTGGAGCAGTGCCGTAAGCAGGTGCTCAGGAGGGATGGAGCCCAACAGGTGACATGGCTTCCTCTCTGAAGAAAAATCTAACTACACCTGGAAACAGATCCAAGTCCGAGAAACATGAGCAGTTAGATGAGGCCACCCAAGCTACGCCCACTGCGGGGGTACAGTGAGGGGGCACGAAGACTTCCTGGAGAACCAGACAGATATTGAGTGAGAATTTCATCCTCATGTTCTCCTTGGCTCACAGGTAATTGTGGGGCTTCTCAAGTTCTGGCCGAAGACCCACAGCCCCAAGGAGGTGATGTTCCTGAATGAGCTGGAGGAAATTCTGGATGTCATTGAACCTTCAGAGTTCAGCAAAGTAATGGATCCACTCTTCCGCCAGCTTGCCAAGTGTGTCTCCAGCCCCCATTTCCAGGTGAAATCTAAAACCAACGAACATATCCCATCCCTTCTCCCAGAAACTGAGTGGGTCTTGAGAAAAGCAAGCTGTATCCTGAGTCCTGCCTGTCTCCACCAGGTGGCAGAGCGAGCTCTCTATTATTGGAATAATGAGTACATCATGAGCCTGATAAGTGACAATGCTGCCCGGGTCCTCCCCATCATGTTCCCTGCACTCTACAGGAACTCCAAGAGCCACTGGAACAAGTAGGGGGCTACAGTGGGGCTGTGGTTTTGGAGTCTATGAGGGTGTGGAAGACTTACAGAGCCAATGGTCTCATCTGGTCACTTTGCAAGTAGGGGGGTGCCCAATGTATGTTGATAGGACCTTGAAGATTGCGGAGAAAAGATACCTATATGAGAGATCTCTGATACCAAGCAGCAGCGTAGTGGCCTGTATTAAACCTCTTCTTGGAGTCATTTTGCCTATTTGGTCACTTAATTCCATGCTGTGAGAAGTTGATGTGACCTTGGTATGTGTTGAATCCATGTTGTAAAAGGCTTTCCTGCTAAAAGCAAGCACCCTGTGGTCCAGATGCACATCATGCTGCTGGGAAGCCATTCGTGTGGTCTAGGCAAGTGGGAAGGAGGAAGGTCTTGGAGCAAGGGGTGAAAGGATAGACAAGCAGACCAATATTTGTAAAAACCCTGAAATGCCGATCTCAGGTCATATGATTTGACCAGAGAGATGAGCTTACACAGTATAGCAGTTTGTGAAATGGAAGTAGTAAATGAGAAAGCTCTTAGCAGAGACGCCTTCTAGGAGAGAGCAGGTTGGGGCCTGGCACTAAGGGCAGGCTCTGGTCTCTTACACCTCATCTTTCTTCTGGTGGCAGGACAATCCATGGACTGATCTACAATGCCCTGAAGCTGTTTATGGAAATGAATCAGAAGCTGTTTGATGACTGCACACAACAATACAAGGCAGAGAAGCAGAAGTGAGTGTCTCCACTCAGAGCCTTTGATTTCCACCACCAACCACCTTTGCTTCGCTTTCAAACTCAATCCCCATCCTATCTGCTCCCTCAGGGGCCGGTTCCGAATGAAAGAAAGAGAAGAGATGTGGCAAAAGATCGAGGAGCTGGCTCGACTTAATCCCCAGGTGAGGTTTTTCTGCCACTGTCTAGAATTGAGGGGTCCCTCTGAGGCGGGGGGAGGGTTTGTTTGAGTAGGAATAGAGGCAAACAGGTTCACAGATTCTGAAGTGGCTCTCCCACTTGTCCATACTTCCTTTCCTCTCAGTATCCTATGTTCCGAGCTCCACCCCCACTACCTCCTGTGTACTCGATGGAGACAGAGACCCCCACAGCAGAGGACATCCAGCTTCTGAAGAGGACCATGGAGACAGAGGCCGTGCAGGTGGCAGGGCACAGAGGGAGGGGGAGCGACAATAAAGTTCTGAAGCGGGAGGAGACAGGAGCAGCAGAGCCAAGGAGGGGAAACAATAGAATAAATACACTGGGAATTGATCACCATTCCTCTCCTCCCTGTCCACACACAGATGCTAAAGGATATCAAGAAAGAAAAAGTGCTGCTTCGGAGGAAGTCAGAGCTGCCCCAGGACGTGTACACCATTAAGGCACTAGAGGCTCACAAGCGGGCGGAAGAGTTCTTAACTGCCAGCCAGGAGGCTCTCTGATGCCGTTTCCTCAACAGGGCCACAGCCCCTCAGCCCTGGGACGCTGCCCTAGCCCTCCACTCTTTGCTCCCCACTGGCTGACATGGGACAAGGCAGTGCCTCTTTAGCTATTCTAGGGAGGGTGATGCAGCACTTGAAGCAGGGATGCCCAGAGTGGTCCCTCTTCTCCCCAAAATGTGTTCGTGCCTCCTGATGGCCAGTACAGACAGGCTGAGCGCTAAGATGCTTAGTGTTCAGGCAACTGGGGATGCCTGTACCCTCTTGCTCCTAACCCCACAGCTACCTGAGGCTGCTCTGAGAAATACACAAAGGAATACATATGCTCCTCTCCTCTTCCCTTCATCTTCGTTTGAACTCCAGGGGTCTCTCCTCTCCCTCCCCTGCAGAGGCACACAGGGAGCAGCAGATTATTCTCACCAAAGTTATGCCAAGCCCCATTGACCCCTGAAGTCAGTAGCTGGAGGGGCGCCAACCCCCAACAGCACAAAGAGGCCTCCAGCCCCAGCAGTGTGCAGGCTGAGGGGGCTGTATCATTTCCTCTTACCCCTTGCCTGACCAAGACCATGTGGAAGGTCAAAAGGAGAACCACATAAGCTATGGACAACAGGTAATGAATAAAGGGCCCAGATGGATCAAGAGAAAGGGATGAACAAACACCCAGCCTTGTGCCCCCTCCTTGGTGAGCAGCAGCCCTGGGATCACAAACATGGAAGGGACCACCTGGAGCTGACTGCTTTCCTGTGCTTTTGGTTCCCAAAGCTGAGAGGAAGGAAACATGGAGCAGGGTCTAAGCATGGCTCCCTCCAACATCTATTTATTTTCCTTGTTTGTGCTAATGCTGGGCAGGCCCTCACTTGTCCCTTTCAGGCACCATGGAGAGGCAAGAGGCTTAGGAGAGCCAGACCCGGGTTTCAGGGGCACAGGCAGTACAGCTTGGGGCTGTGTACATAGGGTGCTTTATTCTCCAGAGTGATACATGCTATGGTGGGTTGGGCTTGGGCCGATGTCCCCATATGTACAGACTGAATAAAGTGGGTCTCTGAGAAGTTTGATTTGCCTTGATGTGGAAGGGAGATGGGCATTACAACCAGGGATGTGTTCAGTCCTGTGCTGGTTCCAGTGGAATGCAGGGAGATAAGGCAGCTCTCAAGGTGATCACTTCCAGGCGGGGGATGCCTGCCGGGCTTGGAGAGCCTTCTGTACCACGTCTTCCCACTGAGCATCTGATATCTCCCGAGCCCAGGCAGGAACCCCTGGCGCAGGCAAGCTTACTCCGGCCATTGTCCTTTTCACCAGCTCTACATGTTCTGAAATCACAGGCAGAGACCAATTAGAGGATAGAAAAGATGGGACCAGCTTCCCTGCCCATTCCTTGAATTAACGCAGAATCACTGGGTTAGTAAAGTCACCAAATCTGTCTGTTATTTCTAGGCAAGCCTGCCCATTCCCCAAGTCTAACAATAACATTTCACCTGGATTATTATTTTTTATTTCAGAGAGGGAAAGAGAAAGAAACCTCAATAATGAGAATCATTGATCAGCTGCCTACGGCACGCCCCCTACTGGGGATTGAGCTCACAACCCAGGCATGTGCCCTTGACAGGAATCAAACCCAGGACTCTTCAGTCTGCAGGCTCATGCATGGTCTATGCACTGAGCCAAACAAACCAGCTGGGGCTCACCTGGATTCTGCAGTCTACAAAATAGTACTAGATTACAAAATGTCATTTTAGGAAAGGGTACTGTTCTGTGACCTATTGGCTCTGGCCAGTTCCTTTCCTCCACAATAAAAAGAATGATCTTTTACCTGGGTCCATGGGTATAGAGCTGTGGTTGCTCAGTGCTGTAGCTCCCTCCTCATCTTCATCCTCGCTCTCTAATGGTGGGTCTGGCAAATGAAGCCCCAGAGCCTGAACAGCCAGAGAAGACAGTTCAGGGCCAGCTCTTCAAGGATCCCACCTTCACCTCCAGGAGGAATGCCTCCTCTGTCATACCTGGATCCGGTCCTGGATATCCGTCACTACATCTTCTCCATCTCCCACTGGTGCCAGCTCCACCTCCTCTGGTTCAGGATCTTGGTTCAGGGGCTGGTAGGAGTAGCCAGCTGGGCCTGCCCCGGTTTCCTCCTGCTCTTCCTCAGGCTCCTCACTGCTCCAATCCCCAGTGCCTTCTGTGGGGCCCTGGTGCGGCCCTAACTCCTCAGTCTGATTAGGAAAGATACGCTCTGGGCCCATGTTGTCTCCCCCTAGAACTACTGCTGCCATCCGGGCAAGGGCTGCAAGAACAGGGAGGCATGAGAGGGATCTGATTAAATTAGCTGTGCATTCAGCCTTTCATCCAAGTCCTTGTGATCTTCTGTGTCCACAAAACATTTTAAACGCGCCCTGACCCACCTTAGCATCTCCTGAGCCCTTCACCTTTTAAGTCGGGCTCTTATCTCGAGCGGAGGCCCACCCGCCTGGCTCGGCCATTTCTTAAATATTTAACAGCAGAACCAGAGGCTAAGCCATCTCTCAAAACACACCCCTTCCAGAACCCCGCCTTCCCGCCCCCACTCCTGACTTGGGAACTTCGGGTGGGCAAACAAGCTCCTAAAGACCAGGAGTACCCGTTCCCTTCTCCCCTCTCAATGGGGTTCCCCTCTGTACCACCTGACAAACGCCCTTCAGGCCCCAGGGGCTCCCTTCAAATGGCCCCAGCTGCGGCGTTCCCCACCCACCCACCCCCCGACGCCACCGATTGTCGGCGCCGGTGTCTCCGCGCGCCTCACCCGCTCCGAGCCCGCGGACGAACTCGCACCTTCACTTCCGCCGGGGCAGGACGTGCTGGGCGTCTAGTCCTCCAGCCCCGCCCAGTGCTCCTGATGGACGCGAAAGGGGACAACGACTCCGCCCCCTGCCCCGCCTCCATCATCCCCCGCTCAAACAAAGAACTACATTACCCAGTGACCCCCACGTTTTGTGTTGTGTGTTTTTTTTTACACATCCGCACATGCGTAGACTCTCCTTGAGCGCCGTCCAAGGAGAGTCCCTCTCGAAACAGACTACAAGTCCCGGTAGGCTTCCGGAACTTAGCTCGGACTGCACGTGCGCACACCGCTGCCCGCCGGAAGAATCGAGCCTGGCTGTGTTTATCTCGTTGGAGACCGAGTCGTCGGTTGGCGCTCAACGGGTTCCAGGCTGCCCGCGGCCCCGCCCCGGCCCGGCCTGACAAGGTAGCCCGGGGGGGGTTGACGTTACAAGGAAACTGGAGGTGCTGGGGGCGTCCCTGTGTGGAGCGGGAGCCGTGGGGGAGAGGCCTGAGGGTGCTGAGGTGGGGGTGGGGAGGGAACTGAGGGGATGATGGGAAGGGAGCGTGTTACTGGGGAAGGGTCGCGGAAGAACGGTGAGGTAGCTGGCGAGGGAGACTTGGTGGCGAAGGAGGCACTGAGGGACCTGGAAGGAGGACGGGTTTATGAAGAGAACGGGGGCCAAGGATAATGGAGGGGGCGGGGGTCCGCGCTGTGCGGGAGGAGAGGCTGGGATGACCGGAAGAATCCAGAGAGAGCGTCACATACAGGGAGGAATTCTCTAGCCAAGAGGAGACGGTGACTATTAGCGTTTTTCCCTCCGTGGAAGAGGGAAAATGGAGAACTTTTGGGTGGAGCTTGGAGTGGTGGGAAAAGGAAAAAAGAAAACTGCAAAGCTCTCAGATAAGAAAGAAAAAAAGGGGTGGTGGTGGTGGTGATAATTGCATGAGACCAGAAAGGGGGAGTAGGCACAGGAAGGGGATTGAAGAAGTTGATCATGCGGCCATGATGGAGTGCGGGGAAACTCCAGGACAACACAGCCCCTGAGACTGGGGCTTGGATTCCATGAGCTTGAGTTGTCCTTACGGAAGAGAAGCTAAGGTGCTCTCTCCACCTTTGGACGGAATTGCTTCTCTCTACTCCTGGGAGTTCTTTCCCTCGATGGAGTTGCATGGAGTAGAGGCTATGAGGGAAGACAAAGGACGCCCATTCTTAAGCCCTTCCGCTTCTCTATCTAGCCCCACAAGCCCAGATCCCAGGTATTTTGGATTGAGGACAAGAGTAATCCAGTGAGACTAGTTTCCTGGTGGGTCTCTGTCGGGTTTGGCGTGGTGGCTATTTAAAGCCTGGGGTGGGAGGTTGAGGGGGGTTGATAGGGATTTGAAAGCCATGCCTTTTTTTCTCAAGAGGCCTCCCTTGAGCTCTCTCTCTGCCTGAAGTTCTGCCTTGAACAGGGAAAAGATGATCCACCCAGAGCCAGCAGGTGCCTGCCAGCAGAGGCAGTGCCAGTCACCCGAGGCTTTGCCTGACACGGGCTTCAAATGTACCCATTATCTCTAGGTTGGCAGGTTGTCTTAAAGAGATCAGCCCTCAAACCTGGTTTTTTTTTTCATGTCCTGCCCAAGGGCATTTTGCTTCCCTTCTCGTTTCCAATGCACACTCCCACCATCACCCCCCTTTCGGGACCCTTGTGGGAGGACAACTGCTGGGAACAGCTTGTCTCTGCCACAGTGGTAGGGTTGGGGAAGTGGCAGGAGGAGGAAACCCTTCCTCCCCACCCCCACTCCCTCAATCTACAGCAGACACATACCTTTCTGATTAAGTTCCTAGTTTTGGCAGCATACCAGGCCCAGCTGTTAAAGGAACTCCTCCTGCCTGTGAAGGGCCCTTGGTGAACCCAATGACAACAGCTCAGTTTGGCAAGAGCTTCCTGTGAGGGGTTAATCATCATGGTAATATGGAGGTCCCTGTTCTGGACCCCACCCCATCTTGGATAGGGGAATTAATCCACTCTAAAAGCATAAAAGCTTTTCTACTTGGAAGTGCCCATGCCAGCTTTCAATGGGCTGTCTGGGGCTGGCTGAGCTATTAATAGCTCTGAGTATTTTGAGATCCCTCTCCCCATCTTAAAGAGCACAGAGATTCTTAGAGAGGTGGCAGTAAGCAGAGCAGAGTCAGAGGTACCAGGGAACCCATCATCCCGGGAAGGGGGCTTGGAGCTTGTGCCAGGCCACGGGTGGGGTAGAGCCTCCAGGAGTAGGGGATGATTGTGCCGAGCCCTTGATCAGCAGATTTTGGACTGGCAATCAGGTGGGAGTGGCCCCACCCTTTGCTTTTGGAGAACTCAGGGCCAGGGCTAGCTCCTTGACCTCAGCAGCTCCTCTGGGGCAGGGCCAGCCACCTGAGCTGTGGAGGGGTGGTGTGGGAGGAACACCCGGATGACGCTTGGAGGCAAGTGCTGGCCCAGGGCAGAGTCCTGGTGAGCCAGGCAAAGGCCTTTGTGGCCCTAATTTGTGTGCAGGTAGCAGAGGCAGCAGGCCGTGCCGGGGGGGCATGTTGCTGTAACCAGTGGCCCAGGGGATGTTACGGTGGACAGTGCACCTGGAGGGCGGGCCCCGCAGGGTGAACCATGCTGCAGTGGCTGTTGGGCACCGGGTATTCTCCTTCGGGGGTTACTGCTCTGGTGAAGACTACGAAACACTGCGTCAGATTGATGTGCACATTTTCAATGCAGGTAAGCTAATACTGGGAACATCCCTGGGTGCCCACATTAGGGAGGGAAGCAGATGGTTGAATGAGTTTTGGTGGTGGTCTCTGTGGCCAAAGGGGATGAAGGAATGAAGATCTGGTTTGGGAAAAGATGCACAGCCTGGAAGGAGAGTTCCAGGGTTGAGCTGAGCTATGCCCACAGTGTCCCTACGCTGGACAAAGCTGCCCCCGGTGAGACCCACCACCCGCGGGCAGCCTCCTGTGGTACCCTACATGCGGTATGGACACTCAACCGTCCTCATCGATGACACAGTCTTCCTTTGGGGCGGGCGGAATGACACGGAAGGAGCCTGCAATGTGCTCTATGCTTTTGACGTCAGTGAGTATGGGGCTCTGTTCTTCCAAATGGTACCTCATGGGCTGGGAAGATGTCGGCTGGGTTGGGAATAGGGCAACTCAGGAGCGTCAGATTTGCTTAACTGGCCCAACCTCTCATCTCCTTCAGATACTCACAAGTGGTCCACACCCCGAGTGTTAGGAACAATTCCTGGGGCCCGGGATGGACATTCGGCTTGTGTCTTGGGCAAGACCATGTACATTTTTGGGGGCTACGAGCAACTGGTAGGTCTGGAAAACAAGTAGAGGTTTGGGGTGGGAATGAGACAGAAGAAGAATTGAGGATGGTGGAATGGGAGGTTTGGGCTTGTTTTGCAGGGTTTTTGGTTTTTGTTGTTCATTCTCACCTGAGGATATTTTTCCATAGATTTTTAGGGAGAGTGGAAGGGAGGAGGAGAGACAGAGAGAAACAATGATGTGTGAGACACATCGATTGGTTGCCTCCAGCATGTGCCTTAACCAGGGCTGGGGTTAAGCCTGCAACTGAGGTATGTGCCCTTGACCGGAATTGAACCCGGAACCCTGAAGCTCTATCCACTGAACCAAACTGGCTGGGGCTGTTTTGCAAGTTTTTGAGGGGAGATTGGAGGTCAGAGACTACTGACCCAATCTTATGTTGCTTCCTTCACTTCCTTTCGCTTCCCATTCAGGCGGACTGCTTTTCCAATGACATTCACAAGCTGGATACCAGCACCATGACATGGACCCTTATCTGTACAAAGGTCTGCCCTTTCTTCTTTCTCCCAGACCCCTACCCTCCATTGAAGAAACCATAGGAAGTTCAATAGTGAGAGCAGATCCTTTCCCAGCCTTCTTGCTCACCCTTATCTCTCTTGCTCACCCTCCTGCCCAGGGCAATCCTGCACGCTGGAGGGACTTCCACTCAGCCACAATGCTGGGCAGTCACATGTATGTCTTTGGGGGTCGCGCTGACCGATTTGGGCCGTTCCATTCCAACAATGAGATTTACTGCAACCGCATCCGAGTCTTTGACACCAGGACTGAGGCCTGGCTGGACTGTCCAGCCACTCCGGTACTGCCCGAGGGGCGCCGGAGCCACTCAGCCTGTGAGTGTCTGTTGTGTCCCTGCAGAGTCCCCCTTCCCACCCATTGTCTTCACACTCTTGACATTCCTCTCTTCTTCCAGTTGGCTACAATGGGGAGCTGTATATTTTTGGTGGCTATAATGCAAGGCTGAACCGGCACTTCCATGACCTGTGGAAATTTAACCCTGGTAAAGAACACTGCCTCTAACAAGAAGCACATGAGGGGGAGGGAAAAAAAGAATCCTGAATAGGTGAGAGGTTGAGGTTGGAGAGGATATCTGGCCTGGGCAGGTATTAAATCTCCATAAAAACTTCTCTTTAGTGTCCTTTACCTGGAAAAAGATTGAACCGAAGGGAAAGGGGCCATGTCCACGCCGGCGCCAGTGCTGCTGTATTGTTGGTGACAAAATTGTCCTCTTTGGGGGTACCAGGTTAGTAGGAGAGAGGGGAGGGCGCAGGGAAGGCCCTAAGTCTGTGACTAAACTGAGAGGCATTTGAGCAAGAAGGGTCTCGTGAGCATTCTTTCCTCCTTTCTCTTTTGATCTCTACAGTCCATCTCCTGAGGAAGGCTTGGGAGATGAGTTTGACCTCATAGATCATTCTGACTTACACATTTTGGACTTTAGTAAGTATACTTATTCCCAAAGTGCTCCTGCCATCAGGGTCTCTGGGTGATGACATCCAGGACCAAATCTTTTCCTTGGCTTTAACTATGTTTCTATCTCCCATTCTTCCTCTCAAGGCCCTAGTCTGAAGACTCTGTGCAAACTGGCTGTAATTCAGTATAACCTGGACCAGTCCTGTTTGCCCCATGACATCAGGTACAGTGAGTGATTGGAAAGGAGGGATTGATTGATAGTAAGTGGCAGCATAAGCATGACCTCATATGGAGGAAATAGAATTCTTGTGGAGAATGAGATGGAAGGAGATATAGACTGTCCACTGGGTAAATTACATGAAAAAAAAAAGTTTTTCAAACAAAGCTCAGGAGCATCACTCCCTGAGATATGAGCCTACACGGTTATTTGGTTAACATGCTGAAAAAGTTTGATTAAATCTTAGAACCTAGCTGCAAAGTAAAGACAAGTTTAGGAGCCTCTGAGTCACCTTAGTTCTGGAATTAAGATTCTTCCTAGCTCCTTCCCTTTTAATTCCACCCTTAGGTCTAAATCAGGTACCAAAAGTACTTTGTATATAATTATGCCCTTTGGGTCATTCTGGGGCACATCCTTTTCCTTGTATCAGTTCAGTTTAACTCTTACTTGCTGAGGGTCTATGTGATCAGTATTCAGTGACATGGTGTGTACAAGGCTGATTGGTGATTCATAGGTTAGCCTAGGACTGATATATATATGTGTGTGTGTGTGTGTGTGTGTGTATGCAAAAACCTGTTGTGGCAGAATGCACAGGAGCACAATCAGCCAGCATTCTGAGAGAGGAAAGTTTAATCTTTATTTTGCATATCTGTTAGTCCAGGGGGATTCTGGATCCAAAGCCTGAACTGAACGTGGGGAGGCTCTGACCTATATCTATCTTTCCTCCTGTGGAGAGCTCCTGAGGGTCACTGCAGCTCTGCCCAAGTCAGCTATAGCAATGAGGGCGGAGGGGGCTGGGGTTAGGTTCTGCAGCTCCGCCCAGGTCAGTCGAGTGAGGAAGTAAGACTACAGTTTAAACAGATACTGAACTAGTTTGCAAGGCTTCCCCCTCCCCCCCATTTTCCTTTTCATACCTAAATCAGGTAGACTATAGTGAGGGTCTTGGAGATAAGGAGGTTATTGGTAAATATAAAATGACAGAATTCTCAAAAAGAGGAATTTAATTTTAATGCGATAGGATGGGTGGGGAAGACCTGGGGTGGGAGGGTAGGAGAACTGAATCAGGCTTCTTTCTGAAAGGGATAGTAGTTGAGAGCAAAATGGGCATTCCTGATGTGGGTTAGGAGGAGCTGCCTGGTTGGATCTGAGCAGAGGAAAGATAGGCTGGGAAATTTACTGAGATGTTTACACCCATGCTTTTCTCCAGGTGTTGGGCAAAAGAATATGTAAACATAAACAGGAAGTCCACATGAGCTTGCAGGTGGAGTTGTGGGTGGTATTAGATTTGGTGGTGGGCGGGGCCTGATTGTTAAATCTAGTAGGGCTGTAAGAAAGAGGTGGCTGTGGGTAGTTAAGGTTTAAGAAAGTTGAAGGCACTGGTGTATTCATAGTTTTTTTTTAAATATATTTTATTGATTTTTTACAGAGAGGAAGGGAGAGAGATAGAGCATTAGAAACATCGATGAGAGAGAAACATCTATCAGCCGCCTCCTGCACACCCCCCACTGGGGATGTGCACGCAACCAAGGTACATGCCCTTGACCGGAATTGAACCTGGGATCGTTCAGTCCACAGGCTGTCTCTCTATCCACTGAGCTAAACCGGTTCCAGCTGTTCATAGTTTTGATAGTAATTCTAGGCTTGGGGTTGGACGCTCCTCTTCCTGTCCTTTATACCTGTCACCGTTGGCCTTCCAGGTGGGAGCTGAATGCCATGACCACCAACAGCAATATCAGTCGCCCCATCGTCTCCTCCCATGGGTAGAAGGAAGTTTTTGCCACCATCCCTCCTGAGCCTGCTGTTATCTTCACTGCCCCTGCCTGTCTCTCACCCGCCTGCCCCTTTGGACCTTGGTATACCTCCACTTGGAGTTGTTGGACTAGAGGTGTTTTCTGTGCTGTGAACTCTGGGGAACTGTGGGGGGAGGGCTAGGTTCCCCCCCTCCTTGGGCCGAGGGCCCCTTCCCTTGGTGCTCTGTCCATCCACCTTCTTTCAACTGCTCCTAGACTCTGCTCTATCCCAGGCCAGCGGGGCTCTGAGAAGTGAAGGGAATGGGGAGAAGGGAGAAGCAAGCGGTGTCTGGTCCTCAGAAGCTTCCTTCCCGCTCTATTTTCACCCCGCCCCTGCTTGAGCCATGAGCATTGATTGGGAGCTGAGAGAAGTTGCAGCTGTTGCCATGAAACCTCCTTCGCCCTGACCCGGGGAAGGCGAGGACCAGCAGATAATCCTACCCCTTCCTTGAGCTGTTGCTGTAACCCTGATGTTCACAGCCAGCTCAGATTTTATAAAAATGAAATAAAGACCTCTAAACGAATGATCTGTCTTTGCGGAATAAATGGGATGGCAGGAGCTTGCCCAGGGAGTAGGGGGCACTCGCAGGGCAAATGCCACGTGGCCTGGCCCACTTTATCGTCGGCGCGGAGTCCAGGGCCAGGTGACAAAGTGGCCACGTTATCTGGAGGGGGCGCCCCTGGCTGGCGGCGGGCACTTGGCGTGTCGGAGGCTGGCGTCTCTGCCGGTGCGGACCCGCCTCCTGAGCTGCCGGAAGAGGCGGGGCAAGGGCCAGCGGGGCGGAAACAACGCCATTGCTCGGCGCCGTGCGAGCTGATGCCGAGAGCGGGGTCCCGCGCCGGGCGGGCTGCCGGCTCTCCCCGCGGGGCCGGCGTTAGCGGAGATGACGGCGGGGGCCTGCGGAAGGGTGAGAGGACGGCAGGGGCCGCGGGCCTGCGGGGCGGGGAGGCCGCGGGGCGGGGGGACGGCAGGGGCCGCGGGGCGGGGGGAGCGCAGGCCCGGGCCGGTGTCCGAGCCGGCAGCGCGGTTACCGAGAGCCTGCTAAGTTCTCTGAAAGGCCAACAAGGAGCGGCCTTAACGCAGTGGCAAGTGGGGAGAGAGGGGTGCTTCTTGGGCGAGGACATCCTGAGCAGGTGCTTACAGGGAGGATGAAGACTCCCCAGGGAGAAGGCGCCTACGGGAAAGCACTGAGGCCAGCGCATGGGGTGCTGGGGAAGGATTCCGTCCGCCAAGATGGAAGAAACGTATCAGTCCCATCGGGTCTGGCTCAGTGGATAGAGTGTAGGCCTGGGACTGAAGGGTCCTGGGTTCGATTCCAGTCAAGGGCAGGTGCCTGGTTGCGTCTCCATCCCTAGTAGGGGGCGTGCCAGAGGCAGCGGATCAATGATTCTAATCATTTGTTTCTATCTCTCGCTCCCTCCCTCTCCCTTCCTCTCGAAATCAGTTATAAAGAATAAAGAAACTTTAGCGAACATTTATTGAATATCTGTATGCAGGCACAGTTTTAGATGCTGGCGATGCAATAGTGAATAAAGCAGCCAAAAACTGTCCTCATGGAACTTTTCCTTTAGAAAGGGTAGTTAAAAAAAGGACCCATAAGTTAGTAAGAGGCAGTAAAGCAGAATTGTATACTGTACAAGGGTGGATTTTATGGCATGTGAATTATATCTCAATTTTTCAAAAAGGTGACAAGATTATGGAGAGAAAGCAGGGGAGAGGGTGAAATTATAAGTAATCAGAGGAGGCCTCACTGAGTAGGTGACATTTGAGCCATGGTTGAAGGAAGTGTGGAAGAAGTAATAAATGTATCTAAAGAAAATGCTCCAAGCAGAGGCAGCATCAAATACAAAGAACACCTTCCTGCTTAGGGACTGCTGCGAGGCCAGTTGCCGAGAGGAGTGGAAGGAAGAGATTAGTAGGAAATGAGATTAGCTACAACATGGGGGCTGGGTCTCCCGGGGCTTCCAGCCACTTTTATGCTGAACAAAGATGGAAGGCGTTGGGGAGTTTTGAGTTCTGGAGTGACATGATCTGAAGTATATGTGGGAGTAGGTAATGAAGTTGGAGTGATAAGAGCAGAGTTACATTTTAGATGTCTCTCTCAAACTGAAGTGGGGAGCGTAATTTTGAGAGGGGTGAGACTGGAGGTTGGGAGACCAGGTAGGAGACTCGACCACTGATTAGGGTGAGTTGCTGAGAGGATGAACCGGAACATTGGCAATAGTAACTGGGCAAGGGAGACAGGCCCTTCTGGGGAGACCTGTGAAGGAATAATTTAAAAGGGGGTAAAAAAGGGACTGTGACTTGGTCCACCACTGGCTTTACATTATACCTTCCTTAACAAGGTGAAACCCTAAGGTAGCTGAAACAGCACCATTGTGGTAGATGACAGCACCATGACAACCTGTGCTGCTCAGGAACTGTGGGGATTGGTTGGATGGGGATATTGGAAAGGATCAGTTACCTTAAGGAGAATTGGAATGATGTCTTTCCAGCAGCAGGAAATGCTGAGCTGAATTATGTGTGTCCCATATCTTCACCTCCTTCCACAGACACATCTAACATGTCATTTGAAGAGCTGTTGGAATTGCAGAGCCAAGTGGGAACTAAGACATACAAACAATTGGTAGCTGGAAGCAACACTAAGAAGCAAGGCTCTGCACCACCTGTCCAAAATGCATGTGTTGCAGATAAGCACAGGTGAGGAGCAAGGCCTGCCCCGGGAGTTGTAGGATGTCTGGGACCTTAAGTCAGTGTCTACTTTCTTAGGTGGCAGGGAGGCCTTTGACCAAGACTGGCGTCCCATTGACCTGTTCTTCAATTTCTCTCCATAGGCCTCTGGAAATGTCAGCCAAGGTCCGGGTGCCATTTTTGCGTCAAGTTGTCCCCATCAGTAAGAAGGTGCGAAAGAGGCAGGAAGTGCTTTCTTGTGAAAGGAGACTGAACTGTGTTTTTTTTTTTTAATATATTTTATTGATTTTTTACAGAGAGGAAGGGAGAGGGATAGAGAGTTAGAAACATTGATGAGAGAGACATCGATCGATCAGCTGCCTCCTGCACGCCCTCCACTGGGGATGTGCCCGCAACCAAGGTACATGCCCTTGACCAGAATTGAACCTGGGACCCTTCAGTTCAAAGGCCGATGCTCTATCCACTGAGCCAAACTGGTCTCGGCTGAACTGTATTTTTATATTCTCTCTGTTCTGTCCAAAGGTAGCCCGGGACCCCCGCTTTGATGATTTGTCAGGGGAATATAATCCTGAAGTGTTTGACAAAACGTATCAATTCCTGAATGACATCCGAGCCAAAGAGAAAGAGGTGTGCTGCATGAGGCTGGGTCACTGGTTTCTGGGGTTGGGAAACTAGGGCACAGGTTAGAGTTAGGCAGAGGGAACTGGGAGCATAGTGGTGGGCAGATTTAATTCTCCCTAATTTGGTGTTTATATTCAAATCCTGGTTCATCAGTTTACTAGCTTACCATTGGCAAGTTACTTAACTTGGCTTTGCTTCAGTTTTCCAATCATAAAAAGAAATAATCCTATCTCATAGTGTTACTGAGTTAACATGCGAACCTCTTAGAGTAATGCCTGGCACAGAATTTCAGCTAACATTTACAGCATGCTAACCATCACATCCATTTTCCACAATGGAGCTTGTGAAAAAGCAGTTGAAGAAGCACCGTTCAGGGGAGAAGCATGAGAAGCTACAGCAGCTGCTTCAGCGAATGGTGAGTGAGTCAGATTGTGAGTGGGAGAAAAAGTAGTTCAAGGCAGGAGGTAACTCACAGACCCTGATACACCCATCTCATCTTTGCTCCTCAGGAGCAGCAAGAAATGGCACAGCAGGAACGAAAGCAGCAGCAGGAGCTACGCCTGGCTCTGAAGCAGGAGCGCAGGGCTCAGGCCCAGCAGGGCCATCGTCCATACTTTCTGAAGAAATGTGAGTGGGGCACAACTGTTATAGGCTAGGTACAGAGGTAGGGGGCCGGAGGCCCTAAAGGAGGCATGAATGCTGGATCCTATAGTAAATTAGGAGAGGAGTATAAATACTGTGGGGAGGAGTTACCATTCTTATTTCCCTGCAATTAGATTATTGGCAGGGGGTGTTGCTTTTATTTATTTTATTTTTAATGATATGACACCATATAATTTTTCGGGAGAGGAATGGGAGGAAAAAGAAAAATCAATTTGTTGTTCCATTTATTTATGCATTTATTGCGTGTTTCTTGTATGTTCTCTTATCGGGAAAACCTTAGCATACCTGAATGACCATGTAACCAACTGAACTACGTGTTCAGGGCAGGGTGTTGCTTTTATCTCTGTTGTATTCCCCACATATGCTGGTCTAGGCACATAGAAGCTCATGATTGAGTTGTGAAAGAATGGAATCAGAGAAAAAGACATGTGTCCCAGCACAGTGGTTGAGAATTATTGACTGGGGAACAGGGAAAGTGTGGTGCTTTTGCTTTTGCTTACCAGCTTGCTTTCTCCCTATCCTCTAGCTGAACAGCGCCAGTTGGTCCTAGCTGAGAAGTTCAAGGAGCTAAAACGCAGCAAGAAGCTAGACAGCTTCTTGAGTCGAAAAAGGCGCCGAAATGCAGGCAAAGACAGGCGACATCTCCCTTTGAATAAAGACTAGTAAGGAACTGACCTCAGCTCTGCCACTGCCCCAGTGAGAAATGGATCTGTGAGGACAGACTTGGGCTTGGCCTGTTCTGGATCTTTCCCATTCAAGGACAAGGATCACAGCTGCCCTTGAACTAGATTGGCTCAGTAATGACTAGAGGGTTCTTGGGCTGCCCCAGGGATGGACAAGAACAGCTCAGTCTTCTGCCATGCCACACTTCCTCTGCTTAGATTTGGTTCATCCTGTACTTGTGTTCTCCCATTCTTGCCTTAAACCAGAGATGGGGAACCTTTTTCTGCCAAGGGCCATTTGTGTATTTATAACATCATTCATGGGCCATAGAGTATTATCAATTTAAAAATTAGCTGCCATATTTAATCAAACAATTAACTCACCCCTAATGCCTTGGCAGGGCCAGACCAAATGATGCCATGGGCCTTATCTGGCCCACAGGCCAGACATTCCTCACTGCTGTGAAATCAGTGATTCTGACAGAGAAGAAAAAGGGTCAGTGACCTTAAGGTTAGTGAAGGCCATGGAGTCTGTTGACGGCTTCCAGGACTGGGACTTTATGTAGGAGCCAGTTAATAAACATTCTTGTTACTCCTCTGCTTTGTATGTGTGTGTGTGTGGAAGGGGGGAGGGGAGGGAAGGGGTGCGCACTAAAATTACTGTCTTAGGGCCCAAAATCTAAGGCTACTACAAAGTGAGAAGTCCGATCAGAGACCCAAGAGCAGATCATTTAAAGAGTGAACCAATCCCACAACTCACTTACTTAGTTTCGTTTGGATGCAAGGAGATGGGGACAAAAAAAGCTTTCCCAGTAATGTCAGCACAGCGGCTCTCAATACTGTTTGGGTCTAGAATTCATACTGCACATTTGGGCTGGAAAATCCTCAACCTGATCAATCAAAGTGGTCTGGGGTTTAAGTGCTTCCAGGCACTCAGAGGAGCAAATGCAGTTCTCTCTTAGGACTGTACTGTAAACCCAGGCTTGAAGGAATTCCTTCAGATAAAATCTCAAGGACTGTTGCGTTTACAATAAGCAACAAGCACACAAGGAAAGAAACTATCACCAGCAAGAGGTAACATTAGAAACAACAGGTAACAGAACAGCAACAGATGTTGAAAGAAAAAAATAGAAAATGTCTTATGTTTAAAGAAAAAGTGTGACTAATGAAAAGACTATAAGAAAGGACCAAATCAGTTTGATTAAAGTAAAACTTAAAAATGAAAAATATGCCATATGAATTAAGAAACTTAATGGTTAGACAGCTAAAAGGAGAATGAACCTGACGTAGATCTGAGAAAGTTACACAGATGGGAAGTGCCCAGGAATACAAGGAAATGGAAACTAAGGCAAGGAGGAAAACCACTGGAGATAGAAGATGTGACAACCAGAGTTCCAGAAGGAGTGAATACTTCAAAGAGGCTGAGAATTTTCTAGAATTAAAGTTTATAAACCCTAACAATCAGGAAATTCCAAGCAGGATTGAAAAAAAATTTATAAGAAATTAAGACATTAGAAAAAAAAGAACAGCTATAAAGAGAAAGGAGAGACAGAATTAGAAAGTAGGACGTCTATTGTGGAATGCTTCTGGGATGGGGTGAAAGGCTCTGATGACAGAAATGTAAGATGAAGCATATGATGCTCTGCTCCCACTGGGTGGAAGCAGAGGACTGTAGCTGTCAAGATAGATTGCCTTGCCCAGAGGGAGTGAAGGATCTAGTGCTGCAGGTCCCTGACGACATGTCAATACTACTTTAAAGCCAAAGAACAGCTGGCTGGTAAAAGAAAAAGACCATTTAACTATTAGGCTCATAGAAACACTGAGAAAGTTGGAGAGGAGCTCAAAAAGGGTGGGGATATAAGGAACTGAGAGCAGGGAGACTGAGGGGCAGGTGACTGAGGAAGAATAAGGGGTTGAAGGAGTGCAGTGGGGAAGACTAGTGGTGTGGTGTGAAGCTCAACCCACGCAGGAGCCAAGGAGGCAGCAGCAACATGGATGGAGAGGGAGAAAGACTCACTTTGTTCCCTACATGTGGTGCTTGCTGGCCTGGCTATTACAGCCCAGGGTCTCAGGGTCTCCAGTCTCCGGGAAAAATAGGCTCATAAAGAGCAGAAGAGCAAAAAAAAAAAAAAAAAAAGAGCAGAAGAGCAAAAAGCTGTGGGCATATAGGCAACCTCAAGAATAGGCATGGCCTGCCCTAGCCAGCTTTCTCAGTGGTTAGGGTGGCGGCCTGGACACCTAAGGGTTTTACATTCTATTCCCAGTCAAGAGCACGTACCTGGGTTGTAATCCCTAGTCCCACAGTTGGGGTGCATGTCAAAGGCAACCAATCATTGTTTCCCTTCCCTCCTCCCTCCCTTCTACTCTCTCTTTAAAAAAAAAAATCACTGGAGAAAATATCCTCTGCTGAGGATTAATCACTCACACACACACACACACACACACACACATACACACGCGCGCGTGCGCCATAGCCCAGACCAATAGAAGAGAGTAGGCTATGATCTCTGGCTCAGCGGTGGAGAGGCTCCGCACCTCTGAGAACTGCACCAGCCCCAGCCTGCTGCTGCATGCCATCCTCTGGCAGAAACAGGCCACTGACAGCACCTTGAGCCCACCTTACTGCAGACCAAGGCAAGGCCAGGCCCGCAGTGTCCACCCTGTTGGCCCTCTGGTTTGATGCCTCATCCTAGGCACCCTGACTCTCAAACTCTGATCTCTTTTTCCCTTACAGATTCTATTCCAAATCTCAGTCCTGGCTGGCACCCAGTTCTCTCTGTCTGGCCTCTGTGCTCTCTCTCACCACCTGACTCACCCCTTCACCCGCTGCCTTTCTTCTGAAGCTTTCTCGTCACTGCTTGGCTGCAAGAATCATGAACTCTGAATGCCTGGGGTACTCCTCTTCTCTTCCCCTAATGCCCCTGCCAAGAGGCAGCACGCCAGCCCTGGCACCGGGACCTGTAGCCTCACCTGCCCTCCCTCTGTGTGAATGGTGCCAGGGCAGCAAGCATAGGAGCACAGACCTGCCTACAGGGCTGGGATCTATCTTTGGTGACAGTGGGCAGCTCTGTGTGGCGATCACGAATTCACAGGAGTGGCAGTTCCATCTAGCTCCGCTTCCAACCCAGATCCTAAAGCATCCGGACAGGCACACCTTCAGGCTCCTAGGTGCCTGCAAGGATCGTTTACCTCACCTTCACATTGTCAGCCTTACCTAGGGAAGGTGCACGCGCTACTGGGTGTGGTGGCCTTTGGCAAAATCTTTACCATGTCAAATGCTCGCACACCCAGTGCTCATGAGAATGCCAATTCCACAAGGAAAATGGAGCCTTGCTTGATAATCTGCCCAAGTTACATAGCGTCCAGCGTGCAGCTAAATGGGCGTGAGCCTGCAGCCCGACAGGTGAAAGCACTTCTGACCACACACCTCTGAGAAGGGGTGGCGATCCATCCCTGCCCACTTAAGCCCCTGCGGAGGGGCAGATGTTAAGTCACACCTGACTCCCTACAAGATTCTTCCCACACTGTCCCCCTCACCCTGGTGACTCCTGAATAGCACAAGACAGCTTCGGAACCAGAGGACTCTTCTTCCCTTTTAGCCAACGAAACCCGCCAGATCCCCAGCAGTCACCACACAGGCCACGTATTCCAACTCCTGCATTTTATTTCTGTAGGAAGCCGGGCCCTGTCTAGCCCTGGTCCCAGCTGCAGGGCTACCGGAAGGTAGAGAAGCTCTGGGTGACGGTGCAGGAGGCATAGGGCACACCTCGAGTTCGAATCTGCAGGGTGTGGAAGGTGAGGGGTGGGTTGGGGCCTGAAGAGCCTGGGTTCAGGGACTCGGTGTGAGGCTCCGTCACAGTCACGGGGACTGCGTAGAACAGTATCTGGGGCCGGTCGTCACGGCGTCTCACCGTGCCCTTGCCCAGGAGGTGCAGGATGCAGGAGAGGACATCGGTGCTGCTGCAGGCAGACCCTCTACCCAGGCCGCTGACCAAACCCCTCGGAGGACATGGGCCCTTCTGCCAAGCATCCAGCACCTGGTATGGAGGAGGGAGGTGCTCAACAGGTCAGACACCCAGCTCACCATGTCTAGCTTCCACTCCAAGCACAAGCTGCCAGGGCAACAAGCTCCAAGGACACCAGGTGCACCCCAACCTCAACCCTCACAGGACCACAGGGAACCAGAGGCTTCAAATGTGGTTCCACCTCCCTCTATGGTCTACAGCCCCCCAAAGCTCCATCCCGCCTGCCCACCTCTGCCTACCAGGCAGACAAGATGGCCAATGTGCAGCCCCTCGTCCCCGTGGGCCTTGAGGATTCGGACGATGAGGCAATTCAGAAGGTTCCGTCTCTTCTCCAGGTTCTGGCCCTCTTCATCCTCAGCATTCAGGTACGTTTGAGGTGGGATGAGCCACACATTGCCTCTCCTTGGCCTGGGCTCCTCACTATCATCTCGAATCTTGAGCACACCTGAAATGAGCAGTAGTTACTCGGGAGGTGGCCCACAATCAGGCTGACCTGGCTCAGGCCCCTCTGCCCTAAGTACATACCTTCTGGGGTGTCCTTTTGCTTGTGAAAGTCCAGGGGGCCTCGTGAGGAAGTGAGAAGCCCAACTGCCTGATTCAGGATGTCTGCAGAGAGCCCCGAGAGTGCCCGTAGATTTGCTATGGAGACTGCCTAGTGAAAGGGAGGAAATATTCAGGGTTCCCTCATGGGGTGGAGTGGAGAGGTGGAGGGAAGGTGGACAGGAGTCAAAGTTTAGGGAAAAAGATGAGAGATGAGGGGAGAAACCAAGATGGCGACATAGGTAAACACCTAAACTGCTGCCTTGCACAAGAATTTCAAAACTATAAGTAAAAGACAAAACGGACATCATCCAGAACCACAAGAAGGCTGGCTGAGTGAAAATTCTACAACTAGAAGAAAAGACAAAAGCACACTGAGACACAGAGGAGCTGCAGGAGGCAGAGGTACTGAGACACTGGCAACTGAGTGCGCAGCTGGCTTTTTCAAGCAGAGGGAGACAAAAGCTCCCAGCTGCGCTGAATTCCAGTTCCGGGCAAGACTCTGGGGACTCAGATTCATATGGGGTGATACTGGACTGTCTGGCAAAGGGCAGAACTCGAGGGTGGCTTTCTCTCAGAGGTGCTTGCAGAAATTACCATGGGACACTGAGATACAGGGGCCTATTAGGGCAGGGCTAACGGGAAACCAATACTGTCTGCTCTGCCCTAAGATTCCACCTCATCCAAGCTGAGCACAGAGGCTTTTGCAAGTCTTGTCTCATAAGGGTACCTCCAGGACAGAAGTTCTCCCAGTGTAAACACAGCTGGTCCTCACAGCCAATTGGCCTGGAAGTCAATTCCTCCCAGTGATACCCACAACAATCAAGGCTTAACTACAATAAGATTGTGCACACAGCCCACAGAGGGGTGAACCAAGAGTGTCCACCTCAGGTAACTGAGGAGGCTGAGCCACTGGGCCCTATAGAACACCTAGCACACAAAACCACTCCATCAACTTAGGGAAGCAGCCAAAATGCCGGGACAAAGAAAAGAAATGAAGGAAAGCAAACGACTGGATATAGAATTAAAAACTACAGTTATAAGGTTTTTCATGAATTTTCTAGAAACGGCCAATAAATTTAGTGAGACCCTCGAGGATATGAAAAAGGACCAACTAGAAATTAAGCATACACTGATTGAAATAAAAAATATTATACAGAGATCCAACA
The DNA here is from genome assembly GCA_011751065.1 of Lasiurus cinereus. Taxonomy (NCBI): domain Eukaryota; kingdom Metazoa; phylum Chordata; class Mammalia; order Chiroptera; family Vespertilionidae; genus Lasiurus; species Lasiurus cinereus. The sequence continues at coordinate 761,909 of JAAGEH010000470.1, read as the reverse complement.
GCAGATTAGAGGATCAAAAGAATCAAGTCAAAGATTTGAAATACAAAAAAGAAAAAATACTCAACTGGAAAATCAAAAAGAAAAACGAACCCCAAAATAGGAAGATAGTATAAGAATCCTCTGGGACAACTTCAAGCATACCAACATCAGAATTATGGGGGTGCCAGAAGAAGAGAGAGAGCAAGATACTAAAACCTATTTGAAGAAATAATGACAGAAAAACTTCCCACACCCGGTGAAAGAAATAGACTTACAAGTCGAGGAAGTGCAGAGAACCCCAAACAAAACGAATCCAAAGAGGACCATACCAAGACACATCATAATTAAAATGCCAAGAGCAAAAGAAAGAAAGAATATTAAAAGCAGCAAGAGAAAAACAGTTATTACCTATAAGAGAGCACCCATATGACTGTCAGCTGATTTCTCAACAGAAACTATGCAGGCCAGATAGAAGAGGCAAGAAATATTCAAAGTGATGAATAGCAAGAACCTACAACCAAGATTACTTTACCCAGCAAAGCTATCATTGAGAATTGAAGGGCAGATAAAGATCTTCACAGAGAGGAGAATCCAAGATGGCGGCATAGGTAAACACCTACACTGCTACCTCGCACAACAATTTCAAAACTACAACTAAAAGACAGAATGGACATTATCCAGAGCTACAGGAAAGCTGACTGAGTGGTAATTCTACAACTAGAAGGAAAGAGAGGGGCTCACAAAGACCCAGAGGAGCTGCAAAAAGCTGAGGAACGGAGACGCACGCGTGGAGAGAGCAGGTGCTGGAGTACCTGGCTGGCTTTCTCTGGCAGGAGGGAGACAGAGACTCTCAACGGCATTGAACCCCTTATCCTATGACACTAAACCCCAGATCCAGCCAAAACTCATATGGGGGGAGTTTTGACTGTGAAAAGGGAGAAGTGCATGGAAATTTAGGGGAGTTGCAAAAGATCAGAAGTCTGGTGGCGTGCACGGCACTGGGGGAGAAGACTGACTGCTGATTGTGCCGCTGGCTTTCACGAGTGAGTGGGAGACAGACCCTCCCAACTGCATCACTTTTAACTCCACTAAATCCCAGTTTCGGCCGAGACCCTGGGGATCCAGACTCATATGGTCCCGGAGCGCAGAGGAGCTGGAGGGGCAGCAGTCTAGAGGCACTGTGAGAGAGAGTGAGAGAGAGAGACAGACAGACAGCGCACACGCGCACAGGGACCGCTCCAGCGAGTACTCAGTCACGTGAGACTCAGGGGCTGTGGAGGGTGGGGCCGAATGGACGGCAAGGTGGTCCCTTAAGCCCTGAGACTCCACCCATCCCAAGCTCAACAGAGAGGCTTTTGCAGTTTTGCAAGTCTGCTATCATAAGGCTGAATCCAACACTGAAATTCTCCCAGCATAGGGAAAATGCCGAGACAAGGGAAGGGATCACAAGCAAAAGAAATGGAGAAAAACAAACGATTGGATATAGAGTTCAAAACCATGATTATAAGGTTTTTCAAGAATATCCTAGAAAAGTTGGATAAAGTTAGCGAGACCCAAGAGGAGATGAAAAAGAACCAACTAGAGATGAAAAAGAACCAACTAGAGATGGAAAAGGACCAACTAGAAATTAAACATACACTGACTGAAATAAAAAATATTATACAGAGACCTAACAGCAGACTAGAAGAAGGCAAGAATCAAGTCAAAAATGTGAAATATAAAGAATCAGAAAACACTCAACTGGAAAAGCAAGAAGAGAAAAGAATCCAAAAATGTGAAGATAATGTAAGGAGCCTCTGGGACAGCTTCAAGCGTACCAACATCAGAATTGTGGGGGTACCAGAGGAAGAGAGAGAGCAAGATACTAAAAACGTATTTAAAGAAATAATGACTGAAAACTTCCCACATCTGGTAAAAGAAATAAACTTACAAGTCCAGGAAGCACACAGAACCCCATATAAAAGGAATCCAAAGAGGACCACACCAAGACACATCATAATTAAAATACCAAGGGCAAAAGAAAAAGAGAGAATACTAAAAGCAGCAAGAGAAAAACAGTTCATTACCTACAAGGGAGCACCCATACGACTGTCAGCTGATTTCTCAACAGAAACGATGCAGGCCAGATGGGAGTGGCAAGAAATATTCAACATGATGAATAGCAAGAACCTACAACCAAGAATACTCTACCCAGCAAAGCTATCATTCAGAATTGAAGGGCAGATAAAGATAAAGAGCTTCACAGATAAGAAAAAGCTAAAGGAGTTCATCAACTCCAAACCAGTATTATATGAAATGCTGAAAGGTACTCTTTTAGAAGAGGAAGAAGAAAAAGGTAAAAGATAAAAAAATTATGAACAACAAATACTATCTATCAACAAGTGAATCTAAAAATTAAGTGAATTAAAAATTTGATCAACAGAATAAACTGGTGAATATAACAGAATCAGGAGCACAGAAAGGGAGTGGACTGATAATTCTCAGGGGGAAAGGAGTGAGGGGTGTACAGGGACAGACTGGACAAAAATCATACACCTAGGGATGAGGTCAATGGGAGGGAGGTAAGGGTAGAGGGAGGGGTGGAAGCCGGGTGGGAGGGGAGCTATGGAGGGGAAAAAGAAAAACAAATGTAATAAAAGGAGGAAAATTGTAATAAGCTGAACAATAAAGATTAAATTTAAAAAAAAATAAGATGAGAGATGAGGTGGGAGAGAACAGGGAGGAGAAGACAGCTGGGCCACCTTTAGGTCGTTGAGATACAGCAGCAGCCACATTTGCACGGTAGACACATGCAGGGTCTGGTCCCCAAATTGCACCTCCGCCTGGCCCAGCCACGTCCACTGCAGCCGCCTCTTCGGGCCCTGCTCCAGGGCAGGGTAGCTCTGACCTGAGAAGGATCAAGGAGGTGGAGGGGGCGGGCTGGGGAGGGCACACCATTGGTTAAGCTTTGGCCCCGCTAATTGCGAGTGTGCGCCCCAGCATTTGTGGATACTGGTTCCTGGCCTGAGCCTTCCAGAGCTCAGCCTTCTGTGCTGCCCCCCAGGGGAAACTCAGGCACCTGGGGGCCTACCACTTCCTTAGCCCTATACCAGGCAGTTTCTGATTGGCACCTTTGAGGAATTTCCCATTTTTTAGGGAGACAAAACCACAAAGTAAGGAAGCGCAGGGGCTCTCACCTGGAATCTCACTGAGACAGAAGACAATGTCTCCCTGGTTAATCTGGAACCCCTTGAAGGTAGGTCTGATTCTCTCCCCCCTCACTGCCCAGCCCCGGGTCAGCCCCCAGTGGGAGCTGGGGTACAATGACTGATCTACCACTAAAGGAGAGAGAGAGCCCTTTTGGTGGCCTCAGTGCATCCTGCCTCCATCCTCCTTACCACCCACAAAGAGAGCTAGGGTCTTATGTTAAGAAGGCAATTGTTTGGCGCCCCACCCTCTTCCCCAAACCTAAACTCCTGCCCTTTCTTCTCAAGTCTGCCCCATGAAGCCTCCTAACCCCAGGGTCCACCCCAAGTCCAGGTTCTTCCCCAGCATCCCAACGTCTTCCCAGGCCCCCGTTCCCTTTGCTCCGCTCCTCACTCTTGTTGTAGAAGTTGGAATATTGGTTCAATGTGCCTCTCAGGTAGGAGGGCAGACAGGCTCTGGGGTTCAGCGTGTGGCAGATGGAGGCAATGGGCCAGCAGCGTGGTGCCAAGACCAGCACAGACACTTCCGGCATTGCCCCCTCATAATAGAGGTCTTCGTTTTCCTCCTCTTCCGTCACATCTGCAGCTGCTGCGGCCTTGGCTTCCTTGCTGTCCTCTTCGCGCTCCCTCTCATGCTCCTTGTCACTGGCCTCCTGGCCACCAGAAGAAGGAACACAGGGTTCCCTCAGGTCTGCTCCATGCCGCTCTGCTTTCCGAGGCTCCCATCTGCTCCTCCCTCCCAGGCACCCACCTGTATTTTCTTCTCTGTGTCCTCCAGCTTCAGGAGTTCCTGATCAAGCTGCTGGAGCTGGTAGATGTGGAACTGGCGCTGCAGCTCCTCAGAGGCACTCAGGCTCCGCAGCATCTGCTGGGGGAGGCGGTTGGGGAAGCAGGAACCGATCTGCTCCAGCACGGCCCCCTCCAGCCAGCTGGAGCCCAGGCTCAGGAGACGGTCCGCCATGTAGTGCCTGCAGCACACACAGCCCAGGCCCCGCTCAGTGTGGGCACTTGGCATGGCCCAGCCTCCTGCTCCAGGCCTCCAGGCTGCCTGAACCCCAGGCGCCCAGACCCACAAGCTGCCCCAGCCTCTGTCAGCCTGCCTCCCTCCATCTCCCACTCCGGAGGTCCACACTCACTGGTAGTAATGCTCAAAGGTGGTAGCTATTTCCAGGCCAGAGAAAATCAGGACAGTTTCCAGGCATCGTTGCAAGTGCGCCAGCATCTCCATTCCCCGGGCCCCACCAATCCGGCTGCCCTGGATCCGCTGGTCAATGTGCCGGGCAAACTGCTCACTCACCTGGGCGGTAGGAAGAGCACAGGAAAACCATGAATGGGTTAGTGGGCGGGAGCAGTGAGGAGGTCTGATGCAGTGGATATGAATGGCTCAAAGCTTATAAATTGGTCAGAAAACTTTTTAAAAACATATTTTTATTGATTTCAGAGAGGGAGAGGGAGAGAGATAAAGAAACATCAATGATGAGAGCAAATCATTGATCGACTGCCTCCTGCATGCCCCCTACTGGGGATGGAGCCAGTAACCCAGGCATGTGCCCTGATAGAGAATTAAAGCGTGACCTCCTGGTTCATAGGTCGATGTTCAACCACGGAGCAGGCTGGGCCATAAAACTGCTTTATAAAGTCATTATCAAGAGGTCTCCCGGGAGAGAGAGAAACATTGATGTGAGAGCAAAATATCAATGGTCTGCCTCCTACATGCCCCCTCCTGGGTAACGAGTCTGAAACCCAGGCATGTGCCCTGGATGGGAATCAAACTGGCAACCTTTCGTGCACAGGATAATGCCCAACCAAGCCACACTAGCCAGGGCTAGCAACTCTAATTTAATATAAGGAAGTAAGTTATATATATATATATATATATATATATATATATATATATATATATATATGTTTATTGATTTAGAGAGAAAGGGAGACAAGAAGAGAGACATCAGTGTCAGAGAGAAACATCAATCTATGGTCCTCGAATAGGGATCAAACCGGGAACATAAGTATGTGCCCTGACAGGGAATTGAACCCTTGACCTTTCAGTCTATGGGATGATGCTCCAACCAACTGAGCCACACTGGCCAGGGCTTTTCTTTGAGTTTTTGATAGCCCTGGCTGGTTCTGTTTAGTGGATAGAGCATCGGCCTGCAGACTGAAGGGTCCCAGGTTCAATTTTGGTCAGGGGTACATGCCTGGTCTGTGGGCTTGATCCCCATTGGGGGACGTGCTGGAGGCAGCTGATTGATGGTTTTCTCTCATCATTGATGTTTCTCTTTCCCTCTGAAATCAATAAAGATTTTTTTTTTTTTAAAAGCCAAAACAACAACAATATGGTTGTCCCAATGCATGTTGCTTACTGAATATGAAGGGCAGGGTAGGCCCTTTTGAGGAGGTGGGAAAGGGAAAGTTTTGGGAAGAGGCGAGGGTAGGAGGCTTACGTGGGCAGCTCTGAGAAAAGGGAGCTTCAGCAAGGCCCCAGCACAGCCGTTCTGCAGCGCCAGCAAGAAGGCTGCCCGCGGCCCAAAGAGCTCGGAGCTGGACTTCTGCAGATTATTGAAGTGCTCACAGTAGCGTGGCACAAAGTCATCATCCCGCCAGTGTGAGGTCAGAAAACTGTTCACCTGGGGGGAAGGGGCAGCGGCGTGAGGAGGCAACCCAAGACGCCGCCATGGCAGTCCCTTCCTCCCTCCTCGCCCCCGGCTCTGCCCACCTGCTCCTCCACTGCTGCTTGCCAGCAGCGGGTCAGGTTTTTCATGATGCTGCTGGGAAGCCCCAGGGTAGCCAGGGAGCCCCAGTTGTGGCTTTTGTTTATGCCTTCTGTGGAGACAGGGAGGGCAGAGACAAGGTAGGGGCAGTCCTTCAGCTTCTGGGTCCCCTTTCAAGGCTGAGCCCGGGGGCCTTTCATGACATGCTGCCACCCCAAATGATGCTCCTGGGTGGGGTAACACACACTTGGAAGGTGAACAGGCTGAGCACACAGGGAGGGGTAGGGTGAGAAGGGACAAAAGCCGTAGAATGAGTGGGGGCACGCAGGGCAATGCCCCCACCCAGCTCCCGCCTGAGTCTTCTGGTACTCACTGGGCCGAGGAGCGGCCCCCGCCGCAGCGGGCCCCTCACAGGACTCCACGTGCACCAGCAGGTGGGTGAGGCGGCGCACTCTCAAGGAGAAAGCTGCCGCGCGGCTCTGAGGGTTGTGGGCAGCCTCCCGACATCCCAGGTACTGGTCCAGCAGCCAGCCCAGGGGGCTGATGCCATCCTCATCTGGAGGGCAGAGAAAAGAAGCCACAGCAGGGCATGTCTGCAGGGCAGTGGGAGGGGCTGCAGGACTGGTGGGTGGAGAAGGAGCAGTGCACAGAATGATCTGGGGAAGAGAGGCAGCAAGGCCTCTTCTGATCCTATGTGGTTGCTGGCACCCGAGAGACATGAGAAAGGAGGGGGCCCTGGGCTGTGAGAAGAGGGACACTGGGTTTCCCAATAAACGCGCAGGTCTCAAAAGGGCCAAGAGCGAAACCGAGTGGCTCTAGCATAGAGCACGAAGAGGCCAGTTGATGGGGCCGACAACTGGATGGTAAAGGGGCCAGGGTCGGGATGGTTACCGGGGGAGGTGATGTTCTGCACCAGGGGGCTGACCAGGGCCTCCCAGCAGGTCTTGCCCAGCGCTTGGGCGGCTTCGTTGTCAAGGAGGAAGTGATCAGCAAAAGTCTGCTCCTGGCGCAGAGCCCCATTGAGTCTGAGGATGAGGAGGAAGGAGGAAGGTGTTGTAAGTGGTCCCAGCATCCCCCCAGACTAAGATTGCCAGTCCCCCCGCCGCCCCCAGCACCCAGATCCAATCCTCACAGAGTACTTGACAACCCCCCACAGGTTGACTGGCACATTCCATTCCCAGTGCAGCAGAGCAATCTCGTCTTGATTCTTTCCTTCCCTCCTCAGACTACAGAACACTCCAGCCCCCCCCCCCAAGCATGTTAACTTTCTCCACCGCCGCAGAGCCCGCCCAGCAGCCACCTGTAATCTCTCACCTTTCGCACACACAGGCACACACATGCTCGCACACACCTAGCACTCAGCTGCAGGAGGCGCTTGCGGTCCTCCGCTATGTCCTGACTCCAGGCCTGCGCCCGAACCATGTAGAAGAGGCGTGTGTGACGACAGAGCTGCTCCCGGAACACTGGCCAGAATGTGGGCTTGGGGCCCAGGACCTCCAACCCCCGAATGCGCGTGTCGATGCCGCCCTGCAAGGCACATGGGCCTGCTTCACCTGGTCCGCAGTCTCCTCAGGATGGGCTGCAGCCAGCCACACCCTCAGACCTCACTCCTGGAGCTGCCCATGACCCAGGCTGGAGCTCTGGTCCAAGATCTGCAACAGCTGCAGGGCAAGAGCCCAGTGCCCGGCAGTCACACATCACACCCTGCCCTACCTGCTGGCAACGCTTTATGCAGATCTGGATGATGGGCCAGAAGCGGTTGAGGTTCTCCAGGAGGACCACCCGGCGGGCGGAGGGCATCACGTTGACCTGCGGGAGGGGGGGGACAGGGGGGAGGGAGTAGGGAGGCTGTCACCTCCATGTGCGGATGAGAGTGCTGAGAGCACACAGTATGTTTCCCGTCCCTCGAGGTGTCCCTCCCTTCCCCAGACCAGGATGTGGGAGATCCTGATGAAAGGGTGCTAATGCCATCACGTAGGCACAAGGCCGAGAGGAATGTAGGAGTCTGGGCAGGAGGGCTGATCCTGTGAGGGGTGGTCTAATGGCACAGGGATCCCTACCGAATTGAGTTCCGTGTTAAGAGAGCTGGTGCTGTCGCCCCCGAACACCACCACCCTGGCCGGCATGTAGCTCGAGTCTTCGCCCGCCACCAGCAGAGTCAGCTGCCTGGGAGCAGGGGAGAGGAACCAGTTGTAACTGAAACCAGTCATATCCTTGTAGATAGAGCCAAGGGGACACTTTGGTCATGTTCACAGGGATGGTGCTTCCCCCAAGACAAACACGGAAATCGTGAGCAAGTGTAGGTGTGGTCACGCATGTGCAGAGAGCTTATTACCTGATGAGGACGCCCTGGCGCATGTGCACGGTGATGTAGTGGGAGCCGGTGCTGCCATTGGACTCCCAGTAGGTCTTGGGGTTGCGGTCCGTCAGCTTGCTGGCCCAGAGAGGGTTGGAGGACACCTCCACCTTCTCCCAGCACTTGTCCTCCTTCACTTCCACACTGGAGCCTGGGGGCAGTGGGAGGGGGTGGCGGTCACATCCTGGTAGATGAAGAGGGAAAATAGACGTAGGAATGGGGGCATGCGTGACGTGGGGACAGGCACGGACCCTGGCACAGATAGTGGAGGAACACGTCAAAGAAGGGGATGTTGATGGGTCGGTGGGTTCGTCTGTGGTCTTCAATCTGACCCAGCACCATCTGCAGCCGGAACATCAGAGAGAAGGGGCACAAGGGAGAGGGAGGGACACAGAGAAATAAGGAGCACGTATGGAGAAAGACCCCACAGCAATAGGACTTGCTCTGTGACATGGGCAGAGTAGGTCCACATGGGCAGACGTGCTGAGAACAAAGCCTCCAGGTTCACTAGACTCACCTGCCTCTTCCAACTTCAGAAACACGCCCCCCCCGCCCCGCCCGGGCACGGGGGGGGGTTCATGTTCTTACCATCTGTGAACCCATAGGCTTCCCATCTTTCCTCCTGACCTGGATACAGCCTCCTAGGATGTTGGTGGCGAGTTTCCTGTAGAGGTGGGCATGCTTCTCACACTTGAACACTATGTCCCGCAGCTCCTGGGCCAGATCCAGCTTCCCCAGGTGCTTCTCCAGGGCTTTGGAGATGGCATCTCGGGCTCCCAGCTGATTCAGCACCACGGCATAGTCCCTGCTCACTGAGGCCAGGCGGTGCAGGAAGATGATCAGTTCCTGGAGTACCTGGGGTGTGGACAGGGCAAGTGAATAAAGGGGACAAGGTACAGGCTTCAGGGGCATCTGCAGCAGTGGTTACTATACACCCACTGTGTGCTGGGTGCTGAGGCTACTGCAGGGAACAAGACAGAGTGAGGAAGTAACATGACAGAATGGGGCAGACACGAGGGCTTAGTGGAGTGAGAGAACCAAAGAAACTGAAATGGAAAAGCCAGGAGATGCTCTGCTCCCACTGGCGTTCTCAACTCCTGGTTACATTTGCGGCAGGTGCAGAGAGCACCACAGCATGTTTCTTTGCAGACCCAACTGTCCCAAGAACGGGGGTAAGGGGGGGGGCTGCATTTTGAAATCCACAGGCCCTAAGCAGACACCTGTCGGCAGGGAGGGGGCCAAGAGGGACCAGTATGTGTGTGTGCACGCCCAGCGAGTCCACCGACCAAGGTGTATGCTGCAGACACCCACTGCCACCAGGACTCTGGTTCTCTGCCCTTTCCCAAGCCTCTGTGCCCAGCATATCTTTGTGGCAGGGGACTCTGGGATGTGATGGTCTCCTCCGTCCCCTTTACCCACTGAGGCTCTTAATGTCATATGAACATACCCTTTTGTGTAAAAAAGGAGCTGGCAAATCAGATCACACATTGGGGTTTGTTTATATTTACACAAGGAAACACAGGAAGGATATATAAGGGGCCTATGGTGGGCACTGGGAAAACAGGGATTCAGGTGGGAGTGAGAATTCAGTATACTATATCTTATATCATTTTGATCTGTGAACTGTGTGAATGTATTATACATTTAAAGAAATAAAATTCAATTTTAAACCCAAACCAAGGAGCATTGTGCCCTTCAGAGCCCCGCCCAGGAGGTCTGCCTCATCAGAGGGTGCCGTGCATCCACAGCACCCCCCGAGGGCAGGGCAGGAGTACCTCTCGGTCAGTGTCTGGGGACCGCAGGCAGGCCACGCAGGCATCCATGGCCTCGTGCCAGGGGAGCAGCAGTGCCTCAGGGAAGTCCACCAGCCTCATCAGGATTCTGGGGAGCAAGAGTGGGAGGAGAGATATACAGTGAGTCTCAGAGACTCCTCTGACCACCCCTTCCCCCACCTATCACCACCACATCACCTCAGATTGGCCAGGTGCAGGGCTCTGTTGGCTGCTGGAGTGTCCAGGCTCTGCATCAGCATCAGGAAGGGCTGGGGCTGTTGCCTCAGCAACAGCAGCAGTGACTTGACCTCGCTCTCCTGGGTCCCCTCTGAGCTGAGGGCTCGCTCCAGATCCAGGACAATTTTCCCAGCTGGCCCATAACGCTCCACCAGATGCCGCAGGGGACTGCAGGGGCACTGTGTCGGAGGTTCTTTTTCTACAGGACGAGGGATGTCACAAGGATTGGCCACTGTCAGTGATGTGAAGGATCAGAAAAGGACAAATTCCTCTCAATCTTGTTTCCTAATTTCTTCTAGAAATGTTTTTGATTTGCTTTGTCCCCTTGATTTTAGGGTCTCATAACATCTCATAATGTACTTATGACAGCTTCATGACAAATTTTATATATCTTTAAAATGGCAGAGGAGTTTCCCACCCTCATAGAGCAGAGCATTTCCCTAGATCTAAAAGCAGGTAACACTTAGTTTTTCTCTACACTAGGAAAAATGTGGAGGGTGGGCTTTTTCAGGCTTTAAACTCCCTCAATTTTCTAACTTTACATCCTCCTTCATTCTATGGAGGGAGCACAATGTCTGCTTCTCTTATTTGCTGCTCATCTCTTAAGTTTCAGTTTCTCCCTTGGGTGCCATCTCTTACGGACAGGATCGTACAAAACTCAGCACAGACATCTCCGGGGCTCAGGCCCACTCTGCCTGTCTGGTGCCCCACCTTCCACTCTGGCTGCATCTGCTGATTCCTGAGGCTGGGCCTGGGTTTCCAGGAGGGATGGGTAAGCCAGCTGCCCTGCCAGGGCCTCGAACGCATATTTCCTGAAGACACGGCAGTTGAGCAGGTTCCTGAGAGCGCTGTCATCGAGGTGCTCTGGCAGAGCCAGCAGCAGGTCCTGGGCCAACTCCATGGGCATGGCCAGCTCAGCTAGGATCTCGTCATCCAGAACCTGCCATTGGAAGAAGCTCTCACTGTGGGCAGCCCTACTAGCACAGAGGCTCAGGGGATGTGGTAGGGGTTGGAGGTTTCTATATATGCCTTCTCCATCCTGAACCTGTCACAGCTAGCAGCTGGCTCCTCTGAAACGACTCGCCAATGCTTCCCAACATTTGAGACCCCTCCCCTGCAGCCTTTCCACTATCAACCTCCATGTCCTCTCGGAACTCTCCCAATGCTCCAGCCCCGTGCACCCCTCCAGCTTTGGGGTATACCTCCCCATCGAGGTTCTTCTGGAGGATCTGGAGAACCTCCTGGTGGCCAGGTCCATCCAGCTTCTTGATGAAGAAGAGGAGCTCCCACCACTCGGCCTGAGTCAGGTGTTTGTTCTCTTCCGTGTCCTCATCCTCAGGCAGCACATAGGGCACGGCATAGAGCTCTGCGATGGGCTTCCATCGCCAGGGGGGCAGGGCTGTGGCACAAGGCGCAAGGATCACTGCCCATCCAGCAGACCACTGCTCCTGTGCTCAAAGCTTACTCCATCTCACTCTCTGGGCTCACCTCCACCCCGGGCTCCACTGCTCACTGCCCCCCGGTACTCCTCAGCCTCAACCATGTCCTCAACGTCTTCCTCAAAACCAAGAATCTCCAGCATGTGCCAGTGTACCCAATAGGTGTAGCCAGTAGATTCCCACAGCACCTGGAAGAACATGGGGAAAGAGAAGAAAGGGGGACAGAAAGCTCACTTAATGGCTGGCTATGGCCGAATGATGAGGACCCTCAGGTGACCCCTGGCCAAAACACTGGCACATGGAGAGCATGAACACAGCCTTTCTCTATTGGCACTGGCCCTCTCTCTCCTCTCACCTGTCCTTGATGACTTATGCCCCTATACTTCCTCCTGTCCTCAACTACCCTGACTCCCTGGCCCTTTGGGGAAGTCTGGCTGTATCAGTGACTTTCCTGGGAGTCTTCCTGACCTCAGAGTCCTCTAAACCCAGATTTTTCCAGCCTTCTCAACACCCCTCTTTGACCATTTCAATTCTCTTGTGGGTTTTCATGTTGGGTGGCCTACCAGTGTCCCCCGCCTGGAGGCCCCAGCTATGCATCACCCAAAAAGATCCCCATCAGTGTCCCACCACCATGTGCTCGCTCACCTGCACAGGGGGCACGCCATTGTTGCTCTGCTGGAATGTGCCCTCTTCCCCAGCACTGATCTCCTCGTAATCATCCAGCATCCGCACTCGCATCCCCGGCTGCAGGGTATCCCGCACATACAAGGCATAGGTATTGCCACTTGCGAACTCAGAGCGAGGGCGAAACTGTGTTGACCTCCTGAGGGAGGACTGGGGCTGGGTGGGCGGCAGCACTGGGCCAGCATCTGCCAGCTGGGGCTGGAAGGTGGAACAGGAGGACCAAGCCAAGGGCCCCTGTCTGATGGAGGCCCAGTCCCAGCGCATGGCCTGCACCACCTCTGAGATCAGGGTGCCCATGGCCATGCTAAATTCCAATTCCAGCCGACCCCTCTCCCTGCTCAACTCCTCAGGAGCAGAGCTGTTCTGGGCTCCTGGTTCTGTAGCACTGTCATTCAGCTGATCCAGGAGGGAGGTGACATGAAAATAGCGTTTCACCAGGGAGAAGAGCAGCCTTCCTGGCACCTGTAGGATACAATCCACGTTATCCCCTCTCCACACCATCCTCTATGGACAAGTGTAAAGTCTTGGTCGCTAGATCTTCATAGCTCCACCCCCAATGCCCAACAATACCTGTGGCAGCTGAATGCCCTCGAAAGACATTGGGTATTCAGAGAGTGTGGCCTGTGCAAACAGAGCCAGCAGGGAACAACGGCTGTCAAAATCCAGATGTTTTTCAATGGCCTCTTGCTGGCTCAGTGACAGAAGAATCTGGGTCCGGGTGCCTATAACCCACACTCCAATCAGTAACTGCCCCCGAACTTAACTTTCCCAGGCATCTTTCCTGGACCCCCTATGCCCTCAGTCCAATCCTTTTACCACCAGATACTAAAAATGACAGGATTTGCTTCGAAAGCCAAAACTTACCTTTTCACACACATCTTGCAAGAGTCTAAAGTTCTAAACTTCTTTTGCCTAGACAGCCAATTAATATGAGGTTCTTAGGGACTCAGTCTTTCTTTACATAGAGGTGCCCCTACCCACCACCCCACCTCCTTTTCTTCCAACTATGAGAGAAGTGCAACAGATCATTTACAAATTGATGAGGTCAGGGCCCCTGAGAGGCCCTAAGCTGACCGCGCCGCTCTCCTGCTCTCCCTTCCTCCCCACACTGCTCCTCACCAGCATCATGGGAGGCCAGGGCTTGTATCATCCGGCCCGCGCTCCAGCGAATCTGATAATCTGAACTACTCAACATGTGCATGAGCAAATCCAGGACCCGTGGGTCTTTGAAGACCCCAGTGAGGGGCTCAATGCTGGCATAGGCACTGAGCACATGGACAGTGTGAAGCAGAGGAGCAGGAGGGATGGTGCCCACACACTCCTCCAGCTGCCGAAGGGCCCTCTGAATCAGGGACTTCACATCCATCTCCATCTCCTCCAGCACAGATTTGTCCAGGGCCCCAGCCTCCCGTGCAGTCTCCTGGGAAGGCCAGATAACTTGGCCATCCTCTCCCAGCATCTTGTGGCAGTTGGCATAGATCTCGTCACTGGACATCCATAGCAGGATGTGCTCAGCCTTGCAGTCCACTTGGCTAGAGCCCCCTTCCGCATCCTCCCCACGCCTGAGGATGAGCCAGCGGATCTGGTACTCTGGATGCCCATCGTGGCCCAATCGCTGGCGGATCAGCTCATCAGGATAGGCATGCAAGCCGGGCCCAAGGGGCACTCTGAATTCCCTGTAGCGGAGCTCCCCCACCATCCTGGCACCTGGAACACACAAGGAAGAGAACAGGCCAGCGAGAGTGAGAAGAGAGGTGGGAAAATCAAGGGCATCCAGAAGGGAAGCAAATGTGGCACCAGCTGTTGGGCCGGGTGGGTAAAGAAGGGCATAGGAGTTGCCTGCTGCAGGCTGGCGGGGCCAGGCTTAACCAGAGGAACACTGAAGTGTTCACTGTGAGAGAATACAAAATGTGGGGGCTAAAAGGGAGCCTGGGGTGGTTAGGTTTAGAGCATTGGGAAGGGGTGTGGGGGGTGGGCAGCCTTAGAGTCACAAGGGAATCCTAGGTCCTGGGACAGGTGGAGGCAGGGCTGGGAAAGGGGGTATGTGCAGCCCAGAGGGCTGTGTTGGGGAGTGGGGCTGGGGAGCAACACTGGAGTACCTATGAGGAGCAGTGCTGGCTCCGATGCTTGAAGCACGGGAGTGTGAGTGGCAGAGGAAAGAGAACTGGTGGTGGAGTAGGGTGCAAGGCGTGAGGCTGGGAGGCGGCCTGGTTGGCTGCAGGCACTGGAGGCACAGGGGCAGCAAGGCCTGCGGGGGCAACACGAGGCCCAGGACAAAGTGGGGAGGAGCCGGGTGCGTGAGGGAGGCGAGACTTGGGAGGACCGGGGTGGCAGACCTGAGCAGCGGGAGGAGCTGGAAGGAGGGAGCGCGACAAGGTGAGGTGGGTAGCTGAGCAGCATAAACCAGAATCCCCGGGTCGGTATGGAGAGCAAGGTTCAGTGGGCTAGTCGCGGAGGCAAACCCAGGGAGGAGCGCCGGCCGTGGCGGGGCTCTGGTCACCTCAAGCAGATGGAGATCCTGGTGGGGCCTGCTCTTCGCTGAGCGAGAGAGGCGCGGGCAAAGACGGCGGCGGCGACGTTGGCTGGCAAGGACTTGGGCCCCCAGAGGGGGTCGAGATGGAGGCGGGAGGGGGCGTGCCTCCGCAGGACAGGCGTCAGGCAGGGGGCGTGGCGTGCAGGGACCCGGCCGCTGTCACCACCTCCAGCGTGCGCAGGTCTCAGCCCCAGGAGCGGGGCGGGTCCCAGCCCGTGCGCCACCCGCCCAGCTCTAGGGGCTCTGGGAAAGCTAGGGCCCCTGCGAGAGCGCTGGGGCGGAGCCGTGGTTGCCACCTCAGCGAAGTGCTTGCTGCAGCTCCTTCTTTTCTGGGCCGCCCTTTCCTCTTCCTTTCATCCTCCCTCCTGCCACCGGAAGTGCCTTCTCCATTTCCCCAAGTCATAACAGAGTAAGACCTTGGAAGCCATTTATCACCCCCTTCTCCATTACCTATGAAGGAACCGAGAAGGGGGACGGCTGGAAGCGAGGAGGTTGCAGGTTGCAGCCACAGTCTTTGCCCTATATTGTCCATCCCTTTCTCCCCCAAACATCTTTGCTCTGTCTTTCCTCCTATCCAATATGTGACATCTCCCCTTCCAAAACACTAATAACAGATAAAAATAGGGCATCACTTTATTAGACTCCAGATATCAGCTTTGGGCAGCAGCTGAGGGCAGCTTCACATAACTCTTCATTGGGGGTAGTGGCCGAATCTTCCTGCCAGCCCAGCCCCCCTTTCGTTGCCATAGCCCACTATTAGGCCTCTTGCCCAGCCAGCGGTTCCGCCCAGCCTTGCCAATGACCCGTTTGTTATGATCAACGTTGGATACTCGGCCTACTGTTGCTATGCACTTTTCCAGCACCTGACAGAGAAAGCAGAGGAAGAGATTACATCATAGGGGGAAAAAGTATGACCATGTTGAGGGCAGGACTCATGGGAAGGTTCTTCGAGAAGGGAGAGGACATGAAGCAGAACAACATAACTGAACCTGAGTGCAGGTCCTACAGGAGTTGAAAAGACTGTTCTCTGTGCCATCGTGGTGCCAACCTGACTGGTTATTCCCTCATGCAGGCCAAAGGGCAGCCCCAGCTCAGGGCAGAGCCTGACATAAAAACACCTGGGAGCTATGTGGGCCAGGAAAGATACATTTAAAAAATTCCTCCTTTGCTGATCCCACCCACCTGTACCCCCACACTCACCTGCATCTGCCTCTTAGAAGGCAGCTGGATGATGGCTGTCCCATTCACCTTCCGTAACAGCACACCGCACGTCCCTGGGGAAGGGAGAAGCAGCTTTGCCACCCTCCACAGAGGAGGGGGTGGGGAGCAGACATATAGGGGGCCACACCATTTAGGAACATATAAACTGGAGCAGGATGAATACAATGTTTTAGGTCAAAACATAAAACACTTCTTCATCCTCATTTTCCTTGTTTTCTTCTTTTCCTCTGCCAATGCACCCGAAGTGGGTCTTTGGTTCAGAGAATTGTGATCTTGAATACCACCTGGTCTTCCAAACTGTAAGTCCCCTCCACTCCCCGAAGCAGCTTTCTTCATACCTGCAGCTCGGATATACTGGGCCCCCCGGCCTGGCTCACTCTCCACATTGTTGACGAGGGTCCCCACTGGCAAGGCCCCAAGAGGATGTGCATCCCCTTCCCGAGGAGCAACTAAAAGACAGAATTCCATCAGCAACAGAATGCAGCCTCCCAGCCCACACACATGCGGTGGCCACTTCTCACCTGCCATGCGGCCTATATGGTCAGAATTAAGGATTATATCTCCAGCCTGCATGTTTTCCGTGGCAACGATCCAGCGTTTCCGGTTGCCCCCAGCAACCAGAGCTATGTCTGCTGACCTGTTCAGGGTGAGTTACAGATGAGCAAACCATCCAGGCAGCTCCACATTTCTGAAAAGCCACAGAGTAGTCACCCAGTCATGCCATCATCTCCCTTCATCCCACTTGCCTACAGGGATCATAGCGGACAAGGATGACCTTCTCCTCAAAGGGTCCTGGCTTGGTTTCCTGCTCTGGCCGGAACCGAAGAAAGTCAATCATGCGATAACGTTGCTTGTGACCCCCACCAATACCATGCACTCGGATTCGGCCTATGGTCAGGACAGTGAGGGGACATAATTTACGTCAGAATAACAGGCCTGTCCTGGGCAGAGAGCAGTGTTTCTAAACATTATGAGTCAAGCAGAAAATTATAAAAAATTTCACAGCACAATGGGATAAATAGGGATGGGGAAACACATGGACCTTGGTAAAAACATAATTATATGATTATTAAAATTGTATAAAACTTCCAGATAAATTCTCTGTAAATTACTAAATTCAGTAAGTTTATTGAGAGCCATTATCTATTTCAACTGTTACCAGTTTTTTTAAGGATGTGAAGAAAAATGTCATGAAACTTGCTGTGTGTGCCGTTTTCTTCAATTATTTAGATTGTCTTTAGGTGCCTGTTGCTTTGTATTCTACACTTTTAAAAATATATATATTTTATTGATTTTTTACAGAGAGGAAGGGAGAGGGATAGAGTTAGAAACATCGATCAGCTGACTCCTGCACTATTGGGGATGTGCCGGCAAGCAAGGTACATGCCCTTGACCAGAATCGAACCCGGGACCTTTCAGTCTGCAGGCTGATGCTCTATCCACTGAGCCAATCCGGTTTCGGCTGTATTCTACTCTTGTTCTTATACTCATCCTATATGTACAAGAAATCCAATAAGTGTGTTTTAATTGTATTCTTCTGCCTGCATCAACATACAGAACAAGAGTCTTATCATGTTTTTTTCCCTTTATTGTTTCAATCCTCTTGCCCTTGTTCCCACCTGTGTGGTCTCGGCCTCCAGATTTCCTCATTTTCAATGGTGCAGTGGTATATGTGGTACGACTTTTCCAGGACACAAACTTGGCACTAAAGGCCACAGAAGTACGGAATGGGCGGCAGGGGAGCAACATCGAGGCAGAGGGCAGCTGGAGAGCATTGTTTGTCACCTGGAGATAAACATAAACCTCTTTCACTTGAAAGCTAACTGAAAGAGAAGCATCATGGAATAGAGAGAGGGTAGAGACCAAGTTTAGTTTGTAGCCCACTTCCTACTGGAAATGTCCCAGATCAGCTGTCTACAAACTACCCTTCACAGCTTGTACAAATAACAGTGTGGAATGTTTATCCAGGTGTATGCCCATTGATTACCTCTCCTCACTTGATACTTTTACCTTTGAAGTATTTCTATAATGAAACGTTCTCCCCTTATTGTGTCTCCTAATTCTGGCTCATTCCATACATCCAGGTACCACCATCAGCATCAATGCTTTTTGCCCATTTGCACTATGTTTCTGGGAGTTTTTCAGATATAAATGGAAGGTTGGGATCATTTCTACCTTGTTCCCTCTTGTATTCCCAGAATTTCAGAGTAGGTTTTCAATTTTAAGTATACATCTGCTGCCCATCTGGTGTAGCTCAGTGGATTGAGCGTCATTCCATGGACCAAGAGGCCCCGGATTCAATTCCCAGTCAGGGGCACATGTGGCTCCATCCCTAGTAGTGGGCGTGCAGGAGGCAGCTAATCAATGTCTCTCTCACTGATGTTTCTATCTCCCTCTTTTCCCTTCCTATCTAAAAATCAACAAAAACATAATCTTTTTTAAAAAAAGGTATGCATCTGCCAAACTCTACCATCAGCCCGAAGTCCAGAGGGAGACTTTCAACTTTTCTTTTCTGTGACTCATGAATTGCCCAATAGAAACCTTTAGGTCCCTATTCTTGGCATCTCATTCTGCATTCTCTAATATCATCCTTAATGATTTTTATAATGGTTATGATATCATAATCACTGCATAATCTCAGGCTTTGAAGCCAGTCTGACTAGCTCAAATAGTTGGTGTAGGACCTTAAACTACTCAACAGTTTTCGCTCTTGAGAATATAAGGTGTAACTACCTTACAAAGTGATCTGAAATGAGTTAACTTATGTAAAACCACTATTACTTATGTCTGGCTTATGATAGGCACTCGATAAATGTCAATTACTATTGAGACTTGTACAACCGGTTATCATAAAGCACTGCCACCTCCAATATCTCGTCTGAGGAATCCAGCGGCCCTGTGAGAGAGCAACACTAGAGAAAACTGAGGATTAGAGTGACTTAGCCAAGGTCACGGGCCGGCGTGACTAATGACCAGACTCGCATCCCCGCCTCCCATCGCGGGTGTCCCCTGTCCGGCGGCCCGAACGGAAACAGCCTCATTCCCGGGTAAGCTGGGTTACCTGGGCGGTTGGGCGCATGCGCGGGCCAGGGGCGGCGGCAGCCGGGGGCGCCAGGCTCAGAGAGCTGAGAGCACGGGTCAGTACCCGCAGAGCCATGGTGTACCAGGCCCCGCCGGGCTCAGCGCGCCACCATTACCTTTGGCCCGGCGGCTGGCGCTTCGAGATGACGCCAAAGATTCCTGTGCCGTCGCTCCCGCATGACGTAAAGGGGCGGAAGGGGAACTGGAGAGCAAGCTGTGTACACACCTCCGTTCTTGCCGGCGCGTCCTCAGAGCCAATCCTCGGGCGTCCCTTAGGTCGCGTGACTGGGGAGCAGGCTCCACCCCTCTGAGCCGTCAAAACAATTGCCTCGAGCGGCAGCCATGATGGACTTAAAGGGGCAGCACCGGCAAGGGCGGCAGCCAGCTCGACACAGTGCGGGTGAGTCTCTGAGAGTAGCTCTGGGGCTGGGGGTGGAGGCCCCGCTACCTCTTATTCCCGCACTCTCGGACAGATAACAAACCCTGCCGATTGACCTCACACAACTCCAGAAGACTAAAAAACTCCGCCCCCTGCGAGTCTTCCCGCCCCTCAGTGTCCAGACAGTCAGTCGGCCTGCCCCGCCCCCTGCGCTACCAACTGACTCGCAGACATCGGGATGGTTGGGCCACTGAGTCCTCCTCTGCGACGCAGACCTCGATCATCCACCTGCACCTCCCCCATCACCCCCGCCCATCCCACTCTATCCCCATCCCGGGCCCCAGGGCAGGTAGACGGCCTGGGGCCCTCCGCCGCATTCCAAAGCCGGGAGACCACCTGCCGGCGCCACGTTTCCCTGTGACCCTGCAGCCGCTCGGCAGACCTGACCCTGTTCCCTGCATCCTCAGGCGTCCGGGAGGCACCTTAACGTGACTCTCTCAGAGCCTGCGAGCAGGTGATCATAACAGACAGCCATGGAAGTGACTGAGCCAGGAGTGAGCAGGTCTTCCTCCTTTCTCTTAACCAGACACGCCTCTTCTCGCGGGTCCGGTCCCAGATCAAGGCTCACTCCCTTCTCGGGAGAAAATAGCTCCCCAGGCTTGGGGTGAGAGAGAGATTGGCTTGGGGAAGGAGGAGGGACGCTGGTTGTCTTTGCAGCAGGAGGGAGGGTGTTTGTCCTGGGTGGGGCTCTGTGCCAGGTCCTCTGGGTGGCTGTGAAGCGGCGAGAGAAGGGGTAAAAACGCTGGACTTCTGGACTTTGGGCAGGGCAGATCCTTCTGAGTCCCTGGCTGCCGACGGGAGTTTTCTTCCGGGCTCCGGCCTGGGTGCCACAGCCACGGGCTGTGCTTGGTAAACAGGTAAGAAGACTTCAAAGATGAGAAAGAAGACTCTTTTGAGTCTGTAGAAGCTAGCCAGAGACCTGGCGGGTGGGAAATATGGGTTGAAAACTACTGGGGAAAGAGTTAGGGCTGACCAGGTTTGGAGATGCTAGTCTTGGTTCGTGGGTGCCACAGCCTGGAGTCCTTGAGCCTGTTGGGGCTCTCTCGTCTGGGTCCTGCGATGAAGGCTCCTGTTTTCTTCTTTCCCCTGATTTAACTTTGAAACAAACCTCTGCACTATTTTCTGCATATTCTCCTGTCTGCTGTAATGCTGTTCCCTTTGCAACTCTCCCCAAACACCTGTGTTCCCTATAATGCTGTCTTTCATTCCTGATTCCTTTTCCTAACCCAAGATCTCTCTCTCCAGTTCCTTTTCATTTTGGGTCCTAAGTTCTAAAACACTCTGCTAGTTATTAGGACCTTTGTTCCTTCTCTGTTGTTGGTTTTTGTTTGTTTGTTTAAGTCATTTCCTCTCCCTCTTTCCCATAACCTTTGTATTTTTAGTAATATAGGTTATTTCCCCACTGGTGACTATCTCTCTACAATTAAAACACACGGTTGCCCATACTCTCTCTCATCTCTTAACTTGGATCCTCACCACCCTGTAACCAAGATGCTTTCTTATTTTTACTTCACTTGAGCTCTGTTGTTTTCCTAGCCCAGGCAAGGTCCTCCAGGGCAGGATGTCGGGTCTGGTGTTGGGGCAGCGAGATGAACCTGCAGGGCACCGGCTCAGCCAGGAGGAGATCTTGGGAAGCACTCGGCTGGTGAGCCAAGGGCTGGAGGCCCTACACAGTGAACACCAGGCTGTATTGCAAAGCTTGTCCCATACCATTGAGTGTCTGCAGCAGGGAGGCCATGAAGAAGGACTGGTGATGCATGAGAAAGCCCGGCAGCTGCGCCGTTCCATGGAAAACATTGAGCTGGGGCTGAGTGAGGCCCAGGTGAGAGGGAAGACATGGTGCCAAGTGGCCCATAGAGGAGCAGTTGTCTGGTTGGAGGTTTGGGATTACTTAGGGTCCCTTGGTTCTAGATTCTTGCGTTCATTCATTCGTTCAGTAAATATGTATTAAGCTCCTACTGTGTGCCAGGCACCACTCTTCTGTTCACTAGAGACACATCATGAACACAACACTCAAAAATCCTTGCCATCTTAGAACTTACTTTATAGCTGGGAGGCAGGCAATACATACATAAATTAGTAAATGATTTCAGTATGTCATAGTAATAATTGCTAAGGATAAAAGGATAAAATTAAAGTAGGGAAGCGGTGAACAGATAAGAAGACTTCAAAGATGGGATTAGGAAGTAATGGAGAGGGCATATGCATTTAGATAGAGTGGTCAAAAAAAGGCTTTACTGGCCTGGCCAGGGTGGCTCAGTGGTTGAGTGTAGACCCATGAACCAAGAGGTCACCATTTCTTTTCCCTGTCAGGGCACATGCCTGGGCTCGATCCTCAGTAGGAGGCATGCAGGAAGCAGCGAACCAATGGTTCTCTCTCATCATTGACTTTTTCCATCTCTCTATCCCTCTCACTTCCCCTCTCTCTAAAATTAATAAAAACATTAAAACACACACAAAGACTTCACTGAAATGGTGACATTAGAGCAAAGGTTTGAAGAGGAGGTAATGAGTCATGCAATAAATGGGGGAAAGGCATCCTAAGCAGAGTGGACAGCAAGTGCAAAGGCCCTGAACCAGGACCTTTTCAATGAGCTCAGTGAGGGCCACTGTGGCTACAGTAGAGTGAAAGAGGGGAACCAAAATAGAAAATGAAGTTCAAGAGGTAATGGGGTTGGGGAGAAGGGAAAGATCGTGTAGAACTTGTAAGTCATCATAAGGATGAGGAGAGGAGAGATAACATTTTAAAAAGATCATCTGGCTGTTGGGTTGAGAATGGATTCTAAGGGAACCAGGGCAGGAACAGGGAGGCCAGTAAGGAGGCTATTGTAGTAATCTAAGTAGGAATTGACAATGGCTTGGCCTAAGGTGGTGACTATGGAGTTGGTGAGAAATTGGATTCAGAGTGTGTTTTGAAGGTAGAGAGCCATTGCTCCCCAACCCTACTTCCTGGCTTCTGCTAGACTTGCCACCACCACTCCTGCCTATCCGTGAACACTCCTAGCCAGCATCTGGTGCTCACAGGATGTGTCCACCTAGGTGATGCTGGCTTTGGCCAGCCACCTGAGCACAGTGGAGTCAGAGAAACAGAAGCTGCGGGCTCAGGTACGGCGGCTGTGTCAGGAGAACCAGTGGCTCCGGGACGAGCTGGCAGGTACCCAGCAGCGGCTACAGCACAGTGAGCAGGCCGTGGCTCAGCTGGAGGAGGAAAAGAAGCACCTGGAGTTCTTGGGGCAGCTACGGCAGTATGATGAGGATGGGCACACCACGGTAAGCCTGTACAGATAGCTGGGAGTCACCACAGTTATGGGGCAATTGCCTTATTATCTGCAGAGGGCAACACTGCTGCTCATCCTGCCCCACCTGGCAGAATTCAGGGCCTGACCCCAGCTCCCGCTGACAGCAAAGAGAAAGAGTATTTACTCATTCAATCGACATTTAACTAAGTGACTATCACCTATGCTCCCCAGGGGAGGCACTGTGCACTTTCCTGGGGATGCAAACAGTGGACAAGGCAGAGTTCCTGCTCTCATAATTATATATTTGTGTGGGAGAAACATAAAACACCTGGACAGTTCCAATCCAGAATCCTAAGTGCTACAATTAGGGAAAGCATAGCCCAGTTGAACAAGAACCTCCTAAAATTTGCCCTTAAAATGTATGAAATTTAACCCTCAACAGGCATTTATATATCTTTAAGCAGTTCAAGAAGATATGTATAGGAGACATTATTTAGGAAAATAGGAAAGAGAGTTTCTGGGTTTTTTTGAGCTTATAATGTAGTGATAGGAACAATACTTAACATACAAGGACACATGTGGGACAACACAAAGCAACAGGTGCTCAGTGCTGGGTGAAGGGTCCAGTCAGTGTGGGAAGAATTGCAAGGAGATAGGTTCCTGGGGACTGGAATGGTCTGAGAAAGAGACACAGCAGAGGCAGGGCACAGGGATGGTAAGAGGTAGGTTAGATTTTTAAATTTAAATCGTTAGAAATTCAGATAGATTTTGATGGATGATGAGGGAGAAGGAGGAGCTTTCTAAACTGCGGGTTGGGGGTGTCATAGATAAGGCTCCACGGCTGGAAAGCTGGTCTATTCCAGGGAGTGTGCTGGTTGCATGGGATACAAGGGGGAAGCTGGGCAGCAGGGTTGGAGGTGTTTGTACAAGGCTGCAATGCCTGTGGACACAGTAAAATTGCCCAGTGTGAAAGTAGGTTAGACAGTGAGGGTGGGGCACTAAGTCCGGCATGAGTAGTGGCAGATGATGGGCACAGGCTGAGGTAGACACTTTGGGTATGTGTCAGTAAGATCAGACACACTCCCTGCCCTCAGGACAGACAGGGCAGACATATAATCAATGTAAACACATAGGACTATAATTATAGGAGTTGAGGGGGTGAGAGGTGGAGGCTGGAGAATGAAGGTACTTAGGAAGGAAGCTCTCCCAATGTGAAGAAAGGGAAAGTCGAGATTTGCAAACAAAAGTCCTTAGTTTGGTGAAACAAATGCTGGCCTTCTCAGGAGCAGGGACATGAACAAGGTTCATTTCCTGACCTCACCTGTCAGGGATTTCATGGTTCAGAGGGACACTCAAAAGGTTACTAGGGGGATATCTTTGCTCAGATATGCTGATGCTTTCTTTCTAGGAGGAGAAGGAGGGTGATGCCACCAAGGATTCCCTGGATGACCTTTTCCCCAATGAGGAAGAAGAAGACCCAAGCAATGGCTGTGAGTCCATCACTGGAGTGGGAGGGTGAAGAGGGGAAGCAGGAACCTGGTCAGCTGTGCCCCCTCCTCCAACCCCCTCCCCCCCCCCCCCCCGGACAAAGGATGCTCACCATACAGAAATAGGTTCTCTACCTTCTTCTGGAGAGGGTGCAGAGACTTGGCTGGTACTTTAATTTCCTCAGCCTCCCCATCATTTCTTACTCAACAACATTTAGTAAAACACTTAGCATGTGCCAGGTACTATACTAGGCACTAGGCAAACAGAGATGAGAACGACAGGGGTCTGGCCAGTACGGAGTTCACAGTTGAGTGGGAGAGCGACTCTGGAGTGGAGGAACATGAGCTCCTCAAGAGAAAGAACCAGGTCTCTCTTATCTTTGTATCTCTGGCACAGCCCTTGGCTCATACTTATGAAGTAAATGTTTATTGAGTGAATGAATTACTGGGTGAACAAATGGGACAGGTTCAAGAGAGTGGGCAAAAGAATAATAGTTGAGGCCGAAACTGGTTTGGCTCAGCGGATAGAGCGTCAGCTTGCGGACTGAAGAGTCCCGAATTCCATTCCGGTCTAGGGTATGTACCTTGGTTGTGGCCACATCCCTAGTAGGGGGTGGCTGATCGATGTTTCTCTCCCATCGATATTTCTAACTCTCTATCAGAGCCCTTCCTCTCTGTAAAAAAATCAATAAAACATATTTTAAAAAAAGAATAATAATTGAGGCAGGTTTCCAGAGAGAGAGAGAGAGAGCCTAGAGGTGGGAGGGTGGGAGCAGGTGCAGGTGTGGAATAAGACAGTGAGTAGGGGTGGGGAGGACAGGCTGCAAAGGAGAGAGGAAGAGTTCCCTGAAGAAGTCTCCTGTTTATTTTCTGGGATGGTTTAGTGTCACGTGGCCAGGGCGCCCAACATAGCGGATATGAGATCCCAGCGAGATTACGGACTCTGCACAACTTGGTGATCCAGTATGCAGCTCAGGGTCGCTACGAGGTGGCTGTGCCGCTCTGTAAGCAGGCACTGGAGGACCTGGAGCGCACATCTGGCCGGGGCCACCCAGATGTCGCAACCATGCTCAACATCCTTGCTCTGGTGTATCGGTGAGTACTGCCCTCCCTCTGGCCACAAATCTGCTTCCAGGTTCCACCTTGATCCATTTTTGGCTCCCATTTCTCCTCTCCACTGGCTATCTCTTCTCCCTGCTGGGCCTTCCAGGTATATGCCACCTGGAAGCTTTCTTCTATACCAGAACTCTCATTCTAACCATACCCGAACCCTTGATCTTAGAAAATATTCATTTCTTGGGCTCTTTTCTTTTCCAGTCTTTCTCCTAGGGCGGGTCTCTTTCTCTGTTGCTTGTGTCCAATAACTGGTGGCCTCCTCTTGACATGGTACAGTTTTACACACAGTATGGGTGTGTTGGTGAGCCCCTGTCACTGTTCACATGGGGCTTCGTGTCTCTTCATGGTGGGTCCAATCCCTAAATGTATCTCCTTTAGACATCCCAAAGGAAAAGAAGGAAGGAGATGGATTGGGGGCAGAGTTCACGGTAACCCCTTGATACTTTTGTCCTCTTCCAGGGACCAGAATAAGTATAAGGAAGCTGCCCATCTGCTGAATGATGCCCTCAGCATCCGGGAGAGTACCCTGGGCCGGGACCACCCTGCGGTCAGTACTTCTTGACCTCCTTCGCCCATGCTTTTTTGGTCTCTCTTAGTTTGTCCATCCTCTGCCTGGAGCTTAGTCACTGGGGATGCTCAAGAAAGAGATGTGAGGACTCCTTTCTTCCAAGCACTGTCCACTGATCCCAACTCTGAGACCCAAATGACTCCTTAAAAAAAGTTTTTATTGATTTTAGGGAGAAAGAGGATGGGAGATAGGAAGAGAAAGAGAGAAAGAGAGAGAAACATCAATGTGAGAGAGAAACATCTATCAGCTGCCTTCTACATGCCCCTTTTTGGGGATTGAGCCCAAAACCTGGGCATGTACCCTGACTGGGAATCAAACCAGTGATCTTTTGGTGCATGGGATGATGCTCAACCAACTGTGCCACACCAGCCAGGGCCAAATGACTCCTTCTTATAATGAATATTTTCCAGTAACTTAATTGATAGATTATGCAATCTACCTATACATATAATTTCCAAAACATTTAATGATACCTTATTAATATAAAAGTGAAACAGGGAAAGTAATTAATCTATATATATAAAAAGTCAGTGTCCGTGACAAACATGATGACCAAATGACCGGTCACCGTGAGAGTGGGTGGTTGCGGTGGCAAACTTGAGGAGCAGTGGTGGGCGGGTGGGCAGGGCTGCTAGCAGTGGCAGGCTACTGCAAGAGATTTTGTGTGTTGGGCCTCTAATAATAAAATAATATATACATGACAATGAAATAAAAATATAGTATAACAGTTGTACTGAATACAACTATGCTAGAAGATATGATATAGTAGTCTGATATACAGATCAGGAAACCATTCTATATAAGTATTAGCCCTGCAAGTGTGGCCCAGGGGTTGAGCATTGACCTCTGAACCAGGAGATCACAGATCTACTCCAGGTCAGGATACATGCCTGAGTTGTGGGCTTGATCCCCACTAGGAGGTGTGCAGGAGGCAGCCAATCATGGTTCTCTCTCATTATTGATGCTTCTGTGTCTCTCTTCCTCTCCCTTCCTCTCTGAAATTAATAACGATGTATTTTTTAAAAATATATTTATTGATTTCAGAGAGGAAGGGAGAAGGAGAGAGAGATAGAAACACCAATGATAAGAGAGAATTATTGATCAGCTGCCACTAGGGATTGAGCCCGCAACCCAGGCATGCACCCTTGGCCGGAATTGAACCTGTGACCCACCAGTCCGCAGGCCGATGCTCCATCCACTGAGCCAAGCCAGCCGGGGCAATAACAACATATTTTTTAAAAATAAACTGAAACCGGATTGGCTCAGTGGGTAGAGCATCGGCCTGTGGATTGAAAGGTCCCAGGTTCGATTCTGGTCAAGGGCATTTACCTTGGTTGCGGGTACATCTCTAGTAGGGGGCATGCCGGAGGCAGCTGATTGATGTCTCTCTCTCATCAATGTTTCTACCTCTCTATCCCTCTCCCTTCCTCTCTGTAAAAAATTAATAAAATATATTTTTTAAAAAAAGAGAGAAAGAAAGAAAGAAATGCTGGTTGTTTACTTAAAAAAAAGTATTAAACATTTCAGCAGAAAGATTGGTGGGTATGAGATTAAAATCTAGTGTTAGAATAAGTAACAACAGACTAGACTTATTTGTATATCATAAAACAGAGAGAAATAAGTAGGGGTGGCATGCTAAGGTAAATGATAGGTTGTCAAGATGGAGAAAATGAGAAATAAGATATTTCTGAAAGTGAACTAATGTGTGAAAATAATTCTCTATGTTATGACATGTGATAGACAGAGATGCTGTATCTCAGAAAACATAACTCATGTCTTGATATCCCACTAGTGTCAAAGCTTACATTCAGTGTCTTAATGTCAGACAGGCCATTCAAAATTTGGCAGAGCTATCCCACACATGCAGAACATCTGCAGTTTCCTTGCCTCCCGTAAGGTAATAAGGCCCCCAATATTCTTGGTAACCAAAAACAAACAAACAAACAAATAAACAAAACAAAGAAACCACCACACAAATAAAACCCACCTTCAGAAATGTCAAAAATGCCCTTAAGTGGCTATACCATTCCTATAGAGAACCCCAGACCATCCAGTTCAGCAATTCCCCCTTCCCTGACTCTGGCTAGGGTGGCAGAGTCCATTTCTCTTGGGGTTGTGCAGCATGGGGGAGGACGTCCAACTCTCAACGTCCTTGAAAGCACCAGTGTCTGAGGGGACAGGCCTGTCTTCCTAGGTGGCTGCCACACTCAACAATCTGGCTGTGCTCTATGGTAAAAGGGGCAAATACAAGGAGGCGGAGCCGTTGTGCCAGCGGGCACTGGAGATCCGAGAAAAGGTGCCCACATCCTCTCCCCATTCTTCCCTGCTGCTGCGACCCCTTTCTCCACCATCTCTCTTCTGCTTTACCCTCTTGCCTCACTTCTTTGTTTCTATCCTCCCTAGCTCTGCCTTGTCTTATTTTCTTTTTGTTTAAGTTTTTTTTTGTTATTATCTGAAGTTTTACATATGTCTCCTTTTTCCCCAATTGACCTCTCCCCACAGCTATTCCCACCCTGGGCAGACCCCCCACTGCCCAGTGTCTGTGTCCATTTGTTATGCTAATATGCATGCATACAAGTTCTTTGCTTGCTCTCTAACCACCCTCCTCCCCTTCCATTTGTCTCTGGATCTATTTTTGTTCATCAAATTATGTCGATCATTATATCCCACATATGAGTGAGATCAGGTGATATTTATCTTTCTCCAACTGGCTTATTTCGCTTAGCATAATGCTCTCCAGTTCCATCCATGCTGTTGCAAAGGGTAAAAGTTCCTTCTTTTTTTACAGCGGCATAGTATTCCATTGTGTAGATATACACAGTTTTCTAACCTGTTCATCTGCTGATGGGCACTTAGGCTGTTTCCAAATCTTAGCTATGGTAAATAGTGCTGCTATGAACATAGAGGTGCATATATCCTTTCTGATTGGTGTTTCTGGTTTCTTAGTTGTCTTCTGTCATTCCCTTTCCCCGTTCCCTGTAGGTGCATGTGCATGCATGTACACACATGGACACACATACTTACAGCCACCTGTCCATCCTTTGTTTCCCTTCAGGTGTTGGGCACTGACCACCCAGATGTGGCAAAGCAGCTGAACAACTTGGCCCTGTTGTGCCAAAACCAGGGCAAGTATGAGGCTGTGGAACGCTATTACCGGAGGGCGCTGGCCATCTATGAAGGACAGCTGGGATCAGACAACCCTAATGTAGCCCGGACCAAGAATAACCTGGTAAGGGATGAGGGGCAAAGTGGATGGAAGGAGGGGAAAGGACAGCATCATAGTCTGGTACATTAACAAGGTCACCTTTGTGCCATCTTTGGGGCTAAGGGATCTGCTTTATTCCAGTGGGAAGCAGAAATACTATAGCCTCTTAGGAGTGGAGCAAGAACATCTTGACCCATAGCTAGGAAGGGAGGTGTGAGGAGGAACTCTGGGGAAAGTCATAAAGAGAACAAGAAGTGGACGTTCCTGAGCCTGCTGAGAGCTTGTCTCCATCTCTTGCTCCTGTGTTTTTGCCTTCCTGCCCTCAGGCTTCCTGTTACCTGAAACAGGGTAAATATGCTGAGGCTGAGACGCTCTACAAAGAGATCCTGACCCAAGCCCATGTGCAGGAGTTTGGGTCTGTGGATGGTGAGTGGTGACAGCCTGGAGAGGGAGCTGCTGGGAGGAAAAGAAATGCAGACCAAAGGTTGGGGGTTAGCCCAAAGTGGTTCCCAGAGAGAGCCAGACCCCTTTAGTCCAGCCCTATTGGCCACTGGGTTCTGGCTCCCCCGTACTGTAAAGCTCAGTTTTCTAACCTTACCATGCCATCCCATGTGTCACCCCCAGATAACCACAAGCCCATCTGGATGCATGCAGAGGAGCGGGAGGAAATGAGCAAAGTGAGTGAGGGGAGCCAGCCTGGAGAGCCTGAGACTCTCAGGCCTCTTTCTTCCCAGTTCTTCACTTCCCAACCAAGTACCAGCCCCAGATGCATGGTGCCTTCCCCCATCCCAGCCTGTACCCTAGTCCAGCTCCAGCTTGCACCCCAAATCTATCTAGTCACATCTCTGTCTTCCTCTCCCTTCCTGTCCACCTGCAGACCCAGCACCGGGAGGGTGGCACACCCTACGTAGAGTATGGAGGCTGGTACAAAGCCTGCAAAGTGAGCAGGTAAGCACAAGCAGCAGTGAGAAGGTGGCTTGGCCTCTGAGATCCTCCATTCAGCCCTGATCCTGGCCTCCTGGATCTTTCCCTTTCTTCTCTCTGACTTTCCTTAGCTCTGCTCTCTCCCTCTCCTGTTTCTTTTTTCTTTTTTAATCCTCACCCAAGGATATTTTTCAATTGGTTTTTTATTTTATATATATTTTTTACTTTAAAATTTTGCATTTATTATAACAAATATTATGACATGTTCATCTGTGCATTCGGCTTTAATGTAACTTGGTATGTAAATAGTCTGACTGGACTCTATAATCATGCTGATTGTGGCAGCAGAAAGAAACACAGTTAGAAAGTGTCTGCAAAAATCAAGAGGCTGGGTAGGCAGGAGAGGACGGGAAAAGGCTCAGAGGCCCCTTGGGTGCAGGTTCCTTTCCAGTGGCCTAAGAGGCATCTTATCTGAATAGAAATGCTCTTCACTGCTCAGCCTCATCATTGAATGAACTACTGTGGGTTTAAGGGGTAGGTGTGGGTGGGAAGCTTCTCAGAAGGGGACAGAGGGAAAAGTCAGTTGTTTAGACTCTGTCCTTATGCTGAAACTACAAAACATCTGAAGCATCACTATACAACGCGGAGTTTCAATTGATTTTTTAGAGAGGTGGAAGAGAGAGGGAAAGACAGAGAGAAATAAATATTCATGTGAGAGAAGTACATCAATTAGTTGCCTCCTACAGGAGCCCTGACCGGGGCCGGGCCTCAAAGGAACCTGCAGGTTGTGGAAGGGCAGGGCTTCCCTCGAACCCGTGACCATTCGGTCTTTAGGCCAATGTTCTATCCATTGAACTGCCTAGGGCTCCTGTTTCTTTTTAGAGCCCATCTTCACTTCCTTCCCTGGTCTCACCCCCCTCCACAGCCCCACAGTGAACACCACTCTGAGAAACCTAGGAGCTCTGTACAGGCGCCAGGGAAAGCTAGAGGCAGCCGAGACCCTGGAGGAATGTGCTCTGCGTTCCCGGAAACAGGTCAGACTGGGAGGGGAAGGGTATCCCGAGGTAGGGTCCTAGGGACCAGAAGGTAGTGCCCTAGGATCAGGACCACTGAGGCTTCTTTTAGGTCTCAGAAGAATAAGAGGAGGGACCAAGGAGGGAGACCTAGAGACGAAGGTGATAACCCTTGTGGTTGTGGTGGTTTTAAGTGTATTCTTACCCAAACCTGCCCTTTGTGGTCAGAACTCCAAGTTCAAGGTTTACTTCACTAAAAGGGATTATTAAAAGGGAAGCCCTGCCTTTCCACAATTTGAAGACTGTTAAAGAGAGGCATGTGTGGATGATGTGGATGAGGGGAGCCCAATGTCAAGAGTTTCTCCCAATTGTGGGTGTTAGCTCATTAGTGGGTCAAGAAATCAATTCAGTATGTGACATGGCTAAACATATATATGCATCTGTATGTAGGAATGCATTGCACATAGAAAAAGGTGGGTATTGTTTCAGTTTGTGTATTGGGACATCACAAGGAAAGATGACTTCCTGTGGCTGATGGTGAAAAAAGGTTTGAAAGACCCATCCTGAGGAGTAAGGAGTGTCAAGTTCCCATTTCTTCCTTTTTCTTCCAGGGCACTGACCCTATCAGCCAGACTAAGGTGGCTGAGCTGCTTGGGGAGGGTGACAGTGGAAGGATCTCCCAGGAGGGTCCTGGGAGCAGCGTGAAATATGAGGGAGGTGAAGATGCCTCTGTGGCTGTGGAGTGGTCAGGGGTAAGTCTGACAATTGCCCCTGGATCTCTCCTGCCCCCACCTGTTGGTGGTAGTGAGAGGCTCTGAGCCTGTCTGTCAAGGATAGGAGAACATGTCCCCACTCCAGTTCAGTCAAGACTCTTCCTCTCAGAGGAATCTCTACCAGCCAGCTAGTGACAGGGCTCTGGTTTTCAGTCCCTGGGCTTTTTGGGGAGGGGTGTGTGTGCAGAATAAATGGCAGGAGTAGACTCAGAAGATTTGGGGATTCTAATTGCTCTTCCTCTTGTAGCTCTTCCTCAGTCTGCATTGGGTCCCTTTAGCTTCTGTTCCCCTTCCCTCTCCACCAGGATGGCAGTGGGACCCTGCAGAGGAGTGGCTCTCTCGGCAAGATCCGGGATATGCTTCGTAGAAGCAGTGAACTCCTGGTGAAGAAGCTCCAGGGAACTGAACCTCGGTCCTCCAGGTACGCAATGAGACTGAGTTATGGCAAAACAGGCAAGTGAGCCCTGTCCTCCAAAGCCTTTTGGCCTCTCACCTCTGGAGAAGTGTCTTGGAGAGAATCATAGAGCAGGTCAATGGGATGTCCATGGAGAGAGTTCAGGAAAAATGGGTACCCCAGTAGGGGGAAAAGACATCTGAGGAGATGCTATTTACCCATGAAGATAAAAAAGTGTGTGTCGGGGGCGGGGAGGGGGACGGGGAAGGCGAGATGGGGAGGAGGCAGTGACTTGCTTTTATGTGGCAGGCCCACAGCCTTAGTAACACTCAAGGGGAAGTGCCCTGGTCAGTGTTGCTAAGTGGTTAGAGTTCCAGCTTGAGCACTGAAGGACTGAGGGCTGGATTCCTGGTCAAGGGTACATACTCTGATTGCAGGTTCCATTCCAGACCCCGGGTTGGTCAGGGGTGTGCAGGAGACAACGAATTGATGTGTCTCTCACATCCATGTTTCTCTCTCTCTTCCTTTCTTCCTTCCTCCCTCCCTCCCTCTCTTCCTCCCTTTTACTCTCTCTAAAGAAAAAAATCAATGGAAAAAATATCCTTGGGTAAGGACTAACAAAACAAAACAAAAAAAAGGAAGAGAAGAGATCTCAATTCTTTCTTTTCCATTGTAGCAGCAACATGAAGCGGGCAGCCTCCTTAAACTATCTGAACCATCCCAGTGCTGCACCCTTCCAGGTGAGAGCAGTACTGGTGAGCTTACTGGTGGGTG
Organism: Lasiurus cinereus; assembly: GCA_011751065.1. NCBI lineage: Eukaryota > Metazoa > Chordata > Mammalia > Chiroptera > Vespertilionidae > Lasiurus > Lasiurus cinereus. The sequence continues at coordinate 728,779 of JAAGEH010000470.1, read as the reverse complement.
AGAAAGAAAAGACAGCATTAGAACAAACCCAGGGGGAGTTAGGGAAGAAAGAGAGTCATCTGGGATGAAGACTCTGGCTACAGAACTGGACCTGGCAGACGGAATCAGGCAGACAGCTTGGTGGTGGTGGTAGTGACTAGCAAGGGACAGTTTCAGGTCAGAGATAGTAGCAATTAAATTAATCAGGGGGTAACAGGAGTCAGTGTTCTCTAAACTGGTACTTTAGAATTAGTAATAATTCAAGAAAGATTTGGGGATTCTAATTGCTCTTCCTCTTGTAGCCACCTGGGGACTCAGAAGTCAAGAAAAAGGGAAAAAGAGAAAAGTATTCAATCTTCTCCCTTTGAAAAAACAGTAATGACATTTTAACAGAAATGACCACTTGCATCAACACATTCAAAGTATATGCCAGTATTCATGTGGCTCTTCCAGGTCTTTTCTCCCAACAGACTGTGGCCTTCTGGAAAATCCTAGCAAAGCCTCAGATCTTGGGGTTGAGGTTCCATTGTAGGTCAAGAGATAGAACTGCAGCCATGAGATGGACAAAGTCCAGGGGACAAAGTCCTGGAGGCTGAGGTTCTTGGGCTGATGGCCTATGTTGTCTGTTTCAGGTCTCCAGAGGCCTCAGTGCCAGCACTATGGACCTCTCTTCAAGAAGCTGACATTCAACCCACCCCCCAGGTCTCCTGGGTTCCCCCACAGTCCTCACAGCATTCCCTCTTGCTCCAGGCTCTTCCAGCCCCTTGGTGGGACAGTGAAGGGGCACAGTTAACCAGAAGATTGCTGCTGCCCTTAGGGTCTCAGCTCCCTCCTCAGGAATCCTTTTCAAGGAACCTCAGGACTTCCTCTTCCCACCCTGTGGTCCTTTCAGTAGCTAGCTCTGAGGCTCCCAGGGTGGGTAAGAGCAGGTATGCACCTCAGAGATGCAGCCTGCTGCTGGCTTTTCTGTCAGAAGTTTTGGGCTGGCCAAGCAAGATACCTGGCCCTGGCCTCTCTTGTTCCCTCGGCTGTCTCACTTAAGGTCCATGTATTTCACTTTTCTTAAATAAAAGAATCAGGTAACCATTCTGCCATTTGAGTCCTGATTGAAGAGGGTAGGAAGCAAGGATTGTATTGGGGCCTTCACGCAAGGGAAGGGTGAGGGGCAGTGATGGATGGGGCAACAGGAGGAGTGTTGATTCTTGGACCTCTCCACTCTTCCTTCCCCTGTTTGTATCCTCTCCAGCAGGGCCTGCAGGAAGGCATCTGGGGGATGGGGGAGGAGGCCCACAACCCAAGGAGAAGGTGCTGTGGACTGGGTTGTCAGGGACATGTGGTGGCCATGTGGCAGGACCCTGGAGTCCTGGCGCCACTGCTCCCGGGCTGTGAGGCCCTCTGTGGCTGCCCCTCCTCCTCCCAGCTGCTTGGGGGAAGGGAGGTCTAAGCAGGCCTGGGGGGCCCTCCGGAGCCAGAGGGGAAGGAGGCACTCACTATCCATCCCCTCTCAGCATATCCTGGAGGCCTGAACAGCAGCTGGGGCCCATCTTCTAAAGCTTGACTCCTCCTGACCCGCCTCCTACACCCCTTGCTGCTTTCACAACAAAGAAAGAATGTGGGGGTGGTGGCGCTGGGGTGGGGGTGCCTGGAACAAGGGCTGTGCCGGGCCTCCCCACAGCTGGAGACTTGGCCATGCCCTGACACAGCCCAGACTGCCTGGAGATGGACTTGGGATGAATTTGTCAGTTTAACAGCCTTCAGCCGGGCGCTCTGAGTCCAGTCAGTTTCTACCTTTGGGCTCAATGTTGGTCCAGAGCCAAACCAGACCCCGCCATGCACTGGTCCTTCATTTCTCCAGGCTACCTTTCTCCTGAGACTACACCGTATCTCCAGGTTACCTTGTTTGGGGGACACCAAGGATAGCCTTCTGTTCTAGGTGTCCCTAAAGATTTCAGGTTGCAAAGTTCCCTGCGACCCGGAGACTTTGGGGGAATTGTTGGTCAGAGTCCACTAGAAGGCCCAGGACTGACCATCCTCCCCAAGGGTCACGGAATTAAAAGCCACTGTTGTCCTCCGATCCTTGCACGTTAGGCGGTAGGCACAGTGTATCTCACCCTACCTCGCTCAGGACCAGAGCACTCTCCCGGCCTCCCTCTGCCCGGGATCCTTCGCCAGACCCCTCCCCCAACTGCGGGCTCCTCCCACAGCCACGACGGACGAGGAGGGGGCGTCGAGGGGGCGGGGCGCCGCGCGGCGGCCGGCGGGGAGGGGGCGTCGTGGGGCGGGGCTTGGCGGCGGCGGCGGCGGACACGCGCGAGGACTCAGAGGTGCCGGGCGCGCGCGGCTCCGGTGGGGGACGCCTCGGCTCCGGCTGCTACATCGGCGCCCGCGCTTAGGTGCGCTCGGCCTCCAGGGCCCGCCGCGGAGCGCAGTCCGCGCGTCGCCGTGCGCCCGCCCGGTGCCTTCCCTGAGCCCCCAGTGATGGGAGCTGCGCGGGGAGCCCGGAGCAGCCCCCGCCGGCTGCCTCTTTTCAGCGTCCTGCTGCTGCCGCTGCTGGGAGGTGAGTCCGGCGAGCTGGGGGAGCGGGCTCGGGAGCGCGGGAGCCCCGCTGGTACAAGGGGGCACCGGGGAGGGCGTTTGGGCGGCTGGAGAGGGGAAGACACCCTGGAGAGGCTGGCTGGGTGCGAAGTCCCGGCGGCTGGGAGGTGGCCAAGCCCTGAGCGGACTCGGTCTGTCGGGACCCTCCGCCACCCACGTCCACGAGATCGCGTTTCCAGCTTCCACAGAGTTTTCCCGGCCCGAGCGGAGTTCTGCTCGGGAGCTGCCGGGAGTTGCCGGCGCCCGGGCCCCGGTGGGGAGTTTTATTTTCGGGAGAAAAACGACTACCCCCACGGAGGGAGGCGGTCAGTAAGGTGCCTGGCGGTGGGGGAGACGGGGTGCCCCCGGCGGGCTCAGCCCAGGTGAGGGAGGCCGGCCTGGGGCCAGATGCGGGACGACCTGCGGCGCGCGGACGCTTTGTTACCGCGGCCGGCCCCACGCTCCCGGCTTCCCTCCGCCGAGCGCCAGGGCCAAGCTGGGACCCCTGATGGCCCCGCTGGCGAGGGCGGAAGAAGGGAGGAATCGGGGGCCGCCCCAGCTCCTCCAGCTCCTGGGCCCGAGCCCACTCCCAGCCTGGGCTGAATCTGGGGAGCGGAGTCCCAGGCTGTCGCGGTGACTAATGTGTGAAGGCCGCTGCCAAAATCGGGCATGGCCGGCCTGCAAAGGTGCGGACGGGGTTTGTGCTGTTCCTTCCTGGATTTCCATCCTGTGCCTCCTCCCCGAGGAGCGCAAATCCTGCTTTCTACAGGCCAGCCAGGCAAAAAGAGTTCAATCTGTCTTTTCTTCAAGCGCTCGGTATTTCGAGGAGGGCGTGGCCCGCTCCCGGACAGCCCGGACCCGGATCCCACCCCCTCACCCCTTCACCCCCTTACCCCCTTACCCCTTTCCCGCCTTTATTCCCAGTCTGGGTTACACCTGAGTCGCCGCGGAGATATTGAAGCGTTTTACAGGAAAGCACCGAACGACCTGCACAGCCTCGACTGGAAAAATGCCCCCATCTTTCTCCCTTCAAAACAAAAACAAAAACCCACAAAAAACTTTGAAGATGATTGTGGCAGCAACCCTCTCTGGGGAACTCTACTCAGAGGACCCGGTCCTAGCTCATCACTGTCTTCCTTTGAAGAGTGGCCTTAGGGAGGGTGGAGGTAGAGAATTGCCTTTTCTGACATCTTCCTGGCCTGCCAGCTGTTGAGGGGTTTTGGTGCTGATGGAATGAATCAACATCTCACCCACCCCTGGTTGTAAAAGGAGAGGTAATTGTAACTCAGGACCCAGAGGTAAGAACAGGCTCCGGGGATTTGTAGGAGGTGTTTCTGGAGCTGCCCTGTGTTCCTTGTGATGTGTGGGGTGGTTATTGCTCCTGGCAGAACCCACATCTGCTTCCAGAGGAAGTATGGAAGTTTTTTTGCGCAGCCAGGATGGGGGGCCCAGCCATATGGGTGAGCAGCCCCAGCTCACAGGCTTCCTAGGTCAGCCAGCTGTTTGGGGTTTGGGCGTGTGGGTTGCCTGATATGGCTGCCTTTTTCAAGTTCTGGAGTCAAGGGGAGATTCTGGTGGAGACGGGGCTCTTGTGCAACAACAAATGCTAAATTCCTTCCAATTCCTTCCGTGAGAAGAGGACTCTGATGTTAAGGGATGTTAATCGGGTGACTGGTGTTGAGGGGGGCGGGTTCTGTGGAGGAAGTTAGGGCAGGCTGAGGGCTTGGGACTGGAGGTCTGGAATCTCCTCCGGGGTTGGGGGGATGTCTTGTGCTCCACAAAGGAACGTTTTAATGAGAGCTTTAAATCAGTTCCACCAAATGTGCCCTGGTGTGGAACCTGTCCATGTGCTGTAAACAATTTCAGTCAAGGCTTAGGCGCCTGCTGTCTTCCAGTGAAACTGGGGGACCCAGTCCCTCCCTGCCGGCATGACTTGAGGGGGCAATGATTTTTAAGTAGATTACAGTAGATTTTTCCCATCTCGTTTGTGTAATTGGCTGAAGTTGTAGGGAGACCCTGCTGTTAATAGGTTGGAATAAGGAACTAGGTTGGAATAAGGTGGCTAGGTTTGTGGATTAGACCATTTTGAAGTTTGGGTAATTATGCTGTAAATGGCTGAGTAATTTTCCAAACGTTGACATCCCTGTTGTGATTAATATGGTGGAGGAGGAGGAGGAGAGGGCTTAACATTTGCAACCTGGGATTCTGAGCCCAACTGCTTGGACTTTTGTGGCCATTCCATATCCCCCTTCCCATCTTCACCCCCAACCCCCTCCATTCTTTCCTCTGGGCTCTTGTTCCTTTGGGGAAGTAAAATTGTCATGTTCTGAGAGAGGCTCTGCAGCCTGTAATTCAGGCTTAGGAGTTGCTTGTTATCAGTGATGGGCTTTCTTAGATGTTGGGAAGTACCGTGGGAGGGCCCTGGTAATCCCTGCACCTCACTTGCCAGAGGATCTAGTCAAGCTCCTGGGGCTCAGAGCAGGGTTGAGTGGTGGAGAGAACTCAGGCTGTGGAGATGAAATGTTTGGCAAAACAGCACCTCCAACTCTGGCAGGCCCTGTGTCCCTGGGCAAATTTCTTGACCTCACAGTTGGCCTCCTCTGTAAAGGTACTTACTTCCTGGAGTTGTGCTGAGGATTAAACGTAATGAGTGTATAAAGGGCTCCTTTTTTGTTCTTCCTCTCCTGTGGTGTGCTTCCAACATACCTTTCCAGCTCTCCAGTCACTCCAACAATAAACATTTTCCACCAACTGGAACCCTCCATTCCACCCCAACTAGTTTCATTACTAACGCCGAAAACACACATGGCTTCTCAGACCTTCATTCCTCTCTGGCCAGTCCCCAGTCATGGACTGCCTCCCCACCTCTCTCTCTCTCTTAAAAAAATTTTTTTTATTGATTTCAGAGAAGAAGGGAAAGAAAGAGAGGGAGGAAGGGGGAGAGGAAGATGGGGGGAGAGAGAGAGATACACATCAGTGATGAGAGAATCATTGATCCTCCTGCATGCCACCTACTGGGAATTGAGCCCACAACACAGGCATGTGCCCCTGACTGGAATAGAACCCGGGACCCTTCAGTCTGTAGGCTGACACTCTAGCCACTGAGCCAAAACAGCTAGGGCTCCCCATCTCTCTTTGGCCCAGCTCCACCTCTGCTTCATCCCCCAAACTGTCCTCTCTCTCCTGCCAGAAAGTGGATGCCTGATGAACTTCTGAACTCCTAGGAAACCTTCCATATTTTTGTTCCATATATTTAGGTGTTGGGTTTTAATTTACTAAAGGGCTCTTCCTTTAGAATTCAGTACAGTAATTTATCATGTGTCCATATCTAGGTTTATTAAAAAGGTCAGAGAACCTTTTGGGTAGATGGCAGAATAACCAAGGGCAAAAGTAAACAACCCCTTGCCTCTAGGCATTGGGGTCTGTGTGCCCTTTTCAGCTTCTCTGGGTTGGGTTGCCTGTTGTTCCTCCTTGTATCTGTTCTACCGTGACCCAATGAAGGGACTAGCTCTTTCTTCTCTGTTTCTGGGCTGTCTGTCCTTTGTGGTGCTTTCTGAGTTTCCATGTGGCTACTGGCCTTCTCCAAGAGTTTCTGGGGGTGGGCAACCACGTCTACATATGAAGCTGACCTGCCTGGAAAGGCCACAGCTTAAAAACCATGAACTGGGTAGGGGCCTTGATATCCACAACTTTGCCACTCAAAATAAGGTCCAAAGACAAGTGGCATCAGCATTTCCTGGGAGAGTGGATCAGAATCCCAAATTACATTTTAAACAGTCTCCTCACCTGAATGCTTCCCAAAGTTCCAGAAGTCCTGCTCTAGGCATCACTCCTTACACAGAGACTCCTGTTGCAACAGGACAAATTAGGGCCCTGGATCTTGCACAGTATTTGGAGACTGATCCAGTTCATGTGCATACTCTTTGGTGTGATGTGTATATTTAAAAATGACCTCACTCTGGATCGAATTTGAATCAAATTGTTTTAGGATACTTGTCGATTAAATCTGTGACATTAGCCCTGGCTGGGTGGCTCAGTTGGTTGGAGCATCATCCCTTACACCAAAGGGTGGTGGGTTTTATTCCCAATCAGGGCACATACCTAGGTTTCGGCTTTTTTTTTTTTTTTTAATCCTCACCTGATGATATTTTCCCCATTGATTTCTAGAGAGATTGGAAGAGAGGGAGGGTGGGAGGGGGAGAGAGAGAAACATTGATGTGAGACACATCGATTGATTGCTGGAAAACCTGCAAACGAGGTATGTGCCCTTTACCGGGAATCCCAGCTGCAACCTTTTGGTCCAAGGGCAACCATCTGAGTTTTGGGTTTGATCCCTGGTCAGGGTGTGTGAGTATGGTGGCCCATTCAATGTTTCTCTCTTACGTCGATGTGTTTCTTTATTTCTCTCTCTCTCTCTAAAAGTAAAAAACATTCTCAGTGAGGATTTAAAATTTTTTTTAAAGAAATGGGTGACTCTAAAAGGTTCACAACGTAAGTGTGATGTTCTGTTCCTCTTGGAGTCTCAGTTTTTCTCAGATGAGTGTGTGTCTCATTTTATAACGAAAGCCAGTGGGGAAATTGAATCTGTTAGGCAGTAATTTGGTCAGTGGATGACTTTTCAGGAATGCAGTTGGTTCCTAAAGGGAGGTGATGTCTTCACTGGGCCTGAGAGTCAAGTTGGAGTACTTCATGTTTTGGAGTTTGTGTGAGATTGTGTTTAAGCCAGTGCAGCTTCTGTGAAATTCATCTGGGATGGAGATTGGCCGGTTCAGACTTAATTTTTGAGCTCGCAGCAGTTTGGGGCCAGGGATTGAGTCTTTGATGTTTTGCTAATGGAAGAAGGGGTCATTAGGACCTGGGTCCCCTGACCTCCCTAACCTCAGTAGTATGCCTCTTGCTGCTCAGCCCCCGCCCCCCTCCCTCCAGGGGCAGGGCCACATGGTGGGGTTACAGGCTCCGAGCCATGGCTGCTGGTGAGGGCTCTAGCCTTGCCCTCCAGCTGCCAGCCTGGCCTCTTTCTTCACTTCCTGCTCTGGCCCCCCACGGCCTGGTCCTTTTTTTGAGGGCGTGGAAGTTCTGCCCTGGTGGCTGGGTTAGAGTCCTGTCTTGGGGTTCTTTGAGTTCACTGCTGAGTGCACACTTGGCCCTGCCGAGCCCCCTGGCACTTTGGTGGAGCTGGCACAGGAGCTGCTACAGCTAATCAGTGGTTTGAGGAAGCCCTCTGTAGTATGTCACTTTTTCCATCCTCTTTTCTTCTCTAGATTTGGGCCGTTTTCCTGCCAGCAGCCGTGGGGCAGGGAGGAAGCTTTGTTGGAAGGGCAAACACACGAAGGCGCCTTTTCCCTCTTGCTGCTTGGTTTGGGTTCTCCACGCTCATGTGTCCCTGGGCGCATTAACACTGAATGAAGGCACAGCAGAGTGGAGTGCAGTCTACCTGGGGCCCTGCAGATCCCACGTTCCTGCCAAAAGTTTCGACCATCACGACGAGTAGGATATGCACGTGCTGGTTTGGGTGTGTAGGTAGCTGGGTCCTGAGTCCTGGGGTATGGATTATGAGTCCCATGTCAGGAAGTACTGTGTAGACTTGTTATTTCTCAAAAATGTGGTCCAGAAACCATCTGTGAATATAATGGAGGGCAGGTAACCATAGGTATTGGTTACCATTTGGGTTGCCTGGGCTTTACTGCAGACTTGCCCATCAGAATTGTTTCGGGCAGGCGTAGAAGATGTATTTCAGTTTCTTTAGATTATATTGTATTTTTTGAATAGCCAATCCAATAACATAGTTCAAATCTCAAAAGGAAACTGCATTTTACAGGAGCTTCTCAGGAGATTCTCACCTTCACTCAAGTTTGAGAACAACTGGGTGGCCCTGAGGAGAATTTGTCAGTCTGAAGAGGAGGTGTGGCGATGAGAAAGAGGTTGGCATTGATACCACGGGGCTTAGAAGCCAGTCAGTTAAAAGTGTTGGAGGCTCTTTTATGAGTGACGCTGTCTCAGGTTGGGTAGGAGGCAGGAGGGAGACAAGATGAAGAGATGAAGTATAAAGAAAGACATCACTTGGAATGTGCTAAATAAAATAGAGGAACTCCAGAATGTGTAGGATAAGTCAACGACGCAGGTACAAATGGGAAGGGCTTCAGAGTGGAGAGAGGATTGATGTTGCTAGCTAGTAGCTATAGGCTGCATAGGGCATTGGACCAGGAGTCTGAAAACATGGATGATCCTTTTTATAATTTTGTCAACATCCAGGTGTGATAAAGGAAGAGTGGTGACATCTATGATCCTTTGACACGTGCTTTTGTCTGTTCTGGTCCTGGCTCAGTTGCTGCCTACCCACAGCACCCTAAGCTGCTTCATTAACCTTTCCCAGCCTTAGTTTCTTCTTCTGCAAAATGCAAATGATGCTGATCCCTGCCTTGCAGGCTGGTGCTCCTGGCTGTGGAGATGGTTGCCCAGCGAAGCCACCCTCTGGCCAGCCCTGATGTCTCTTCCCAGAGATTGTCCTGACCCTTTGCATCCCTTTACGCACGGTGTCAGCTTTTCTTCCCAGTCCTCAGTCTCTAGAATGGTTTGCAGGGGCTCAACAAAGTCGCTCTTGACCGGCAGCTCTAGAAATGGTTTCCTCATTCTAAAGCACAGATTTTCTCAATGGGTCTCAGTATTCTAACAGCAGCCTAGAAATGTGGGCACAGCTTCTGTGCATTTCCTGGTGGGAATTCTTCCTCCGTCTATCCCAACAGCCGCTCCTCCCCACGGTGGTCAGGCTGGCGCAGGGCCACCATCTCCCCCGGCATGCTGACGTTCGTCTGGGGAGCGAGTAGTACGGGGCTTCTCGCAGCCTGGGCAGACTTTTATATTACCTGAGGGAGGGCTTCTGTCCTCACGGGGTGGCCGGCTGTGGGGGCTTCCCCAGTCAGTCACTCTGTAACTTGTGGGAATGTCTGTCAGCGCCATGGGAGGTTCCTGAGGTGTTGTGTGGCCTCCCTAGGCGTGGTTAAGGTGGTCAGAGTGGGCACTAGCACACACTGGCTCTCTTTTGTTTGCTTCTTGTGGTGGTGGGGCAGTGAGGAGGATGCTTGGCTGCTTTTGGGACTGCCGAGGTGTCTCAGCAGCTAGCTCATACAGTGCCTTTGTGCAAAGGAGGACGAGGCACCGTTCCTCGAAGTGAACGCAGCCCTGCACTGGGACACAGGGCCTGGCTAGGGGAGCACAGGCAGTGTGGTGATTGCCCGGGCATCTTGAGCTGTGAACAACCTGCATAGTCATACGTGACTGTCCTGTTGCAACGAGGGCTTTGCAACTGGCGGCTCTTTGCTTCCCATGGACCAAGGTGATTTTGGTGACTTCTAATAATGTTTTAGGTGGACGCTTTTCACTGCTGTTCTGTCTCCTGTGATGGTGGGGTGGGGCCTATGCCTCATACAGTAGGAGAAGCCTGGGAGGTTGGGGCCTTGGCTGTGCCCACTCTGCAGTAGGTACCTGTGGCTGTTGAGGTCTCAGTCTTTGTCTGGGCTCCTCTACCCGACGGAGGATTTTGCTGCCTTGCAGATGGAGGCTTGTAGCCTCTGTGATAATTGGTAGAGAAGGCTGGCTGAGTGTTCAGGTTACAGGGGCAGGGCTGCTCAGCGTTTACCTCACAGTTAATGAGGAGCTTTGGGATTCCCTCTCTATCTGGGCACACCTGGACCTCCCGGGGCCCCACAGAAAGTGTTTGGGCAGTTCCGACTTAGAGGAAGTCCTGTAGTGGAAATGACTTCAGTCACAGAGACGGGGCCTCGGTCTGGGTGAGCTCTTGTTCTGTGTACCCTGTGGGTGTACATCCCTCTTAGCCCGAGGAGGCACTGAAGGAACACCAACCAGGCTAGGAGTTGGGAGACATGGGCTCTACCCCCCACATTTGTCCCAGACTGTTGGAATGACGTTGGGCAAGCCCCATGCGCCGCGTGGGCCTCAACTTGAGAGCAGAAGGCCTTGGAGGACCCTTAACATGGTGACCTTTGAGACTGACCCGACCCAGGATTGCCATGGATACCCTCCAGCTGTGTTTCTGCCACACTTACAGGCTCCCCTTGTTGCCTTTGGTTTGGGGAGAGCACTTTAATCTGAGGGCTGCATTTTATTCTGGAATCTCTAGCGCGTGGGCACAGATGCGTTTAGACTTGATCAACTGGTGCTGTGGGTATAATTCCCTGGGTGCAAAGGGGAATGGAAAGGCTTGAGTAAATTAGCGGGGAGGGAGCGCGGTTTGGGAGGCAGTGTTTATGAGAGAGTTCCTATCTAAGAGAAGGCAGAAATACTTACCTGGTTAGTCCTCAGGTATTTGAGGGGCTAGTGCCTTTTGCACAGACAGGAGACCACTGAAGGGAGGCTTAGTGTCGGGAAGCAGGGACTGGGTGTGCTTTGGGAGAGCCTCCTCTGTAATAACCAACTGTACCCAGCTTTGCAGTTTACGAAATGCTTTCACTCACACTGACATTTGATCTATCAACGGGGCTCAGAGGGCAGGATGAGGAGGCAGGGTTTTCTGTTTTGTTTTGTTTTGCTTTAGAGGGGTAGTGGGTAGGAAGCATTTGACAGGTACAGAAACCAAGGCACAGAGCGTGATCTGTTCAGGACTGTGGAGCTGATTCCCTGTGCTCATATGCCCTTGTAATGTGTGTCCTCACTAGAAACTATAAAATGTCGAACACACATGCCTTGGAACCGGGTCATCTCTGAGGAGTGGATTTTGCAGATGAGATAACTCACTCTGAGTAGGTTTAGGAGCCATCCAGCTAGACTGTGGCTGAGATAACCTTTGTTCTTTCTGCATAAGGAGTATATCAATAACTTATTTGGAGAGATCTTTAAGGGCCACAGACAATTTTTCTCCCCTGCTTTTGTTACAGAACAGTCAGGTTAAGGTTTTTAATGGCCCATTCTGAAGTTTGTATACATCTTTACATTTTTAGAGTTACAGTCAGACTGTGTGTAATCTAGAAGTCCAGGAGACTGTGCCCAAATCCCCAAGATCTGAGTTTTTCTCACGAACCCACGGGTTCTTAGACTCTTTGCCTGGTGCTTCTAGAAGGTCATGGGCAGTGACAGGCCCCAGCTTGCAGGTGTGCTGCCACATTCCAGACCAGCGTGCCTGCTGGGAGCTGCACACTGGGTGATGCCTGGTGCAGGCCACGTAGGTGGTAAAGAGTCATCCCTGCTGTGACTACTAGTTTGCCGTCTCTAACTGCGTTTGTATGGAGTTTAGTGGTAAAGGCCCCAGCACATAGTAGGAATACAATGGATGTAGGTTTCCCTTTCATTTCTGATTTTGGAGGCAAAGTCTTTATTTATTTATTTGTTTATTTATTTATTTGTTTATTTATGAGCAAAGTCTTATTTATTTATTTGATTGATTGATTGATTTCAGAGAGGAAGGAAGAGGGAGAGAGAGAAATATCAGTGATGAGAGGGAATAATTGATTGGCTGCCCCCTGCTCACCCCACACTGGGGATCAAGCCCGTATCCCCAGCATGTGCCCTCACTGGGAATCGAACCATGATCTCCTGGTTCCTAGGTCAATGGTCAACTGCTTAGCCACACCAGCTGGGCTGGAGGCGAAGTCTTAAATCTCAAGAGTTTCCAGAGAGGTTGGAGAATGACCTGACATTCCAGGGGGTGGAGACTGTGTGTGTGTGTGTGTGTGTGTGTGTGTGTGTGTGCGCGCGCGGGCGCGCGCGCCAGCTTTGTCTCCCTTTATCAGAACTGTGACTGCTCTTGGCAGCTCTGCTGAGTTTGTTCTTCTGCCCCTGAAGTTCTCAGATAGAACTTATGTTCTATCATGGAAGGGTGCAAAGTGACACTTTGCTGTTCTGATTCTGTTTAGCTCATCTATTGAAAAACACAAAGCTGAGCTGTTTCCTGGCTGGGAGACGAGTGAGAAGGACCTTGTCATGCCAGCAGGTCCTTAGAAAGGTGACGTGCTTGGAAGGCATTTGAGATCCCAGGTTCATTTCCTGAAAAACAAAACAAATCACAAAGAAAACAGTTGTCTTGCAGCCTTAGGGGGAAAAGTATAAGGAAATGCTGTTGGTTTTGGAACTCCTGCTACAAAGAGTAAATCATTCTATCTTGTTGGTTACTTTAGCAGGTTAAACTAATTGTTAAGCCAACTCATTTAAAATATGTCCAGCTTGCTAGCCGAATTGTCACCTGTGATCTGGTGTCCTGCAACCTAGGCATCCCAGCTAGAGGAGCTTTGAGTGAAGGGGTGGGAGGTGATGCTGGATCCTAGAACAGCCCTGGGGGACCTGCAGGAGGATCTCTGTCTTCTCTAAAAACTCCTTAACCCAGAAAGCTTTTATTTAGTAAACAAATGCCCCCTGCCTTGATAAAGAACCCTGAATTGCTTGGTGCAGAGTGTGTGTGTGTGTGTGTGTGTGTGTGTGTGTGTGTGTGTATTTGTGCCTTTATTTATTTTAAATGTTATTTATTGATTTTTAGAGACAGAAAGAGGGAGAGGAGAGAGAGATCAGTTTGTTGTTCCACTTATTTATGCATTCATTGGTCGTTTCTTGTATGTGCCCTGACTGGGGATCGAACCCACAACCTTGGTGTATCAGGACAACTCTAACCAGCTGAGCTACCCGCCCGGAGCTTATTGTCCCTTTATTTCTGGGTAAGAGACTAGGATGCTGTCTCTTTACCTTTGTTTCAAAGGCTTTTAAATGGTGGTCTGAGAGGTCCTGTCGAGCTGGCCTGCTGGCTCTGGCAGCAATTTTAGGCGAGTCTCTACTTGAGCCTCCCCATGAGACTCACTTTCCCAGGCCCCCTGAAGCTGCTGCCGAGACCCAGAAAGGGGACAGAGAACCTGGGGCCAGCCTAGCCTGGGCTTGGGTGGCACCCCTCTGTCCCCTTCCCACCGGCAGGGATCAAAGCAGCCTCCTCAGGGGACAGGGAAATACCTCTCCCAATAGCCCCACCAGTGAGTAAACAGCCAGGGCCTCTTGCCGCTTTTGAAGCGCCGTGCTTCAGGCCTGGAGGAATGCAGAACATTTCATTTTAGGAGTGGACTTGGGTTTCCACTGCTTTCGGTATTTGCAAATTTGAAACAAATGCCCTCATTTAGCAGCAGGCAGGCTGGGCAGTAAACGGGGGCTGTTTAAGGGCATTTATGGCAGTCACAGGTATTTGTGGGCAGAAGGACCCCAGCAGGTTCTGGAAAGGACACACGGTTTATGGTTAGGTGGGTTGTACAAGGACCCCAGCCAGGTCTCTGGTGGAGGGTTGTTGTTAGGTGGGCTTTGTCATAAAAAAATATAGCTGCCTCCTGCCCCCCCCAGGAAGTATCTCCTGTCAGACAAAGGGGTTTGGGACGGTGTTTATCCCCCAGGGCTGATGCAAAGGGCCTTGTCCCTCTTGCTTGGCTGCCGAAGTATCAGATTTCCAATGAACCCTTCCTTCTCCCACTCCCAGGGCTTGAAAGGCTCATTAAATGTGCTTTATATGTAACAAGTTGGCGGAGAGGTTCCCCCTCACTTCCAGCCAGTTTGTGAGGAAGGAGCTAGGGAAACCTGTTTTCCTTTGTTGTTGTTTCTGGAAGTGGAATCTGTGATGGTGCAATGGCAAAAAGGCCATGATTTTAGGAATCAGCCAATCAATGTTGGGTGACTTTGAAGGGGAAGCTTAAGGAAGGCGTTCTAAGGCCTGGCCATCCCCTCCCCCACCCCAGGCAAATTCAGAAATCTGTTTAGGAACCGAGCTCTGGTTTCACAGTTGCTCCTTTAGTTCACTTCACTTCTCTGAGCCTCAGTTCCCTCCTTTGTAAGATGGGCACAATTGCACCAATCCCACGAGAGATCGTGTGAGAATTAAGAGAGCTAGTACTATATTTCATTTATTCTATAACTGATATTTGACTGGTATACCACAAGAATTTTTAAAGCATGCAATACCAGACTAGTCTGGGGACACTGACCTCTTTTCTCTTAGATTGTCCAAAAAAAAAAAAATGACAACAGCCAACGTAACAATAGCCGTCTGGTGTGAATGAATCAAAATTATACATTTGTGTGTGTATCAGATCTGCAATATATATATATACATATATATATATATATGTATATATATATATACATATATTTATGTGTGTGTGTGTGTGCTGCAGAATTTTAGTAATTAGTTTATGTTTGCCATGAGACGAAGAAGGTTAAAAATTGCTACTCTATAAGGTACTCTTCCTCCGTTCAGTTTTACATCTTTGAAAGCAGGTTGTGACATCATTTATGTAGCATTGTTTCTAGTTTCATTGGTACCATTCCTTTTAGTGGAACCTGAATAATGGCACAACTTAAAATAAGCAACATCTTTGAGATTCCGTGTATGTGAAGGACTTAGTCTGTCATATAGTGAATGCTCAATAAAAGATGGTTTACAGTGTGATGAGGGTGGTTTATTTACAGGCCTGTTTTTGTTTCTCATCCACCAGTAACTTTGAATAAAAACTATTTTCTTTTTAGTCTGGCACATAAATAACTAATGATGCTTAAGGCGGCATCATGGTGTGTGAGTGTGTGTGTGTGTGTGTGTGTGTGTGTGTGTGTGTGTTTGGGACGGAAGGCATGGCAGGGGGACTTTTAATTCCTTAGAAGGCAAGAGAGACCCACAAAAGAAAGGAGGTAGATATCCCTAAGAGGGTAAAGTCTATTATGGAAAGAACATTCCTCTCTGATGGTAGAATCTCCGTTTAAAAGGCTGGGCTATTCCTCTGGGACACTGGAGACTCACTCCAAGAATGGATTGTCTGGTAGGCAAATTAAGACAGAACCAGAAGAGAGTAATTAAGGACGCAGAGAAGCACCGAAGAGGATCATGCCAGAGATTGGAGACCTGAGTGGGGCAGGCAGGAGACAGACAGGAGATGCTGGCATTTTCCTCCACTCCCAGGTGGCACAGTTGTGTGGGATTAACTCACGCTTTGTGGAGGCAATTGGTGTTGTCCATTCTGCTCTGTGCTGCCTGAGCGCTTGCTGCTGAATGGCACCTTTTCCTCTCCAGAACTCAGAAGGCCCAAAGGCCAGAGGGTTCTGCATTTGGTTGAGTTCTAGTTCATGTGATGGTAGAATGGATTAATGGATTGTTTGTGGGGTTGGGGTTTAGATGTTAGTTGTTTGTACTAGTGATTGTCAAGAGCAAAGGTTTCTCTTCCTTTTCAAAAAAATTATTATTTTTTTGTTAATCTTCACTCGAGGACATTTTTTTCCATTGATTTTTAGAGAGAATGAAGGTAGGGGAGGAGGAGGAGGAGAGAGAAACATTGATGTGTGAGAGATACATCAACTGGTTGCCTCCCACATGTGCCCTTGGATCAGGAATTGAACCTGAGACCCTTTGGTGGGAGGACCGAGGCTCATCACTGAGCCACACAGGCCAGGGCTTTTTTCTTTCTTAGTAGATTTGTTTAGAACCTTCTAGATGTTCACTTTTGTAGGCTTAGGGACTTCTCTGCCTTATAGGGGTTTCAGAATGCAGGATTCTTTCTGTGTTCTTGCCCAGAATTTTAACCCTCAGAATCCAGCTAGGAAAGGGGCTGATTAATGGAAGGCAGGAACTCAGGTCCAAGATCTATGAGGCCCATCTCTTCCATGGAGTGAGTGCCTCTCTTGCCTTCCCTTGGCAATGTTTTGAAGAAGAATATGGTGTAGATAGATGGTGGGCTGTGAACAATCAGAAAGAACCTGATTTAAGTGTTTAAGATAATTCCGGTGTTCTCTTCCTGAAAGCCTCTTCTATAATGGTAAGGGCATTTTTCATTAAATAGAACTTATTTTTGGAGGGCCTTCACATATAAGAATTGTGAAATTCAATGTGAAATTTTCTTCTGGGGTATCCAACCTTCCCATCTTCTCTGTCCTGTGAGGATTGAAGGAGGCAGTGGTTAGCCCTGACCGGTGGCTCAGTTGATTGGAGCATCATTTCATAACATATAAAAAAGCCTAACATGCAAATTTAGGACCTGGAGTTTGACCGGGGGAGAGGGAGAGAGGGCTGGCTGGCCAACCACTTGCAGCCCCCTCCTCCTCGTAGCCCCCCTCCTCCCGCCCAGCGCCCGCAGGGTCAGTGGCGGTGGTGGTGGCTACGGCAGCAGGCAGCCAGGGGAAGGGAGGCCTCAGCTGGCAGCTGGCAGCCAGTAGGGACCTTACCTGTGCACGAATTTTGTGCACTGGGTCTCTAGTATATTAATAAAGGTTGTGGGTTCAATTCCTGGTCAGGGAACATGCCTAGGTTGCGGGTTCCATCCCTAGTTGGGCACGTACACATTGATGTTTCTCTCTCCCTTCCTCTCTAAAAATCAATAAAAGCACATCCTCGGTGAGGATTAAAAAAAAAAAAGAGGCAGGGGGTATTCTTTCCAAACCAAGTCAACAAATACTTTAAAGCCCTTTTTATGTCTCAGGTACCCCAAGTAATACCTATGGGCCCTCAGCTGTCCTCACTTTAGCCAGTTGCCCAGTTTGAGTCACAGCCTCCCAATTCCTTGCTTGTGTCCATGACTAGAAAAGCTTAGAGAGGGCTGCAAGGACCTGCCAGCTGCTGGCCTTGGGGGAGACGACTGTGGCAGCTGAGTTAACAGCTGCCTGTTCTGGGCCGGCCTGTGGCCTCAGCCCTCCGGAGAGGTGTTGATCAGGCTGACGGGCAACAAATCCCCCTGAGCCCCAGGTTGGAAGTAAATTTGTTAAAAGTTGCTCTTAGACTCCTGACAAATTGCTTTCAGTTTTTGCTGCCAAAGAGAACTCTGAAACAGGGTGTAAATTGGGTTATTTATACTGTCTCTGTTTTTGTTGCTTCCATGAAGTTGGTGAAGGAGGGCGCTGGTCCAAGGGAGCTTTTCAGGTTCTGGTTGCTCAGGTACCTGGCATCAGGTGAAGAGGAGGAGGGGTGAGTGGGTTGGGGTGAAGTGCCCTTGAATGCAGGATGTGTGGTGACCAGACAGGCCTTTGAGGTGCCTGGGACCAGCCCCTTCCATTAGATCAAAGAAATACCTTTTGTTTTCCCTCTCACACTTTCCTCTGCCCTGGAGCCAGAGTCGTAAAGAGGAGGAGTTGTGAGGGTCTGCATCTGGGGGCAGGGTTGCAGGGTAGTGGGGGTTGGGAGGGGGCCAGGGGTCTTCTCTGGTGCCAGCACTTCCTGTAGTCTGCTCCTGCTGCCCAGCGGTCTGCCTGGGCTAGCCTGGGCACCTGGGGCTCTGCTGGGCCACCCGCCCAGTAGGTCCCTGCCTGAGTTGAGCTGTACACCCAGCCACACAAAGACGGATTTCACTCCAGGCTAAGTGTTTTGTTGCTGAATCATTTGCATTCATTAAAAGTAGTGAAGGGTGAGTGATATTTAAGGCAACAAGACAGTTTTGCTGGAAGCTGCAGCCTTAGAACCTCATTAAGAATTCTTGGGGCTGGGGAGAGGATGGGTGCAGCTCATTCAGAGCTTACTTAACTTCTGGCTGCCTTGGGCATAGGCCAGCTACTAAAATATGAAAAATGTTTGCCCAGCAGCCCCCAGAGCGTGGTCAGCCTGCCCTGGCCAAAGAAAACACACACTTACAATTCATTATTTAGCTGCCTCCTGCGCGCTTGCTCCCGTCTCTTCCTCCCTTGGGACCTGCTGAATTGGAGAGGCGGGGGGTGGGGGGCGGACAGGAAGGTCCCTTCATAATTTAAAAGGAAGATTGGCCTAAAGCAAGTGCTGTCTATATTCACCCTACCCCATCCCACCCCTACTCTCCTCCCAGGCTATTTCACACAATCTTTGCTGAGAGACTTCATCGTGTTGTGAGGGTTTGCTATTTTAAACAGCGCCACCACAAATATCCTTGTGCCTAGCTTTGCCCTTGTACTTGTATATCTGTGGGATGAATCCCCAGAAGTGGAGCTGTCAAAGGATATGAACATATCAAATCTGTATTAAAATTTTTATATTTATTTCATCATTTTTCTGGGGAGGGAGAAATTTCGGAATCACTGTTGTACAGTGAGTGGGCCTCTGAAAATCACATGGAATATCACTGTGGAAAAACTGGTAAGCATGGCTCAAATGTGGGGCATTTTCCTCAGAAGGAACCAGAGGATTTATCATCTGGACCAGACACTGCTAATGATTATGCCAGGACAACCAACATAGGCCAGGGTTGTTCCACGTCACTTGGGGTATGGTAGCCCAGTGCCCACCAAGGATCTTATTCCGTGATCTCTGAGATCATGTGTGTGTTCCCTTGGAGCTCTCTCTGAATTAGCTGTTCCTTTTTATTTTCCATTCTATCAGATGTGTGCTTTTTGTTGCCACCCCACCCCCACCTCTTGATGATGAGCTTGGTAGGTTGGGTTGAGTTCTGGTCCTCTTTTCCCACAAAGCCTAACCTTGTCCCAGATGCTCAGTGGTTGCTCAGGAAATTCTTGGGTTCCCAAGAGCAGAATTCGAGTCCTGGAAGTAGTTTAACCTTCCTGAATTCCATTTTGAAAGGTTAAAGTCAGTGGTGCATGGACAGGCTAAATAGCCATCTCAGACCATGAATAAAGAAGAATTGAATTTATTTAAGGAAAAGGAGATGAGGGTAGGGATATCCAGAGGGAAGGGCTACACAGCACTGAACCAAAGGGTATTGGGTCCACGATGGCAGCGAAAATATCCTTAGGCCAGTGAAACAAGGAAGGGCCTAGGAGAAGCAACAGGAAAGCCTCGGCTGGATTGCTTTGGTTCCCTGAGAAGTCAGAGAAAAGGGGGCCTTGGAGACAGGTCCAGGGGTTAGCCCGGGAAGAGTTGCCGCTGCCATTGCTCCCCTGGTTACAAACCTCATGGGTCCCTTAAGAGGTTAGGGGATGCATGCCAGTGGGGGAAAGAGAGGGAGGGAGTGGCAGTGGTGTACTCCTTGGAGGGCGAGCACACACTGGGTCCCTTGTCCTGAGTGTATTTATCTCTTTCTTGGAGGTGGGAATTTTAGGAGAGGTCTCAGGGGAGGGTAGCAATAGAATATTCATCAATTTCTAGGTGTGTTCTTTCAGCTTGCAACTGAGGTATGTGCCCTGGAGGAATCAAACATGTGATCCTGACCCTTCAGTCCTTGGGCCAGTGCTCTAATCATTGAGCAAACCCATCTGGGCAACATCTTTATGTATATATGTAATTAATTTCAGAGAGGAAGGGAGAAAGGAGAGTGATAGAAACATTAATGATAAAAGAGAATCCTCTATCAGCTGCTTCCTGCACGCCCCTCTTACCCACTCCCCCCCTGGATCCAGCCTGCAACCCGTGCATGTGTCCTGTTCGGGAATCTAATTGGTTCATAGGCTGACACTCAACCACTGAGCCACACCGACTGGGCAGCAACATCTTGCTGACACTCAACCACTGAGCCATACCGACTGGGCAGCAACATCTTGGTTTTTTTAAAAAATCTCAAACCACAGCTAATATTATATTTAAAGATGAAAATATACTGTTCTCATTAAAATAATCAAGTCATGTGCTGGCCAGCATGGCTCATTTGGTCAGAGCAATGCCCAGTGCACTGAAAGTTTCCACCCAGGTCAGGGCACTTAAAGATTGCGGGTTCCATCCCGGGTCAGAGTGCATTTGGGAAGCAACCGATCAATGTTTCTTTCTCACATTGATGTTTCTCTCTCTTCCTCACCTTTCCCCTCTCTCTAAAAATCAATAAAAACATATCTTAAAAAACAATCAAGTCATTACAATTTGACATGTTGGAAATTGTAGCAGAAATAATACTATAAGAAACAAAAAATAAAGTTATTGTTCTTTGCTGATGGTATAATTTTTTTGACCCATGAAACCCAAATATCAACTGGAAAACACTAGAATCAATAAGATAGTGGAATCATTTGGTCAAATAAAAAACTACACAAAACCCAGAAGGATCAATATCTATCAGCAATTAACCTTTTAGAAAATACAATGGAAACATTTATCCCCTTCACAAAATCAACAAAAAGCCCATAAAATACTCAGGCATAATGCAATATAATAGAAATTATGTTGAGGGAGTCAGTCAATATCACCCTTCACTCTGAATTTGAAACTGCCAGAGGCAGAGAGGAAAGAAAACAGACAGAGGAATCGGACAGATGGAGATCAGTGTGTCACTTTTATTATTAATAAAGACTCAGTTGAGGAACAACTTTTTTTTTAAATGTTTTAAATATATATTTTTATTGATTACAGAGGGGAAGGGAGAGAGATAGAAACATCAGTGATGAGAGAGAATCCTTGATCAACTGCCTCCTGCACACCCCCCTGCTGGGGATCAAGCCCGCCACCTGGGCATGTGCCTTTGACTGCAATCGAACCCAAGACCCTTCAGTCTACAGGTCAGTCTACAGGTCGATAACTCTATCCACTGAGCCAAACCAACTAGGGCAAGGAACAAAGTTTTAATCTAAAGAGGATATATTGGCCTGATTCACACATGCTCTACTTGTATAAAGTATGTTCTATCTGCGCCCTAAGTAGTTCTTGGGGGAGGGGAGGTTGCGGGATGGGCGGTGGAGGGGTAAGGGTCAGAGCTAAACATGCCCAATCAGAGATCACCCCTCCCAGGGGCTTGTGGGGGAGATGGAGTGAGGCTCCAGTGGTACCTCTGCTACTGGAATGGGGAAGACTTATTGCTTCTTCTTTTTTTTAAAAAATATATTTTATTGATTTTTTATAGAGAGGAAGGGGAAGGGATAGAGTTAGAAATGTCTATGAAAGAGAAGCATCGATTAGCTATCTCCAGCACGCCCCCTAATGGGGATGTGCCTGCAACCGAGGTACATGCCCTGGACCCATATCGAACCTAGGACCTTCAGTCCCCAGGCCAATGCTCTGTCCACTGAGCCAAACTGGTTAGGGCGACTTATTGCTTCTTAAAACTTCCTTTGCTTTCTGAACTCAAGGGGCTTAACCACTGAAGACCCTGAACACCTGGGGGTGTGGTTTTCGGGAGTGTGGCTGCAGGGGAAGGAGCAGCTGCCTGGCACTAGTCCTAGTTCCACCTTCCCGAACCACACTGCTCCTTCGTAGATGCTTCTAGGACAGCTGGGAAATAGAGTAGATTTCCCCCCAGAAGACTCAAATGGATCAAAACAAGACAGTATTTAAATTAATTTTAAGGCAATCCTGCACTCAAGGGGGAAATTTGCTTCCTATCTATTGCCCTAAATCATGTGCAATCACATTTTCTTGTGAGAGGTTAAATAACAGTTGTGAACAGGAGCCTTCAGTGCCCGGTCACTGCTGTATTCCAGCACTTAGAACAGTGCCTGGCACGTAGTAGGCCGATTTCAGTAACTTAATGCCCATTCTCAGAGGAAATTGCAACATGTAATACAGAAAAGGCTTTATATTCCTGATGTTGCTGATTACAAATTAATAAGATAAACAATAAAAATAAGGAAATAATAGGCAAGGAAGTGAATAGAAAACGGACAATAAGGAATTCAGCTAACCAGTAAAATGATGAAAGATTGCTTTATCTTGTTAAAGGGCAAACTAAGTGTCTCAAACAAACCACATTAAAACTAAGTATTATTTTATGTCTTTTAGATTGACAAAGGTTAATAAAGATCAGTGTTGGTAAGGAAGCATAAATGGGTGCGACCTTTATAAAGAGCAATTTATCACTTACCAAAAACTTGAAATTGTATTTGGTCCAGGGGGAATACTGTTTCTAGGAACTCATCCTACAGAAACCCTTTCATTACCCATGTGCGTAAGTTCCTGTACAGAGAGGTTTCATTGGAGCATTGTTTGTAATGGCAAAATATTTAAAACTAAATGTCCATTAGGATATTTGACAAATAGTTATGGGTCAATGATACAGTGAAATAATGTATAGCAGTTGACATAAATAGGCTAGAACCACGTGACCAGACTTGGAAGGATAGCTGTGGTTAACTGTGCTGTGAAAAAAGCAATTCGCAGAAGAGCAGGTGTAATGGACTGAATGGTGTCTCCCAAAAGGTTATGTTGAAGCCCTAAGTCCTGATGCTAGTCCATTTGACCTTATTTGGAAATAGGGGCTTTGCAGATGTAATCCTTAAGTCATTAAGATGGGCTCTAAGCATATGTGATCAGTGGGGAGTGTCATTACAAGAAGAGACACAGACACACACAGGGAAGGTGGCCTTGTGAGGGTGGAGGCAGGGATTGCAGTGACGTCTCTAACCCAAGGAGCCCCAAGGGTTGCCGGCAACTGCCAGGATCAAGGAGAGAGGCAAGGAACAGACTCTCCCTCAGAGCCTTTGTAGGAACCAGAGGCTCTGATGCCTCGATTTCCATCTTCTGGCCTCTAGACCGTGAGAAAATAATCTTGTGTTGTTTTAATCCCACCCAGTTACGGTAATTTGTTGGAGCAGCTCTAGGAAACCAATAGAACAGGTATGTCAGTTTCCCATAACAATGCATCTGTGATTGGTCGCTGTTCTCTGCATGACAAAGCTTCTTCAGTACATCTTCTACCCTAACTGCGACCTCCTGGGAAATTTTTTTTTTGTCAGGGGACAACATGAGCAGGTTAAATTTGTATCTCACCTCTTTTGTCTCCCCCTCCTTTGCCTCTTGCTGTGTTTCCCCTCATCATCCCTTAAACTCTGAGCATCCTGAATAACCTGGCATTCTCTGACCGTGCTTTATCTTTGTGTGTCTGTATTATTCTACTTTGAGTCCCCATTCCTTCTTCTATTTTTTGTTTTTAAATCTTCACCTGAGGATACACTTAAGGCGGGGAGGAGGTAGGGGAGAGAAGATTGATGGAGAGAGAGAAACGTTGAGCTGCTATTTCACCACCGTATTTGTCCTGGCTGGGAATCAAAACCACAACCCAGGCTTGTGCCCTGACCGGAAATTGAACCCACAACCTTTCGGTGCACTGGATACTGTTCAACCAACTCAGCCACTTCTCCTGGCTAGCCCCATTCCTTTTTTTTCTTTTTTTTACAGAATAGTTTATTGATTTTTTTAATATTAAATCTTTATTATTCAGATTATTACATTTGTTTCTCTTTTTTCCCCTCTATTGCACCCCTCCACCCAACTCCCACCCTTCCCTTTGCCCTTACCTCCCTCCCATTGACCTCGTCCATAGGTGTATGATTTTAGTCAGTCTCTCCCTGTACACCCCTCACCCCTTTCCCCCTGAGAATTATCAGTCCCTCCCTATCTGTGCTACTGATTTTATTATATTCACCAGTTTATTCTGTTGATCAAATTTTTAATTCACTTAATTTTTAGATTCACTTGTTGATAGATATGTATTTGTTGTTCATAATTTTTTATCTTTTACCTTTTTCTTCTTCCTCTTCTAAAAGAGTACCTTTCAGCATTTCATATAATACTGGTTTGGAGTTGATGAACTCCTTTAGCTTTTTCTTCTCTGTGAAGGTCTTTATCTGCCCTTCAATTCTGAATGATAGCTTTGCTGGGTAGAGTATTCTTGGTTGTAGGTTCTTGCTATTCATCATGTTGAATATTTCTTGCCACTCCTGTCTGGCCTGCATCGTTTCTGTTGAGAAATCAGCTGACAGTCGTATGGGTGCTCCCTTGTAGGTAATGAACTGCTTTTCTCTTGCTGCTTTTAATATTCTCTCTTTGTCTTTTGCTCTTTGTATTTTAATTATGATGTGTCTTGGTGTGGTCCTCTTTGGATTCCTTTTATATGGGGTTCTGTGTGCTTCCTGGACTTGTAAGTTTATTTCTTTTACCAGATGTGGGAAGTTTTCAGTCATTATTTCTTTAAATAGGTTTTCAGTATCTTGCTCTCTCTCTTCTTCTGGCACCCCCACAATTCTGATGTTGGTATGCTTGAAGCTGTCCCAGAGGCTCCTTACATTATCTTCACATTTTTGGATTCTTTTCTCTTCTTGCTTTTCCAGTTGAGTGTTTTCTGCTTCTTTATATTTCAAATTTTTGACTTGATTCTTGCCTTTCTCTAGTCTGCTGTTAGGACTCTGTATAATATTTTTATTTCAGTCAGTGTATGTTTAATTTCTAGTTGGTCCTTTTCCATCTCTGGTTGGTCCTCTTTCATCTCCTCTTGGCTCTCGCTAACTTTATCCAACTTTTCTAGCATATTCTTGAAAAACCTTATAAGCATGGTTTTGAACTCTATATCCAGTCGTTTGTTTTCCTCCATTTCTTTTGTTTGTGATCCCTTCCCTTGTCTCGACATTTTCACTATGCCGGAAGAACTTCTGTGTTGGATTCAGCCTTATGATAGCAGACTTGCAAAACCGAAGAAGCCTCTGTTGAGTTTGGGATGGGTGGAGTCTCAGGGCTTAAGGGACCGCCTTGCCTTCCAGTCGGCCCGCCCTTCTCGGCCCCTGAGTCTCACGTGACTGGGTAATCGCTGGAGCGGTCCTTGTGCCTGCACGCACAGTGCCTCTAGACCGCTGCCTTTCTGGCTCCCCTGCGCTCCAGGACCACAGGAATCTAGGGCCCTAGGGTTTCACCCAAAACAGGGGCTTAGTGGAGTCAGAAGTGGCACAGTTGGGAGGGTCTGTCTCCCACCCACTCTCGAAAGCCAGCGGCACAATAAGCAATCTGTCCTCTGTGCAGTGCTGTGTGCGCCACCAGACTTCTGATCTTTTGCGACTCCCCTAAATTTCCGTGCACCTCTCCCTTTTCACAGTCCAAACTCCCCCTGTATGAGTTTTGGCTGGATCTGGGGTTTAGTGTCGTAGGATAAGGGGTTCAATGGCTTTGAGAGTCTCCGTTTCCCTCCTGCCAGAGAAAACCAGCCAGATATTCAGGTACCTGCTCTCTCCACACACACGACTCCATACCTCAGCTTTTTGCAGCTCCTCTGGGTCTCCATGAGCCCCTCTCTTTCCCTCTAGTTGTAGAATTTCAACTCAGCCAGCTTTCTTGTGTTTCTGGATGATGTCCGTTCTGTCTTTTAGTTGTAGTTTTGAAATTGTTGTGCAAGGCAGCAGTGTAGGTGTTTACCTATGCTGCCATCTTGGATTCTCTCTAGCCCCATTCCTTCTTAAATCCTTGTTTTGAAGGGTCTTCTTCCAGGATTCTTTCTTGCCCTCCCCCTCTGATTTTGTCTTGTTCACCCATCACCACACTGAGTGATAAAGTGGTAAAACCTAGTGATTGTCATAGCTTTCCTCTAGAGCCAAGAGGTTTGAATCCTGCATTTGTCACTTACCAACTGTGTGAGCAGGTAGCTTCACCTCTCTGCCTCCGTTTCCTCATCTGCATACTGGGGATCATGGTGCCTGCCTAACAAACTAATATGGTTAAATCTCTTTGAATAGTGCCTGGTGAATAGTTAAGTGGTCAGTAAATATTAACTATTATTATAATCCTGTACATGTTTGTTTATCTAACTCCCCCACTAAACTAAGGTGTTTAAAGATAGTAATTGTGTGTTTTTCTCTCTCCATCCCCAGTGTCTTGCAGAATACTTGGCAATAGTAGTCTCTAAATAAGTGTTTGTTGAATTAATAATGATAATTAACATAAGTGCCTACCGGGATCCCACATTGGCCTTTGTGACCTTCATTCCACATCTTTTTAAAAAATATATTTTTATTGATTTCAAAGAGGAAGGGAGAGGGGGAGAGAGAGAAACATCAATGATGAGAGAGAATCATTGGTCGGCTGCCTCCTGCACGCCCCCTACTGGGGATCAAGCTCACAACCCAGGCATATGTCCTTGACCGGAATTGAACCCACAACCCTTCGGTCCCGAGGTTGACGCTCTCTCCACTGAGCCAAGCCGGCTAGGGCTCTTTCCACAGCTTGCAGGGGTAATAGGGCCAAGTATCTGGCTCAGTAAAACCACTGCAGACCCGGTGGTGTTTCCTGAGCACCTGCAGTGGGGGCTGAGTGTGAGGCCAGCCCTGTCCTCAGGGAGCTTAGTATCTAGTCAGGAAGACAGGTTGTAAGTACATGAAATTCTAAACATTCGGTTTTAATAACTGTGGGAGCAATAGAAGACACAATCTGTACTCACACTTGTTTGGGTTGGTGGCATGTTGTTATCTAATTTCTTCCTTGTTTTCCAAGTTTGTTCTGGAAAGCTTCTTAAACTTTTTAATAATGAGACTTAGATGTAGAGACTTGATGAGGCTCAGAATTGATTTTTTTCTCCCCATGTGTGCATCCCTCAGTAGACACACATCTGGTTCTCTGGAATTACCAGCCATAAACAACCATTGCTAGATGCACTGTTTCATTAGGGGTTGTAAAATGGTGATGTTCCTGTTTATCAGCGAGAAGACTTCTGTCAAGACAAGCCTCCCCTCACACACTATTTGGTTACCATGAGGTATAGCTGCGCACGAAACGGAAAATAAGTGCTTGATTCTTTGCCAGTTTTTAAAATGATGAGTTGGTTTTCTAGCCTCCTTCAGCGATGACTAATGGAAGACTTTGGGCTTTTTTTTTTTTTAACCCCATTGCCCTGGCCGGGTAGTTCAGTTGGTTGGAGTGTCATCCCTTACACCAAAAGGTTGCAGGTTTGATCCACACACAGTCAATGTGCCTACAGGAGGCAACCAATCCATGTTTCTTTCTCACATCCGTTTCTCTCTGTTTCTCTCTCCCTTTCCTTTCCTCTCTCTAAAATCAATAAACATACCCTTGGGTGAGGATTGGAAAAAAACAAAACACATTATCATTCTGAATGCATGGACTGGAAACTCACTTGATGTGTTAAGTTGGTGTGGTTATTATCTTTATGGATGCTTAAGTGGTCCTGCCTTTGGCCTCAGGAGCCTCTTCACGCTGGCCCTGAACCTTTGACATGACCCTGCTAGTCTTTGCTCATTTCCTTGCAGGATAAGATGTGCCAGGCTCATCTCATTTCCTGCCGCAGCCCTGGAATCAGGTACTTCTCCAGACAGGAAGGGCATGAATTTTTAGGATATTGGTACAGTTTTACTAAACCACTTTCTAGAAGGGAACTATCAGGATTTAAACCCCCCATCAGCAAAGCTTGAGGACTATTTTCTCCATAGACTTGCCAGTGTTGAGTTATTTTTAAATTCTTGGCGTTCATCGGACAGGCAGAATAGCTTGTTCTGATTTGCATTGCTTGTGTTACTGATGCATTAGAACATTTTCTTATATTTATTCATCATTTACATTTGTTTTGAGGACTCGTCATGTTGTTTAGATCATGTTACTGTTAGAATTTAGTAGTTATTATGATGGATTTGTAACTAGGAAGGAAGGCCAGCAACCCCACTTCTGTCAGTTACTGGAAATCATTCTCCTAATGTGTTGTTTACCGTTGAGAAATGCTTACAACTTCTATTGTATGTAGTCAGGTATTTCCCTTTACAAAGCATAGAATTTTCCAGTTGTCTCTTATTTGGGTCTTATAGGATCAGAAAGCTGAAGTCTAATGGTTATCTCCAGATGGGAGTTGGTATGTAAACATCCACTGGACTCTCTTCCCTACCCCTCCAGTTGTGTTCCATGAGGACAGAGGCCTGCCTCAGACCAAGATGGTCTGCATCCATTGTCACCCAGACACTTACTCTGACTCTTGTTCATATTAAAGGTGATTTGAGAAGCTTTTGGAAGAGAGTGAATGGAAGTATGAGCAACTGCTAATCTGGGCACTGCTGGGGGCCCTTAGGGCAGCAGGCAGCAGTATGCAAAGCTCCCAGCCATCAGCAGCCACCCCGAAGAGCTTCACCAACACGGGGTAGCAACCTTGAACTGTGGAGCCCCATGATAGGTACATCCAGTGACCATGGCTCCAAGGCTCTGTCAAGCAGCAGTAGGACGAAGTTTAGACCTCAGAGTCTGTTCAGAACCACTACACCAAGATGGTAAAGATTAGGTGAGTGGCAGATCAAACAGGACTTTTTGCAGCTCTGAATGGCCTGCATGAGAGGAATGCCAGCCAAGTTCTTTATTGGGTAACAGATGAGATGGAGTTCATAAAAGATTAAAAAAAAAAATCTTGCCAAAACCGGTTTGGTTCAGTGGATAGAGCGTCGGCCTATGGACTGAAGGGTCCTAGGTTCGATTCCGGTCAAGGGCATGTACCTTGGTTGCGGGCACATCCCCAGTAGGGGGTGTGCAGGAGGCAGCTGATCGATGTTTATCTCTCATCGATGTTTCTGGCTCTCTATCCCTCTCTATTCCTCTCTGTAATAAATCAATAAAATATATTAAAAAAAAAAAGCTCCAATGTAGCAATGACAATAAATAATGGCTAAGAGTCCACTCACATAGTCCTGAATACTTGCCAGGCCCTGTCCCAAACATGCTACATTTATTATCTTGTGTATTTACTTTTCATAAGTCTACTTGGTAGATACTGTTATTAGTACTATTTTATAGATGCAGAAATGGAAGCACCACAGGGATAAACAACTTGCCCAAGTTGGTAAGTGGGAGAGTAGACTTTATGTGCAGGTGGTCAGACTGGACCCTGAGTGCTTTTCTCATCTCCATCCAGCCTGAATGATGTAGGCCAGGGCCTTCAAGTTGTGTAGCTCTTCAAGCTTCCCAGAGGGCATCTCATCCTTGTCAAAGCTCTGCAGGATGAAGAGCAGTTGGCTGGTTTTACCTGTGGGAAAGGAAGGCCTGAAGGACAGTGATTTGTACAGAGCCAGGTCAAGGATGCAGGTCTTCCTGCTTTTGGTAGCTGTCACTCATTTGGCATCAAAGTCAAATTCTTTGAACCTTCTAAGAACAGAATTGCCCTAGACAGGTGCCAAGTGAATGTCCTATCTCTTCTCATTGAGAGGACCAGAACTTCTGGGGTTTGGGGCCCATAGGGGTTTTGTTCAGGATTTTTCTGGATACAGTTCTGACCTGACACTGGGCTCTTTTATTTATTTTTTTTAAATTAAATCTTTATTATTCAGGTTATTACATTTGTTTCTCTTTTTTCCCCTCCAAAGCTCCTCTCCACCCGGCTCCCACCCCTCCCTCTACCCTTACTTCTCCCCCATTGACCTCATCCATAGGTGTATGATTTTTGTCGAGTCTCTCCCTGCATTCCCCTCACCACTTTCCCCCTGAGAATGATCAGTCCCTCCCTTTCTGTGCTTCTGAATCTATTATATTCACCAGTTTATTCTGTTGATCAAATTTTTAATTCACTTAATTTTTAGATTCACTTGTTGATAAATATATATTTATTGCTTATAATTTTTTATCTTTTACCTTTTTTCTTCTACCTCTTCTTAAAGAGTGCCTTTCAGCATTTCATATAATACTGGTTTGGAGTTGATGAACTCCTTTAGCTTTTTCTTATCTGTGAAGCTCTTTATCTGCCCTTCAATTCTGAATGATAGCTTTGCTGGGTAGAGTATTCTTGGTTGTAGGTTCTTGCTATTCATCACTTTGAATATTTCTTGCCACTCCCATCTGGCCTGCATCGTTTCTGTTGAGAAATCAGCTGACAATCGTGTGGGAGCTCCCTTGTAGGTGATTACCTGTTTTTCTCTGGCTGCTTTTAATATTCTCTCTTTGTCTTTTGCTCTTGGTATTTTAATTATGATGTGTCTTGGTGTAGTCCTCTTTGGATTCCTTTTATATGTGGTTCTGTGCACTTCCTGGACATGTAAGTCTATTTCTTTTACCAGATGTGGGAAGTTTTCAGTCATTATTTCTTCAAATAAGTTTTCAGTATCATGCTCTCTCTCTTCTTCTGACACCCCCACAATTCTGATGTTGGTACGCTTGAAGCTGTCCCAGAGGCTCCTTACATTATGTTCACATTTTTGGATTCTTTTTTCTTCTTGCTGATCCAGTTGAGTGTTTTCTGATTCTTTTTTTTTTTTAAATATATTTTATTGATTTTTCACAGAGAGGAAGGGAGAGGGATAGAAAGTCAGAAACATCGATGAGAGAGAGACATCGATCAGCTGCCTCCTGCACACCCCACACTGGAGATGTGCCCGCAAGCAAGGTACATGCCCCTGACTGGAATCGAACCCAGGACCTTTCAGTCCGCAGGTCGACGCTCTATCCACTGAGCCAAACCGGTCTCGGCTGATTCTTTATATTTCAAATTTTTAACTTGATTCTTGCCTTCCTCTAGTCTGCTGTTAGGTATCTGTATAATATTTTTTATTTCAGTCAGTGTATGTTTAATTTCTAGTTTCTTTTTCATCTCTTCTTGGGTCTTGCTAACTTTATTCATCTTTTCTAGGATATTCTTTGAAAAACCTATAAGTGTGGTTTTGAACTCTATATCTAATCGTTTGTTTTCCTCCATTTCTTTTGTTTGTGACCCCTTCCCTTATCTCGGCATTTTCACTATGCTGGGAGAACTTCTGTGTTGGATTCAGCCTTATGATACCAGACTTGCAAAACTGCAAAAGCCCCTCTGTTGAGCTTGGGATGGGTGAAGTCTCAGGGCTTAAAGGACCGCCTTGCCTTCCAGTTGGCCCCACCCTCCACGGCCATTGGGTCTCATGTGACTGGGTAATCACTGGAGTGGTCCCTGTGCATGGACTCGGTCCTCTGCGCGTAGTGCTGTGCGCGCCACCAGACCTCCAGACCTCCGCCCTTTCGTATCTCCCCCAGATCTCTGTGCGCTTCTCCCTCTTCACAGTCTGAACTCCCCCCGCATGAGTCCCGGCTGGACGTGGAGTTTAGTGCCGTAGGATAAGGGGTTCAGTGCAGCTGGGAGTCTCTGTCCCCCTCCTGCCAGAGAAAGCCAACCAGGTACTCAGGTACCCGCTCTCTGCACGCGCGTCTCCGCACCTCAGCTTTTTGCAGCTCCTCTGAGTCTCCGTGAGCCCCTCTTTCCTTCTGGTTGTAGAATTTCCACTCAGCCAGCTTTCCTGTGGTTCTGGATGATGTCCGTTCTGTCTTTTAGTTGTGGTTTTGAAATTGTTGTGCGAGGCAGCAGTGTAGGTGTTTACCTATGCCGCCATCTTGGATCGGTCTCGACACTGGGCTCTTGAGGGCTGTGTGGGGCCTGCTCGAGGATCTTATGGTCTGAGCCCAGGCCTGGCTCTTTCTGGAAGGTGAACACTTTGCCCTTGTGTGAGGTGCAAGACTGAGTTCCAAAAGTCGCAGGACTGCTGGGTCAGGGGTTCTGGAAAAGTTGGGTGGAAATTGCCCTCCTGTCTTCTTGCTCCTGGCCTAATGGCTCAGACCATTTTTAGATGTCAGGAAGTATAACAATGGTTACATTTATTTTGGTGAATAATGGATGAGCCTGGGGAAGGTACTGTACTTTTCCTGGTGAATTATTTACCAGGAGCCTCTAATTTGAGGGCTCTCCATTACTAATGGTCGGAATTTGGTATCTCTAGAGCCCCCTCCCCTCTCCTCTTGCTCCCCCAGATCTCCCACCTGCAGGCTAGCCCTCACCTTTTGTTTCTGGTGTTATACTGGGCAGCCTTGTTGCCTGTGGCCAGGGGCTGTCTGAATTTTGAGCCCCTGTGGCTGTTGGAGAGAGTGGTGGGAGGGGATGGGAGGACTCCTTACTGAAGACACAGGGACAGATCTGCTGGGGAAGCTGGGACCGGTGTGGAGCTGATGCCTGCTCTACAGGCATGGGAGCCTTATGTGCACATAAGTCATTTGTGCTCTATGTCATTGTCTTCCTTTTCTTTTTTTTTTTTTTAATCCTCACCTGAGGACATTTTTCTATTGATTTTCAGAGAGAAGGCAAGGCAGAGAGAAAGATCGATGTGAGAGAAAGACATCGATTGGTTGCCTCCTGCACGCACCCTGACCAAGGCCTGAGCAGGGAGGAGCGTGCAATCTAGGTATGTGCCCTTGACCAAAATCGAACCTAGTGCTGTTTGGTCCATAGGCTGATGCTCTATCCACTGAGCCAAACCAGCTAGGGTTCTTGTCTTTCTTAACCCTTTCTATACTCTATGTTACTCTATCTCTGTCTCTCAGTTTGTCTCTGTGTCTCTGCCTGTTGATCTCTTACCTTTTTCTGTCCATCAGATCTTGGTCTGTCTCTGCTGGTATCTCTTTCTTTCTTAGTCTGTTGATCTCCCTCTGTCTCTGTCAGTTGTTAGTCTTCCTCTGTCTGTTATGGCCTGTCTCTCTGTAGATCTCTTTGTCTCTCTGTTGGTCATGCAGTCAGTCACTCAGTCTGTGTGTCCCTTTATATTGCGTAGTCTGCTTGTCAGTGTCCCTCTCCTGACTTTAAAGGTCTGTCAGAGGCACCTCTGGGAGTGGAGGGACAGCCCGTTCCAGACTTAAGTGAAGTCAGATCTTGTTTGTTGCCTTCCAGATCCTGACTTAGAGATCGCAGAATAGGCATCAAATAAACTTCAGGTCTTTGTCTTTTTTGTTTGTTTGTTTGGCTATTCCATTCAGTATTACATCAGCCACTCTTAGGGGCTTTTTTTCCTGCAGCTATTCATATGTGCTTTACGTTTTATAACATTTAACCCCCAGAGTCATATCCCTAGGCTTTAAGCATCTGGTGATGAGTTGCAAGTTTTTGGTGCTTTTAAAAATAACTTACAAGAAGTCGTTTCTGTTATTCATCAATTTGTGTGGGTTTTTTTCATCTTTGTTATTGATTTGGAGGTTGAAATACTTACTTTGGCGTCTTTTTATCCAGAGTGCTTTTTCTATAAACAGCTGATTTTTTAAAAAACACATGACTCTTTTTGGTTATTTTCCTTAAAAAAAAAAAAATAAAGGCACAAATCATTAGTAATGCAATTAAGAGATTAAACAAAAGAATAAAATTAGTTTTGCCTTATTAGGAAGTTTATATTTTAAGCAATAAAATGAGGTCTATAAGGGTTGAGGAAGCGTCTGATGGTTTGACTCTCCGTAAGCATCTGGCCTGCCTTCCACCACCTCCTCTCTCCACTGGCGCCCCCTCACCCAACGACACCGGGCCAGACTCCAGTACATCTGAGTAATATTTGAGCAGTGATCATGGCTGTGGTAGTTGCATGTCAACCACAAGATATCTTCCCCCTACCTCATCCCCCAGCCCCAGCAGACTAGAGTCCAGGAGAGCACCCTCGTCTATGGAAGCCAGTGGCTCTCCCAAGCCTTCTTCCTCCATCTGGATCCTCATTTTTGTGTCTCAGGCTGAGCCCTAAAGCCTGGGGCATCCTTTTCTAAGATCCCTCCCTGGAGAGCAGAGTTGGTTTCCAGAAGCAGCTGTTTGGTGAGACAGGTGGAGAAGGAAAGAAAGGAAGGTTGGGGGCTGGGCACTTTGAAGATGGGGTCTAGTTCTGACTCCTGGGCCCTGCCTCATTTCTGGCCCCAAAGGGAGAGACAGCCAGACTGTTGAGTATATTGTCCGAGGGGGTCTCCCTCAGGCTGCCAGGGGGCACTGTTGGTCTCCTGCACATGTGTTAAGCATCGCCGCGTGTCACTGGGTGTGTGGCAGCCACAGGACCCGAGTGGCTCGTGCTTCCCACATCACACATAGCAGAATGATTTCCTCACATTCCCCACTCTTGTCTGCTCCAGGAAGTGGTTTGCACAGCACTTCTAAATTTGAAAGTATGAGACTGACTTTTTTTCCTCTTATCCCTTTGAAACCAGCTGAGGTCCAGCCTCTTCAGTGACTTTTTGGGATTGTGGGGGAGGAGGTGGGGGGAAACAGGAGAAGCCGGTGTGTATTTTTGAGAGAGAGAGAGAGAGTGTGTGTGTGTGTGTGTGTGTGTGTGTGTGTGTGTGTAGTCTGCATGTGTGTTTCACCAGTCTCGGATGATACCCAGATGAGTGGGGGAAACAGACTGTGGGGCTAGGTGTGTTATGAAGGCCAGGGCAGGGTGCTGGGGGCACACATAGAGGAGGGTGGCGGCTCAAAGACTGATTTTCAAACTGTGGACAGCTTTGTTCAGCCACGTCCTTATTTTTAAAAGATTCATTTGTTCCTTTCCCTACCCTCCTAAACCCAACAGTATGTTCATCTTTTGAGGGGAGCAGCGGGATGTAGGTGATGGCCACAGAAAAGGATCTTCACAATATAGTGCCAAACGGTAAAAGTAAGAAGCAGAGGGAGAGAGAATACAAGACAATTTTACATAGGTCAGAATACAATCACATTTGGGCCAGAGCACATACGAGGAGAGGTTTTACATTAAACCCGATAGAACTTTTGGGGGTGGGGAGGGTGGAATAAGGGACAGCAATGAAAAGCAGCCAGTATGGCCTCATTAGTCGCTGGACCCAGGGGCAGTTCCTGGCCCTGCATTTGCTGGTATAGCCTCAACTCCAGTGTCCTCTGCTGAATGAGGCTGGCCCGTGGCGGGGTTCTTTGGATTAGGAATCAGGTGCCTGTGACAGCAGCACATGTCAGAGGAGCTGAGGCAGCCGGTCCAGGAGGACTCTGCAGGGGTGGAAAGTATCCCATATCTGCACTGTTCAGTATGGTGGCCTGAGCACTGGAAATGTGGTTCGTGTGACCCGGGAGATGAATTTTCAATTTTGTTTCATTTTCATTGTTGACTTTAAATAGCCCCATGTGACCAGTGGCTACCATATTGGACAGAGTGGGTCCAGGGGAGGACTTTCCTCATTAAATATAGTTCAGCCACTTCACCTAAAGGGCAGGAAGCCATATTCTCCCTTCCATAGGGAATTTGGGGTGAATGTATGTTATCATTCTGGTTAGTTCTGGGGTCTCTGCTCACTGTCTTATCCATCTCCGAGGGGTGATGTAAAGATGGCTAACAAGAGGTCAGAAAACGCAGCTTCACAGTTTTCTGAGCTTGTCATAAAAATTAACTAAGACTTGGCCCAGCCTTTAATTGACCAAGGTAGTGGTCCCCAGGCTGTCATTTAGTTCTCGCTGTGGTCTCCCAGAGCCCTCACCACGGCTCCTGGGAGTCAGATCTGGTTGGGCCCTGCGTCTGGACCCCTATAATGAAAGGCAGCAGGGCCCACAGGGAATCCCCTTCCACCTTCTCCGGGTGACCACTCGCCTGCTTGTCCCCCCGGACTTCCTGAGCGCTCCCGCTGAGCATCCCTGAGGTCTTCCTGGGGTTGAGTTGCTGGCTCAGTTCCCTGTCTCTTGGCCCAGCAGCCCCATCGGTTTCTCTACGATATGCTGATGTCTTCAGGAGACCGCTGGCTGCTGTCTCTGTCTGTCTGTCTGCCTGTCTGTCTGTCCCTCCCTCTCCTTGGGGCTGAGAGTGGATTTATCCCAAGGCATAGAGTATGGCGAGAACTGGTTCTCCCTGGCGGTTCTATTCCAGAGCCATTCCTCGGGTCCCTTCACCAGGCCTTGGGAAACCTCAGGGGTCACCCTGTCAAAGGACATTTTCATCTGAGGTCCACTCCTCCCTGGAACTTCTGTTTTTTTTGTGTGTTTTTTTTTCCCTCAAAAATATGCAGACTTTTGCCGAAACTGGTTTGGCTCAGTGGATAGAGGGTTGGCCTGCGGACTGAAAGGTCCCAGGTTCGATTCCCGTCAAGGGCAGCTGATTGATGTTTCTAACTCTCTATTCCTCTCCCTTCCTCTCTGTAAAAAAATCAATAAAATATATATTTTTTAAAATGCAGACTTTTTTTTTCCCAGGGAAGATGGCGACTTGCAGGAAGGTAGGGAGGGAGAGAGTGTAAGAGAGTGAAGGAACCATAGAGGAGAGTGTAGCCGTGTGAGATGTGTGTGTGTGTGTGTGTGTGTGTGTGTGTGTGTGTATGAGCTAGAGACAGTTAGATTCTGCAGGTCCTCCAAGGGACTGCCAAACCGGGCAGTCTTAGATAGCGGAGCCATGCACACAAAGCAGACACTTAGGGGCAGCCAGTGCGGGCACAGAGACTACACCATCTTGAGAAACAGCTGCTAGAGACTAGGATCCTGGCCTCAGCACCACCCAGTCGCATCTCAGATGCAAACCTGGACCCTGCAGCTACTGAGGACAAAGAATGGTGACCACAGCTTCAGACCAGCAGACAACAAGAATCCAGATTTTCTGGCCGCAGATTTCTGTGAGTCAAAGAGCCTATCCCCCTCCCCAGAGGATCAAGGATAGACCTGGACCGCAGCGCTGCTATGGGAATTTCAGCCTGCGCATGCACAGAGACTGAAATCTGTTCCCCACAATGCAATTGGGTGACCAAAACCAAAGCTCATGCAGGGTGGCAGTGCCACCTGACTTCGATTCTAGGCAAGCGCACATGGAAGTCTGTTTCCCGCAGCGCAGGCACGGCACAGTGCTATTGTGCAACCCAATCCCCCATGGTGATTGGGACCCAGACACTCCCGATAAGAGGCAACACTGAGCACCATGACTTGACTCTGTTTCTTACCGTGTGCACCTGGGATCCCTGACTCACAGTGCATTCACACTAAGAGCCCATGATTCCAATTCTTGGTGCAAGTGCACACGGGGACCCTGATTCTCAGCGAAAAGCCACACGAGGCAACAGAGACTCTGATATTCGATTCTTGGTGCAGACACAGGGAAACTCTGACTTCTGGCATGCGCTAGGGGACTCATTTTTGGCACACGCCAACAGCGCAGTGCAGGCAGGGTCCATGACCACACTGAATGCTGGTAACACTGACCCTGGGCAAACCTGGTATCCACCAATCCACGACAGCCACATGTCCTAGTGTCAGAGCACTTCAGTGACTCTGGGGTGGTGCAAAGCTCCCATGGCACATGGCCCAGGTTCACACAACTCAAAGTTTAAACCTTCTGATGATAGAATGGGGAGACAACACAATCCTCAGAGGAAAGGAAATGAGGAGTCACCAAGAAAGAAAATTAGTGAAATTGAAGCATGCACCATGACCAAAAAATAATTCAGAGTAATGGTTGTGAAATTCATACATTGCATGGATGAAAAAATCAACAACCTATGCAAGAATCAGGAAGAAATGAAAAGTGATATAGCTACAATCAAAAACACCATGGAAAGTTTCAACAGTAGACTAGAAGAAGCAGAGGACCGAATTAGTGAGTTAGAAGATCAGGTACAGAAACAATCCCAATCTGAATAGCAACTGGAGAAAAAAATTAAAAGCAGGAGGAAATATGAAACAAAGTAACATATGTATAATAGGGCTGCCAGAAGGATAAGAAGAGCAGCAAGGATTAGAAAATCTATTTGAAGAAATGACAGAAAACTTCCCAGATATGGGGAAGAAAAAAATTACACAAATACAGAGAGTCCCAAGCAGGATCAATCCCAAAAGACACACACCTAGACATGTCCTTTTTGGATTCCTTTTGTTTGGGGTTCTGTGTGCTTCCTGGACTTGTAAGTCTATTTTTTTTACCAGGTGGAGGAAGTTTTAAGTCATTATTTCTTCAAATAGGTTTTTTGCTCTCTCTCTTCTCCTGGCACCTCTATAATTTGGATGTTAGTACGCTTGAAGTTATCCCAGAGGCTCCTTACACTATCTTTCAATTTTTTGATTCTTTTTTCTTCTTGCTTTTCCAGTTGAGTGTTTTCTGCTTCTTTGTATTTCAAATCTTTGTCTTGATTCTTGCGTTCCTCTAGTCTGCTATTAGGTCCCTGTATAGTATTTTTTTTTTATATATATTTTATTGATTTTTTACAGAGAGGAAAGGAGAGGGATAGAGAGTTAGAAACATCAATGAGAGACATCAATCAGCCGCCCCACTGGGGATGTGCCCGCAACCAGGATACATGCCCTTGACTGGAATAGAACCTGGGACCTTTGAGTCCGCAGGCCGACGCTCTATCCACCGAGCCAAACCGGTTTTGGCTGTATAGTATTTTTTATTTCAGTCAGTGTCTGTTTAATTTCTGGTTGGTCCTTTTTCATTTCCTCTTGGGTTTTGCTAAATTTATCCATCTTTTCTAGGAAATTCTTGAAAAACCTTATAACCATGGTTTTGAGCTCTATATTCAGTCATTTGGTTTCCTCCCTTTCTTTCGTTTGTGTTCTGTTCCTTTGTCTCTGCATTTTTGCTGCTTCCCTGAGTTGGTAGAGTAGCTTTGTGTGCTAGGTGTCCTATATGGCCTAGTAGCTCTGTCTCCCCAGTTACCAGAGGTGGACTCTCTTGCTGCACCCTTTTGTGGACTGTGTGTACAGTCTTGTTGTAGTTAAGCCTTGATTGTTGTTGGTATCACTGGAGGGAATTGACCTCCAAGCCAATTGGTAGTGAGGATCAGCTGTGTCAACACCGGGAGAACTTCTGTGCTGGAGGCAGCCTTAAGACTTGCAAGATTGCAAAAGCCTCTGTACTATACTTGGATGGGGCAGAGTCTCCAGGCTGAGCAAACAGCCTTGGCTTCCCATCAGCCCCTGGGTGTCAGTGTCCCCTTGGTAATTACTGCAGCCCTCTCTGTGCAGTCACGCTCGCGTGCCTCCAGATTTCTGCCTTTCTGACTCCCCTGAGTTCCTATGCGCTCCAGAAGCCCTATGAGTCTGGGTCCCCAGGGTCTCGCCCAAAACTGGGGTTCGGTGCAGTTGGA
Source organism: Lasiurus cinereus (assembly GCA_011751065.1). Lineage (NCBI taxonomy): Eukaryota > Metazoa > Chordata > Mammalia > Chiroptera > Vespertilionidae > Lasiurus > Lasiurus cinereus. The sequence continues at coordinate 689,877 of JAAGEH010000470.1, read as the reverse complement.
GCTGGATTTCAGCGCAGTTGGGGGGGGGTCCTATCTTCCTCCTGCTAGAGAAAGCCAGTGGCACACTCAGCAGTCAGCCCTCTGTGTGCGCACTTTTGCACGCACCTCCAGACCGCTGTCTTTCGTGGTTCCCCTAAGTTTCCCTGCACTCTTCCCTTTTCACAACAGTCCAGACTCCCCCATATGAGTCTTGCCTGGAAGTGGGGTTCAGTGCAGTCAGAAGTGGGGTTCAGTGCAGTCAGGAGTTTCCGTCTCCCTTCTGCTAGAGGAAGCTAGCCAGGCATTCTGCCGCCCCATCCTCTCCACGTGCGGGTCTCTGTACCTCAGCTTTTTGCAGCTCCTTTGAGTCTCCCTGAGTCCCTCTCTTTTTTTCTAGTTCTAGAATTTTCACTCAGCCAGCTTTTCTGTAGTTCTGGATGATGTCCCTTCTGTCTTTTAGTTGTAGTTTTGAAATAGTCGTACGAGGCAATAGTTTAGGTGTTCACCTATGCTGTCACCTTGGTTTCTCCTCCAGTAACATTAAAAAAACACACACATATTTTATTGATTTTTTGCAGAGAGGAAAGGAGAGGGATAGAGAGTTAAAACATTGATGAGAGAGAAGCATAAATCAGCTGCCTCTTGCACACCCCCTACTGGGGATGTGTCTGCAACCAAGGTACATGCCCTTGACTGGAATTGAACCTGGGACCCTCGAGTCTGCAAGTGGAAGCTCAAACCGGTTAGGGCCATGGCATCATTTTTTTAAAAATATATTTTATTGATTTTTTACAGAGAGGAAGGGAGATAGAGAGTTAGAAACATAGATGAGAGAGGAACATCGATCAGCTGCCTCCTGCACACACCCAACTAGGGATGTGCCCACAACCAAGGTATGTGCCCTTGACCGGAATCAAACCTGGGACCTTTAAGACCATAGGCTGACCCTCTATTCACGGAGCCAAACCAGTTTCAGCTATGGCATCATTTTTTTTTTATTATTTAATTTTTTAATATATTTTTTATTGATTTTTTTACAAAGAGAAGGGAGAGGGATAGAGAGTTAGAAACATCGATCAGCTGCCTCCTGCACACCTCATACTGGGGATGTGCCCACAACCAAGGTACATGCCCTTGAATGGAATCAAACCTGGGACCCTGCAGTCCGCAGGCCGGCGCTCTAACCACTGAGCCAAACTAGTCAGGCCTATGGCATCATTCTTAATCGCTTCCAGGGGTGGCTGCCTGGGTACTTGGGATGCGGGTGGAGGGGTAGGGGGTAGGGAGCAGGGGACCCTGGGGAGTAAGCTGCCTATGTAACTGCCTATGAGGATCGTTGCAGTGAACTCAGTGTTGGTATTGGTGGCTGTCCAGTCTCATCCTCTTATTTCTCTGATTTTACAGATAATAAAACTGCCTGGCTGGTGGGGGAAGGGGTGCTGATGCCAGGGCCACTCAATTTGTTAGTGGTTGTGTTGAAACTGGAATCCAGGTCTCCCGGCCCCTTGTTCCTTTTGTAAGATCGCACATCCTCACCGTGGATGGGTTATTTATTTATTTCCGGCTGGGTTTTAATTTATTGCTGCTTCCTCGGAGACCTTGCTGCCATGGCAGGGTTCCTGAGGGTGAGAGGTGTGTCCCGGGCATGGCTCTCGCACCCCAGTGGAAGACAGGCTGGCTCTCGGGGGTCGGACAGTGTGGCTGCTGGCTGGGGAGCATCTGAAGCCACATCTCCTCCAGCTGGCATGTGTGTCCCTCTGGGCCCAGATGCCATTGGACACAAGGTCCTGCTCCTGCCTTAGAAGTTGATCTCCCCCTCCTGGGCCTCCCAGGAGTGAGCAGGCCAGGCCTGAGCTGTGGTTTTCATCTAAGGGAGAAGAGCTGGCCCACTAGCTTGTTTCTGCCCTAATCCCTGGTGACTTTGTTCTGTTCTTCTAATCCGGATGTGGGAGCCTCTCCAGATATTTACAGTTAAATCCCAGGACAGGAAAACTCAGCTGGGCTCCTGGCTCTGCTCCCTCCTGCATCGCTCAGAGCCAAGGCTGTACAGTATGTGGAGGCTGTGGGGCGCCTGTCAGCAGACCTGGGCCTTTTGTAGATGCTGGGAAGACAGAAGGGGGACAGAGCTCGTGCTCTGCTCTGGATCTTGGGGCCAGCTGTGGTTGATTCTCAGCGACCCTCAGAATCTAATGTTCTGGGCTTATCCGATTGTTTGCAGGTGCCTAAGCCACAGGCAATGTATCAGTGGTGGTGGTGGTGGTGGTGGTAATGGAGAGGGAGGTGCCCAGACCTGCAATTCCATTCAGCATTTGTGTTCCTGTGACCTGGGTAAACATGAGGGATGACTGGGCTTGTTGTCCATCTCAGGGCCTTGTTCCTGCAGCGATTTGTTTCTCCAGAAACTTCCAAATATCTATGGGCCACGGACCTTTGAGTGGCTCCAGAGCCCCTAAGAGTGTGCAGGTTAAACCCCCGAAGGCCAAGGGTCTGTGCCCCGTGGATAGGTCTCTCGAGGAGGAGGAGTGAGCAGGATACTCCTGGGGCTCTCACTCAGTGTCCCTAGAGTTTCCAGATGGAGGGGACTTGTGAGGAGGGCTGTCCTCCTGTGGGTGAATCTACTCTGGGGGCCCCTCTCCTGACTGGCACATTTGTGTCTCTGGCTGAGAGCAACCTCTCCTGGCCTGTGTCCTGATGCTTTGCCCCAGACAGGGCACAGGAAGTTGGCCAACCTCTCCCTCAGGGATCTGTGTGCCCCACCAGGAGCCACCTTGGCCAGGGCTCTCGGGGTCCTCCAGGCATCAGGAAGTTCCTCCCAGGGCCCGGGGCCCTGCAGCCAGGGTGAGTTCGTTATAGGTGTGGAGGCGTCAGCCACTCTCCTGTGGCTGGTTGGCCTCGTGCGTGGAAGAGGTCACAGTCACTCGATCACATAGAATCTGCAAAATGCCCGTTGTGGGGCAGCCAGGGTTATATTGGCATCCCAGTCTGGTCCTAAGGCATCTGTTTAAAGCATGGGAGTTCTTTCATGAGAGGGAAAGAGAGAGGGAAGATAAGATCAGCTGGTCCTGATGGCAGCAGGTCCTGGACCTCTACAGTGTCCTGGGGCGTGTTTTCTTCAGGCTAGGAGGACTGGCCCGAGACATGGGCCGCTGAGTGGCCCAGATGGATGCTTGGACTAAAGCTAAAATTACTTCAGAGCAGAAAAACTTCCTGCTGCTCTCTGCTCTCTATAAAATCATGTTTACACATATGTGTGTCTGTGTGCACACGCACACATATACACACATGGGTGGACTGGGCCCGGAGCCCAGAGAGCAGCAACGAGGGCAGACACCAGACCAGATGCGTGCTGGGGGCGGGAGCGAGAGTTGGGCTGTTGCCCACACAGCCCTTTCTCGGGGGGGGGGGCTAGGGCCAGGGCTCCGGCGGAGTGAGTGAATATCGATGGCTGTTGGGGAGCCGAGAAAACGGCTTGGAAAATGTCCTTATTGGGTTATTTGCCACTCCAGCTTTGTTGGGGTCAGAGCCACGTGTAGGCAGCTGGCTCTGCTGCCTGTCATTACGGGAGGGGGGGGGGGTTGTTTGCACCCACTGTGCCCAGTGGGATGGCCCCCTATCTTCTGTGTGCTCCATGCTGTGCTATGGGCTTTTGACTGTGCGAATCCACTTAGCCTCACCGTCTGAGTGGTAAGGCTAGGTCCCCATTTCAATGCAAGGGGAGAAGCCAGGCTAAGTTGGCATTGTGAGGGAGTGGCAGGGCTCTTGGGCTGTTACCCTGAGCTCCCTCCCTCAAGGAGCACATTGGCTATGTGTTCTGTGAGGTCCTAAGTGCAGAAGGCATGGTTCATAGATGGTGTGGCCAGACCACGGGAGAGGAGGAGGCTTTGGGAAGCTGATGACAGTGTTCCACCAAAAAAGCCTTCCCTAGACCTGAGGCATCCTCAAGCTAGAGATAGTACCGGGGCAGGAATGTGCTGGTGACTGTACCACCTTGAGGCAGGTATCACCTCCGCCCCCCAAAGCCTTGCTCCTCCACTGTCATTGCTGTCCTTCATGTTTTGGTTGTGGTTTTAGCCGAAGCTTCAGAAGAAGTCTTCACTTCCCAGTGGGAGCCTGGTGTTTCGGCCCGAGCTCCTTGGTCTGCCTCTTAAGTCTCCTGTGTCTTTCTCCCAACAAAACAGCTGACCTCTCCTGAAAGTAGTGTAAGTGGCCAGACCAGGCACACCTCACACTGCCTTCTCAGCAAATGCCGATGCCGCAGCACTGGGCCAGCCTCCTGCATGAGGAGCCTCGTGGCCCAGCTGTGGACTCAGAGCAGGCCCTGGGGGCTTGGAGAAGGCCTGGTGGCTGCTCTCCCTGCCTTTGTAACATCTAAAGTCTGCCCCAGCCAAGCACTAACCAGGACCTGCTGTGAGCTGACGTCAGGACAGAAGGCCCCGCAGGGCCGGCTTTGATGTTTCCCAGGCCCTATCGTGGGAGCGCAGGGGGCTCTGAGTGGCAGTCTGGGAATGCAACGTCTCTCACCACAGCCATGGGGCAGCCCCAGTCCCAGGAGGGGAGGGTGGAGGCCAAGCTGGGTCCCTTCTGAGTCATGCCATTTCTTCCCCCAGCTTAGGTTTCTGTGGCCACTGGTCTGTGGTTCCTGCAACCCATGGCCCCTTTTCCTGCATCCCACCCATCCAACTTCTCTGTTGTGGTCACTCCAGCCCATCCAGGACCTGGGAGTGGTCCTGGGCCTTGTAGGTGGGGAGCTTTCTAATGTTCTTAAAATGCAAGACCTTGGGCAGGAAGGGTGATCGCGGTATAATAACGGTAGCTGCCATTTACCAAGTTAGCTCTGTTCGGGGCACTTCTGCGCAAGGTCAGACACACAAAGTGTGAGGGTCAGGATTTGAGCTGCACCTGTCTGATTCCAAACCTTAACTACTGCTCCTCTGCTCCCCTGTGTGGCGAGACTCCGGGCTCCCCACTGTGTCCAGAGTAGCTGAGTGGAGAAGTGGGGGTTCACCTATGCTTTGAGGTAGGTCATCTCTCTTTGGCCTTTGACAAGCATCCTGGAGTTCTGGGTCTGTGATCCCAAGATTTTGCTGCGTCACACTTGAAGAGGCCCTAGTGGGCCTTTGTGCCATGAGAGGTGGTCAGAGAGGGTTCCCGGAGCTGCCATGTTTGCCATCTCTCCCTTTGAGGTTACCTAAGTTCAGCCAGTAGTTAGCTGAGCGCCTTTGTGTGCCTGGCATTTGTCTGCAAGAGGTGTGTCCTCTTCTCTCCCTGGCTGTGGGGAGTGAGAAGATCATTGTGGGATCAGATACTTCCAGGATTAGTTTTCAGTTCCTGGGCGGGGCTGGGGAAAGTGTGGGGCTACAGTCTTGGTCCTGGCTCTGCCACAATTATCTGTTTAATCTTGGTTAAGTGTCTTCATCTCTCTTGACCTCAGTTTACCCACCTGTACTACAGAGGGATTGTACCAAGTTGCCCAGCAGGGGGAGGGCCACACTCCCATGCAGTGTTTGGAAGTGAGTGGGGGTGTTTGGGTTGTCAGGGTGAGTGGGGGTGCTTAGCAGTGCCCAGGGGGCCGGTTGGTTAACTTGCACAGAGAATGTGATAGCCCAGCATGGTGGAGATTGTCCCATGTAGAGAGCCAAGAGTACCTATTGAGAAGTTATGGGGGTGCTCTGAGTTGTTTCCAGCCCCGTGTATCGTGTGGGCAGCCCTTCATCTGGACCCAGACCTGGGGTGTCTGAAATCAGTTTCCAGTTGTTTGGGGAGAGAATGAATGGGCAAGCCTCCCTATTCTAATTGCCCTGTGGGCCCAGCTTGGCCAGAGGCAGAGCCTGCTGTTTCAGGTAGCAGCCCGAGGTGACCCATTTTCTCTTCCTGGAGGGGCAGCTCGCCCCCCTCTGTGCTGTCACCCACCCCTGGCTGATCTTCCAGGCCCAGCAGCTTTGGACCTCTGCAGGTCCTCACGTGGGCCAGGAACAAAGCCTAGTGTGTTATTCCTGTTGCTGTAACCATGCCACCTGCCTGGCCCTGCCCTCTGCCTCCCAGGCCCATCTGCTGCTCAGCACAGCTTCTCGCTCTTCCCTTTGTTCTCACTGGCTATGGCTGCACCTTGGTGGCAGGGCCCCCCCTACTCTGAGGGGCCTGTGGCCAGCACTGAGCTGTAGCCTTGCAGGAAGGGGAATGGATTTCAGTGAAAACCTGGAACCACTTGGCTCTCCTCTCAGCTTAGCACGGAAAATCCAGCCTTGGTCACACATGGATTCTTAGGGATAGAGTGGGAGTGTGGGGGTGGCCCTGGCATGTCTTTGGGAAGAGCCGAGTACTAGAGAGTATTGGCTTCTCCAGTAATGGGACGGGGGAGGGTTCCCCGGAGAAGCCCCTGGGGACACTGGGCTGCAGAGTCCTGTGGGTGGGATTCAAAGTTCCTTCCTTGACCTGTGGACCCCCAGTCACTCTTGAAAGATGCTCTTTGGATCATGATTTAATTTAAATTTGCTCAGCATCCTGGATTCTGAAGGCAGTAAGGAGGGTTGCCTGCTAATGTCTCCTGTTTCCCAGCCCAGCATCAAGACCTCCTCTGATCTGGGCCCACAGGTCCGGGGCCTCTTCCTCTGGGTGGCCATCAGCTCCCCCACCCCAACCCTTGGGCTTCCTCCCTCTCCTGTGCGCTAGAGCCACTGACTGCCCACACCACTCGTCATGAATTTCGCCATGGCCTGTGTAATTGCTCTGTGTCCCCCTTCAGACTGGCCTTCCGTGAGCACCCAGCACCGTTTAAAAGTTCCTCATTGGACACTTGGCAGTTGTGGTCTCATGAGCCTTCTCACCTGCACCCTTTGGACGTTGGACGCCGCCTGCACACAGCCCCTTTTTCCTCCTGGGCGGAGGAGGGTTGTGAGAGGTGACCTGTGTGAGGACAGCGGCTGCAGCTCCTCTTAACCCTGCATGTCCCTTGTCCCCCTCTGCAGGTGCCCAGGCAGCCATCATCTTCATCAAGGAGCCGTCCTCCCAGGATGCCCTGCAGGGGCGCCGTGCTCTGCTCCGCTGTGAGGTAGAGGCCTCAGGCTCGGTACACGTGTACTGGCTGCTGGATGGGGCCCCTGTCCAAGACACCGAGCGGCGTTTCGCCCAAGGCAGCAGCCTGAGCTTCACGGCTGTGGACCGACTGCAGGACTCGGGAGCCTTCCAGTGCGTGGCTCGGGACAAGGCTACTGGAGAGGAGGCCCGCAGTGCCAATGCCTCCTTCAACATCAAATGTGAGAACTGGGGCTGTGCCCTCCCCTCACTCCCCCCACCAGGCCCTCAACTCCTGAGCCCTGCAGGAACCCTCCTTTCCTTCAGCTTCTCCCATTTCCAGCTGAATAGGGCAGACCGATGACAGTGGTCAGCTCTTTCTGCTACGTGGCTCAGAGGAGTTAAAAATGTAAATTTTTCCGAGTCCTCCTTACTCCCGCACCCCAGAGTCTTGGATCATTTATTTGGTGGATGCTTTTGCAAATGGCAAGAGCAGTGAGGCAGAGTGGCCAGGTGTCAGGCTTGACCTGCCAGGGACCAGCAGGCTCTCGGTCTCTGGTGGCCCGTCTGCAGCCCGAGCCTCAGCGTCACAGGCTTCCCTGCACTGTCCTTTGGCTCAAAGCCTCCAGGTTCCATCGTTCCCTGCTTGTCCTCCTTCCTTCTGCCCTCCCACGCTTGCTCTGCCCCTCACTGTGCAACCATGGCCTCTGCTATAGGGATTGAGACTGGCCCTGTGGTCCTGAAGCATCCGGCCTCGGAAGCTGAGATCCAGCCACAGACCCAGGTCACTCTGCGTTGTCACATTGATGGGCACCCTCGGTAAGGAGCCGGCTTTGAGGATGGGGGTGGGAGGGTTATCATAGAGAGGCAGGGATGTTCCCCCAAATCTTGGACTGGATTCAGATGCATTTCTCTTCATTCTGGAACAACCCCTGCCCCTATGCTGCTCCACACCAGCCCCGGTGACCTCAAGGGCAACATTGTGGGCGGAGTGATCCTGGATCCTGGATTTGGGGAACGGGGAGATCTGGAATCTCAACAGGATTCTGCCCCTAAATTGCTGTGTGCCCTTGTGCAAGTTACTTCCCTTCCTAGGCCTGTTTCCCCACTTGTAAATTGAGGGGTCTTGCCCTGCCCCTCTGATTCTATATCCCACCCACTGGGCCCCTGAATACCCCTGTCTCCCTGTTGCTGACCCCTTCGCCCTACAGGCCCACCTACCAGTGGTTCCGAGATGGGAACCCCCTTTCCGAGGGTCAGAGCAACCACACGGTCAGCAGCAAGGAGCGGAACCTGATCCTCCGGCCGGCCAGCCCTGAGCACAGTGGCATCTACTCCTGCTGCGCCCACAATGCCTTTGGCCAGACCTGCAGCAGCCAGAACTTTACCTTGAGCATTGCTGGTGAGCCAGGGATGGGGATGAAGAAGGTGTAGGGCTGCGGTGGGAGGGGCCTACTCACCTGTCTGTTCATATGCCTGTGCCTTTCAACCCCCCCACCCCCCAAAGATGAGAGCTTTGCCAGGGTGGTGCTGGCGCCCCAGGATGTGGTAGTAGCGAGGAACGAGGAGGCAATGCTCCACTGTCAGTTCTCAGCCGAGCCACCCCCGAGCCTGCAGTGGGTCTTTGAGGATGACACTCCCATCACTAACCGCAGCCGGTAAGGCATTTGGCAGGAGCCTTCCAGAACGGTGGTGCAGGTTGTGTACTGCACAGTGCGTTCTCTAAAAGGGCATGCAATCGTATCACAGACACGATACTTCAGTACCTGTGTTACTTCAGAATTCCAGCAGATGGCAGTGCAGTGTCTTGTAGTTACTAAAAGAGTCCAGCAAAGGGAAGTCTCTGAGAAGTACATCTTTCTCTACTTCCCAAAAGGAAATCTCTGAGAAGAGCATCTTTCTCAGCATATGAGCTAAGCTGGCAGTGGCTTTGCTTCGACTCATGGGGGGGGGGGGGGGGAGTCTTCTGCCATCAGGGGTAGAGACCCAGGGATGGAGGGACACAGGGGATCTGGGTGATCACAGTCTGGGTAGAATGGCAAAGACACCTTTACACACACACACACACACACACACACACACACACACACACATGATGTGCCCTGTTCCTGGCTGATACCTTCCTACATCTCCAACCATCACCTTCCCCTCTAGAAGGCGGCCTGTGGGCCACTTCTTCCGATTAGCACTCTCTTCCCCCGCAGCCCCCCACACCTCCGCAGAGCCACGGTGTTTGCCAACGGGTCCCTGCTACTGACCCAGGTCCGGCCGCGCAATGCCGGGGTCTACCGCTGCATAGGCCAGGGCCAGAGGGGCCCTCCCATCGTCCTGGAGGCCACACTTCACCTGGCAGGTGGGTCTCGGGCTGGGTGCTGAGGTGGGGGCCTGCCTTCAAAATTGTTGGCATGTGGAGATTCAGAGAACAGCTCCGAGGACGAGGGAGGACGAGAATGCCAGGATAGGGGGAGGAGGTGCTGAAGTTGTAGGGAGAGTTTGTGCGGGAAAGGGCCAGAGCTTGCGGTGGGAGAGCATCAAGTACCCTGAGACCCAAAGTAATGGGGCTGTTTCCCTCCCATGCACATCCCTGCAGAAATTGAAGACATGCCTCCATTTGAACCCCGGGTGTTCACAGCTGGCAGCGAGGAGCGTGTGGCCTGCCTGGCCCCGCAGGGTCTGCCGGAGCCCAGCATGTGGTGGGAGCACGTAGGAGTCCGGCTGCCCACGCACGGCAGAGTCTACCAGAAGGGCCACGAGCTGGTGTTTGCCAGTATTGCCGAGAGTGATGCCGGGGTCTACACCTGCCATGCAGCCAACCTGGCTGGTCAGCGGCGACAAGATGTCAATATCACCGTGGCCAGTGAGCACCCATGCCTTGAAGGTGGACGGGAGGTGGAGGGGAGCCCAGGGCCAAGGGGTTCTTGGGCTCTGGCTGTGATGGATAGCTTCTTTGGTGCTCACCCAAGGCCCTCGCAGCTCTGGGCCCTGCAGGCTTAGAAATCAGTCAGCTGCTGGGAGGTGATGTTGGAGCCAGGCACGGAGGTTGGGGTGACAGCCTTCCCAGAAAAGTGGTCCCTGGCTCCAGAGGAAAGAGCAACAGAATGGAGTCCTAGAAACCCAGGTCCCCTTCTGTTGTCCTCAGTGCATGAAGTAACCAGGAGTAGCGAGGCACCCACCTTGCTAGGTCTCAGTCACCTCATCTATAAAATGGGGCTCATAACCCACCTACCCTACAAGATGGTCAGAAAGATGAATGAAATAGATTAAAAATAATTTCTCTTTTGGAAAGGTGATGGTGAACAAACTGATGTGATAATTATTTTATTGTTAATGCTTTCCAGATTTCTATAATGAACATACTACTTATGAAATAAGAGCAGAGAATAGCATTAACTATTACACTGAAAGTGTATATGGTAGAGACCTATATACCCTTGCTACAGGCATAGAGATTTATTTGTTTTTTTCTTTATATCATCCCTGTCCCAAACCTTTGTGATAGTATAAAAGGATACACAAGACAAACTCTTATGAACATACACACACATTTGCAACCTGCTGCTTCCACGTATCTCTACATCTTTTTAAGTGAGTAAATTTCAAAATTCCAAAAAGATTTTGAATATGGAAAGTACTTTGTTAATTTGAAGTTGTCACAATACTGATCCAGTTAAAATACTGAAACTTCAGAGTCCCGCTGTCCCGTGCTCAAGTACCTGGTTCAGGGGGGAAGCTGCCGCACACGGGAAATGCGTGCAGCACACGGCGCTCAGGGCACTTCCAGCAGTGTGCACACACATGTAAGCAACTGCAGCCAGCTTTTCTCCAGTCTGGGTCTGTGGGTCATGTTTTTCTTTGGGGGCACTTTTTTTTTAATGTAACGTATTTTTATTGATTTCAGATCAATGATGAGAGAGAATCATTGATAGGCTGCCTCTGCATGCCTCCTATTGGGGGTTGAGCCCGCAACCCAGGCGTGTGCCCTTGATCAGAGTTGAACCCGGGACTCTTCAGTCCACACGCCCATGCTCTATCCATGGTTGGCAAACTGCGGCTTGCGAGCCACATGTGGCTCTTTGGCCCCTTGAGTGTGGCTCTTCCACAAAAATACCACATGTGGGTGCACATGTACAGTGCGATTGAAACTTTGTGGCCCATGCGCAGAAGACAGTTTTCAGCTCTCAAAAGAAATTTCAATTTAAAAAAAAATATATTTTATTGATTTTTTTTACAGAGAGGAAGGGAGAGGGATAGAGAGTTAGAAACATCGATGAGAGAGAGACATCTATCAGCTGCCTCTTGCACGCCCCCTACTGGGGATGTGCCCGCCACCAAGGTACATGCCCTTGACCAGAATTGAACCTGGGACCTTTCAGTCCACAGACCGACGCTCTATTCACTGAGCCAAACCGGTTTCGGCAGAAATTTCAATTGTTGTACTGTTAATATTTGGCTCTGTTGACTAATGAGTTTGCCAACCACTGCTCTGTCCACTGAGCCAAACCAGTTAGGGCTGGGGCACTTTAAGAAATGCAGCCCTGGCTGGTGTGGCTCAGTTGATTGAGCATGTCCCATGCACCAAAAAGTTGCTGGTTTGATTTCTGGTCAGGGCACATGCCCAGGTTGCCGGCTTGATCCCTAGTTAGGAACATGAAGGAGGCAAATGATTGATGTTTTTCTCTCTCTCCCTCTCCCTTTCTCTCAAGTCAATAAAACACATTTAAAAAAATAAAAATGCAGAAATCTGGGACCCCATCCCAGATCTCCTGACCCAGACTCTGCAGAGGCGGGTGGGGGGGAGGGGGCAGGTGGAGCGTGTTTAACAGGTGCTGCCTATCCATGCCGCCAGGTGGGGAGGCTGGCTTTGATCAGCCATTGGGCAGGCACCGCCTGGGCCATGCCTTGAGTCCTGCGCTGCACTCTGAGAAGGAGGCCTGTGAAGTGAGAAGTGCGTGACACATGCAGGGCTGAGTGAGGTGCAGAGAGGGGTAGGGAGGGACTAGAGTTGGGAGAAGGGAGAGCTCCATGACTGCATTCCGTCAACAGATTTATTGACTGTGTTCATTGTGCTAGGCACTGTTCCCAGTCCTGGGAATGCAGCAATGAGCAAAGCAGACAAAATTCCTCTCCTTCTGGAGCTCAGAGTCTGATAGAAGCAACAAAGCAAACAAGAAAAACAATGGAATGAACAAAGATGTAATGTTAGGCGGCAACGGAGCCATGAAGAAAAATAAAATAGGATGACAGAGAGACACGAGGGCCAGGGGGAGCTTAGGGAAAACTCCAAAGGGTGGCAGTTGAGCTGATACTTAAACTAAGGAGGGAGCCATGTGGATAGCCTGAGACGGAAATGGGCTTGAATGTTGGCGGGATAGCAGTGGCCTGAGTGGCTTGAGTTGAATAAGTAGTGGTGAGTGTGGTTGAGGTTGAGATGGAGACCAAATCATGTGGGGCCAAGCAAGAATATAGGCTTGTGCTGGCCAGTGTGGCTCAGTGGTTCACTGATCCATGTACCAGGCGGTGGCGGTTTCAACTCCCAGTCAGGCCATATGCCTGGGTTGCAGGCTTGATCCCCAGTAGGAGTTGTGCAGGGGGGCAACCAATTGATGCTTCTGTCTCTCCCTCTTCCTCTCTCTCCCTCTTCTATAAAAAAAGAATATAGGCTTGTATTCCAAGTCTGTCAGTTATCTATTGCTGCCTAACAGATGACTCCATAACCAGCGGCTTGAAACAATAGACATCGTTTCACTTATGATTCTCTGGACAGGGTTCCTGGGATGCTCGTCAGCCCCATGTGCTGCTGGCAGGGCTAGTTAGCATTTGCAGTCAGCTGATGGGTCAGCTGGTGGCTGGCTCTTCCCGTGGCCTTGCTCATATGTCTGGCAGGTGGTACTGCGCAGGGCATCTCCGTTCTCTTCCTCTCGGATGTTCCATCAGGCTAGCCCGGGCTTCCTTGCAGGAAGGCTGGGCTCAGAAGTTGCACAGTGTCGCTCCCACTGTTACACAAGGCAGGCCACCCAGACTCCAGGAAGTAGGGAAACAGGCAGATGGAGAAGTGGCAACATTACATTACAAAGAGACAGAAGGGGTGGGAGGGCTGTTTACAACCATCCTTGCAAAGTCTCTCCCACAAAGTCAGAGGGCAGGAAGTCCTTGCAGGGTGTCGAGTTGGGGAGTGACATTTTCAAAAGACAACGCTGGCTATTTTGAAAAGGCTAGAATGTTAGGGACAAGAGTCAAAACAGGGAGACTAGTTAGATGACTATACTTGTCTAGGGGATGGGTGAAAGGAGCTAGAACAAAGGTGGTGGAGGTGAGGTCAAATTCAGCATTTTGGAGTTAAGGTAGAATGGGCTTGTGTAGAATAAGCATTAGGGGGTGGGAGTAGAGAGAAGTCAAGACAATTGCTGACGTCTGCAATTGCTGGAGAGTGGCTATATTTACTGAGGTGGGAAAACGGGGGTGAGCAGGTTTTGGGGGGGATCAGGTGTTCTTTGTACATCTCAAGTTTGTCTTTGCAAGTCTGAAGTTCCTGGGGGAAATCAGGGAGTCAGGGTACATGTTTGAGAATCATCCACTCATAATGGTGTTGAAGGCTGTGGACTGGAGGAGATCATTCAGGGAGTAAGTATGGCTCCAGCCGAACAGATAGCTGAGGCATTCTACTGTAACAAAAAGCAAGACAAGAGTTTCCAGTCCTGTCTCTGTCATGTTTTAGCAAATCACCATTAGTACCCTGAACTCATCTTCTTAGCTGTAAAATGAGTAAAGAAATACACTGAGTGGCCAGATTATTATGATCTCTGAACGCATAATATGGCCACTCAGCGTATATTCCTTATAATAAAAGGCTAATATGCACATTGTCCCCTTGACCAGGATTTCGACCAGCAGGTCAACTGCCCATGTCCCCTCCCATTGGCCAGGCTGGCCGAAACCCACCCATGCACAAATTCATGCACTGGGCCTCTAATTCTCTCTCTCTCTCTCTCTCTCTCTCTCTCTCTCTCTCTCTCTCTCTCTCTCAGTGGCCAGATTGTTAGGCGTTCAGAGATTATGATAATTTGGCCACTCAGTGTACATACGCTGGGCATTTATAGTGATCATTAACCAGGACAGTGTTAAAAAAGTGCTGGCATGTAGGCCACCACGAAGGATAACTGCTATACTTAATAGACGGCGGCACTGAACTCAGGACCTAATGTGGTGTTCGAATTTCTTGGGGTTGGATCCTTTGGTGTTATAGACGTGATATCATCAGCCTGTGCTGTTTCCTCCCTGTCCCTGTAGCTGTGCCCACGTGGCTGAAGAAGCCCGAGGATAGCCAGCTGGAGGAGGGCAAGCCAGGCTACTTGCATTGCCTGACTCAGGCCACACCGAAACCCACAGTCATCTGGTACAGAAACCAGATGCTCATCTCGGAGGTGAGAGCTGGGCTGGCCAGAGGGTTGGGGTGGAACGCCCTCCCGCCGCTCCCTGGTGCTCCCCTCCACATTGTTCTTTCCCTGAGGCTATCCTCAGGCGGCGTTGGCGGGGGTTCAGGCCAAGACTTGTGTTGCAGGACTCGCGATTTGAGGTCTCCAAGAACGGGACCTTGCGCATCAACAGCGTGGAGGTGTACGATGGGACGTGGTACCGCTGCGTGAGCAGCACCCCAGCTGGCAGCATTGAGGCCCAAGCCCGGGTGCAAGTGCTGGGTGAGCTGGCGTGTGTGGGGAGAGCGCCTGGCCTGGTGGGCGGGAGGGTAAAGGGAAGGAGCAGCAGGCTCTAGGACCTTCGGGCTTGCCCCAGTCTGTCTAGCTGCCTGCATTCCTCCTTTCCACCCACCTGCCCTCCCTCCACGGAAACAGAAAAGCTCAAGTTCACACCACCACCTCGGCCGCAGCAGTGCATGGAGTTTGACAAGGAGGCCACGGTGCCCTGCTCAGCCACAGGCAGAGAGAAGCCCACTATTAAGTGGGTACGAGCAGGTCAGTACTGTGTGAGCCTGGGGGTGAGCAGGCAGGACCGTCCTACTGGTCAGATGTGTTCACGTCTGAGGGCCAGCTGGGTGCCCAGCAGCATGTCAGGAACTGTGGGGACAGACAAGCAATGTAGGGCAGATTGTCGTCCAGTCAGGAAGGGAAAAGCCAGATACAGAAGAGGTCAGATTATGCTGTTAGCACATGAGACGAGTCAGGATGGTGATTGGTTGGGCCAGGTAATGCCCTTTCTTGTCCCTTTTCAAAATAGTCATCCTTTTTTGACGTGGAAAGTAACGTGGGCTCCTTCACAAAGTTTCGGGAGAAAAAAAGTGCACCATCCATTATCTCTGGGTGTATGCCCTTTTTCTTTTTCTATGCATGCCTTTATGTTTTATATTATTCACTTGTTAAACTTGTCATACTTAACTATAAAAATAGAAGGTGCAAATAACTATGTAACCTTATATTCCTCTCTAACTAACAGTATGAAGCATCACCCCGTCGTTTTATACATAAACATTTGCTTTGATGAGTGCGATAATATTCCAATAATTGGATTCACTATAATTTACTTAAATATTCTCTAAATGTTGGAGATTTTAGTTGCTAATCATCCTTCCTCCATCCCTCCCTCCCTCTCTGTCTTTCTCTTTTTTTTATTGCTGTAATAAATATCTTTAAGCCAAAGTTTTTTCTGGATTTGGGTTTATTTCCTTTGGGAAAGATTCCCAGAAATGGAATAATTATGTATAAAAGGGTATGCACATTTTTACAACCCTTGATGCAGATTGCCAAATTATTTTATAAAGGGTTGGGCCAGTTTTCACATTCCCATGAACAGTGAGAGTTAGAGAGGAGGTTGTAGGTTTTGAGGAGGAAGTGGGGTCTCTGTTCAGGTGGTCTGGGGGAGTTTTCGGTGGGATGTGTGGCCCACAATGGATCTGAAGCCTGGGGTGGCAGCAGAGAACAGGAATGGGCTCTAGGAGTGAAGAGTGGCATGCAGTGAGGTGAGAACAAGGCCAATTGGATGCCCCATCAGAAGTGCAGTTTGGCAGAAGTGGAATGTTAAACAGGCGACAGATGGAGGTGAGGCTGAAAAAGGAGTAAACAATGGGGGCTTCCCGATGCCTGGCTTGGGGTTGGGCTTTGTCTGTAGGTACTCAAGAGTGAGGACTTGTATTTGAGTAGATATGAATGACTGAGGGCATTGCCAGCCAGCCACCCATGTAACTCTGGTCAATCCCATAATCTCCCTTTGTTGCCCCTGTAGATGGGAGCAGCCTCCCAGAGTGGGTGACGGACAACGCTGGGACATTGCACTTCTCCAGGGTGACCCGCGATGATGCTGGCAACTACACTTGTATTGCCTCCAATGGGCTGCAGGGCCAGATCCGTGCCCATGTCCAGCTTACTGTGGCAGGTGCAACTGTGGCAGGGCCTTGGGGCTGGGCTGGCAGGTGCTGTGTGGCAGTAGCCTACATCCTGCCAGCCCCATTGCTCACAGCTCCCTGCCCCTCCCTGGGCTCTTCCCTTCCAGTTTTCATCACCTTCAAGGTAGAGCCAGAGCACACAACCGTGTACCAGGGCCACACAGCTCTGCTGCGGTGCGAGGCCCAGGGCGACCCCAAGCCGCTCATTCAATGGAAAGGCAAAGACCGCATCCTGGACCCGACCAAGCTGGGACCTAGGTAGGGCCATGTCCCTCCCACACTCACCCCACCTCTCCTGCAGCCCGGTCCTCAGGAGCCGGCGAGGTGGGCAGTGCTGTGGCTTCTCTCCTGACAGGATGCACATCTTCCAGAATGGCTCCCTGGTGATCCATGACGTGGCCCCCGAAGACTCGGGGAGCTACACCTGCATTGCGGGCAATAGCTGCAACATCAAGCACACGGAGGCCCCCCTCCTCGTCGTCGGTATGGGCTGGGGACGAGAAGCTATGAGGCCAGACTTCTTTCTCAGCTTTACTAATCGGACCCTTGTATATGGAGGGCACTTCAACCATTTTTATGATGGGGTGCAAGTCTGCTGTGCCATGTCACAGTCTGTGTCCTTGCTTAGAGCTGGTGTCCTTTTCTTAATCGTCCACAGTTGGAGTGTGTGTGTGTGTGTGTGTGTGTGTATGTGTGTGTGTGTGTAGGGTGCTTGTCCTATAGTGCTTTCTCTCAGGTCTCCTGCAGGAGCCACATGTCTCCCTGGGTGGGCGGGGAGGAGATCAGGTCAGGATGCATCAAGACAAGGTTCCTTTGTCTGTCCTGGAGGGCCAGGGAGGATGATGCCCCAGGTAAAAGGCCATGACTAGGCTCAGGGACTTGGGGTTGGGGTCTGCCCACTCCTGCTGCTAACCATCTATATGCCCTTAGACTCTACAGCTAGAGCCTAAGACCATCGGAAAACAGATATTTACATTACGATTTGTTAACAGTAGCAAACTTATTACGAAGTAGCAATGAAAATAACTTTATGGTTGGGGGTCACCGCAACATGAGGAGCTGCCTTAAAGGGCCGCGGCATTAGAAGGGTTGAGAGCCACTGCCTTAGAGGCAGGTGGTGGTGTTTCCTCTTCATGTCTTGTTTCTGCCTCTGTGAAATGGGAGTGGCTTAAATGAGACTTTTTTGGTTTAGCAGCAGAATTGTTTTTCTAGACAACGTAGGAAGTGGGGTTTGAACTGGATAACAGTGAAGTGACAGGCCCATTGGTGGGAGCCCTTGGGCATGTGTGGGAGTTGGGGGCTTCTGCATCCTGGGTCTCTTGTCAGCTTCTCCGTGAGACCCTAGGCCATTGAAAGCCCCTAGACCAGAAGGGCCTTTCTACACATACCTTTCTCCAGGAACCTGCTCTGTGCTGGGCGCTGTCTGGGATTCTAAACCAGAAGTTCTCAGATGCTGCTCTTTGGGCCTGACCCAGGGTCAAGTCACTGAAGAAGCTTGTTAACCACCAGTGTGGGCTTTTGGTGCCCCGACAGGTGTAGTTTTCATTCGCCTCGTGGCAGGGCCTAAAGACAGCCCTTGTTAAAGCCAGGTCATCCAGTGGGGAGGTTGACCAGGCCATTCAGTGGGAGGTTGTCATATGGGTGGGGCTTGGAGGGGCTGGTAGAGAAGTAGGCTGGGTTTGCTTCAGCACCCCTGCACAGACCTCTCTGTATCTCACTCAAGACAAGCCCATGCCAGAGGAGTCAGAGGGCCTGGGCAGCCCTCCCCCTTACAAGATGATCCAGACCATTGGGCTGTCAGTGGGCGCCGCTGTGGCCTACATCATTGCCGTCCTGGGCCTCATGTTCTACTGCAAGAAGCGCTGCAAGGCAAAGCGGCTTCAGAAGCAGCCAGAGGGCGAGGAGCCCGAGATGGAGTGCCTCAACGGTGAGGAGCCCCCTGGAGGTGGGACGCAGTGCCATGTGCAGGTGCCGAGCGCCCTCTGGTGGCCTTTGGAGGATGCAGGCAGCACGGAGCTGGGGTTTGCCCTTGTCCCTGCAGCCAGAGCCAAGCTTCCCACCCCAGCTGGAAGCCTGGAGTTGGCCCATTCCCAGGGCCTGGGCTTCTGAGGAACCTGGCTTAAGACTTCCTCATTGGAGCTTCTGTGCCAGCTTCCTGTGTTTCCCTGCGGCACTAAGCCAGATCAAGCTCCTATATATGTTCATATTGCTGGTCCACCTCTTGTCTGTCTTTCCTGCTCCTCTCTCCCCCTCTCATTAGTCTTTGAGTGCCCCAAAGGCAATCCGTTTCTCTCCTCCACCTGGGACCTCCCCAGGAGCATTTTTGTGTGTCTCCCCTATAAGCTGAGATACTCAGATGCAGGGCCTGGGTCTCCCCTGTGATTTCTCTTTGTACCTGTTTCGGGCTTTGCCTATAGATGGCCTTGTGGAAGCCAAAACCTGTATGTCTGTATGGTGTCCAGGGACCAGTGATTCAGATGAGACTTGCTCAGCTTGCTCAACCATTTCAGAGGCTGTCATCTTTGCCTCATCCCCTCAGTTCGTCAGTTGAGATTAGACCCATTTGGTGGAAGTAGAGGGTTGGGGAGGAAACTCAGGCCCCCATCACAACCTGAGCGACAGGTCTCATCTTGGCACTTCCCTGTGCTCCTACTTCCCAGGCGGGCCTTTGCAGAATGGGCAGCCCTCGGCGGAGATCCAAGAGGAAGTGGCTCTGACCAGCTTGGGCTCTGGCCCCGCAGCCACCAACAAACGCCACAGTACGAGTGATAAGATGCACTTTCCGAGGGCCAGCCTGCAGCCCATCACCACACTGGGTAGGCTGCCTGGCTACAACGCCCCTGCCTAGCTACCGGTCACCGCTTCTGTCTGAGGCTGTCATGTCTGTGGCTCTGAAGTCTCTGAAACCCAGAACCTGGAGATTGGGGCAGGGGGGCCCACAGGGAGATCTGGTCCAATGTATCCCCATTGCTTGTTCACACCCCACCTCACAGCTTGTGTCATTCCTGTGTGTTACTGACTTGATGCTTTCTTTAGCTTGACTCCTTTAAAGAAATTAACTAAAGTTAGCTCTGTCCTAGGGAAATATGTGAGAAATTAGGGATTGGGACCAGTTAAATTTTTCTGAGTGTACCTTAAACCTATAACTATTAAGACATGTTTATCATGAGCCACTTGCCATTCTCATACAAGCCACCTTTTGGAACACCCTGATTATTAATCCCACCTCTTTATTTTATTACTGTGGACCTGAAGCTCAGGTGGGAGAGGAAAGGTTGGCTCAGGGTCACATGGCTGAACTTGGCCACTGCCCAGTCCGTGTGGGTGGGAACAGCAGAGTCCCACTGCATGCCGGAGGGGCGTGGCACCTTCCCAAGTCAGGGACTTCTCCGCTTGGGGGCAGGCAGCTGGCGGACTCAGATCTGTACCCACAGGGAAAAGCGAGTTTGGAGAGGTGTTCCTGGCGAAGGCCCAGGGCTTGGAGGAGGGGGTGGCAGAGACCCTGGTGCTTGTGAAGAGCCTGCAGAGCCGTGACGAGCAGCAGCAGCTGGACTTCCGGAGGGAGTTCGAGATGTTTGGGAAGCTGAACCACACCAACGTCGTGCGGCTCCTGGGGCTGTGTCGGGAGGCCGAGCCCCACTACATGGTGCTGGAGTACGTGGACCTGGTATGCTGCTAGCAGGAAGACCTCGGATCTTGTGCAGGGCAGTGTCCTCACGAAAGTTGGGGGGTACACCATGGGAACCTCCCCTCTTGTGGTCTCAGCTGAGGTTTGCCTGCTATTACACCATTGAGATGCTCTGTCTCCTGCCCCTGCCCTCTGCTCCCAGCTCTGACACCTGCCTTCCCTTGACCAGCACCTCCTCTGCCAGCCCTGTGTCCAGTACCACGTTTCTCCTGGTTTCACTGCACCCTACATGGGTACCTTCCAGGTCTTCTTCTCTGACTCCGGTTTCCTGTGGTTATTTTTATTTTTTCCTAGGGCTTGTCACCCCTTGAGAATAAACTTAACAGAACCCGGCTTTCCTTCCTTCCCAGCATAACCCAGTGCAGCACCAGTGTTAGCCCAGCCACCAGCCTTTTCTTTCTACCCTGGTTGTCATGCCAGATCTGCTCCTTGCTTTTCATTCCCTGACTGACCTAGGCCTAACTCCTCCAGTCCTCAAAGGGCTGCTTATCAGCATCCCCAGCTCTGGGGCAGGAAGGGGAGGAGTAACCTTTCCTGCTCCCATCAGAAGTATTTGAGTGCTTTGTGTATGTTTCTGCTGCTGGGGTCACCCCTGTTTATGTCTAAGATGGTAAACCCCTGGAGAGCGGGGGTCAGTAGGGATGCTGTTTTTCTTCTTGGCACTTTGAAGGCAGGGGCCTATCTGAGGCTCCTCTGAGGGTAAATAGGACAGTCCTCTCTGACTGACAGCTTCTGGGAGGCACCTGCTATGTATTTTTTAATTCCCACTGGACTTCCCTTGAGGGAGGGGGGTCCAGTCGGGTGGGCGTTCAGGTCAGGACTTTTCACTATCTGCCAGGCAGGACCTGTGAGCGCCTGTTTGCTTTAATGCCTGGGATGTAATGGCTGGGCTCTGACATGACAGACTTTTGCTTTTCCCTCAGGGAGACCTCAAACAGTTTCTGAGGATTTCCAAGAGCAAGGATGAAAAATTGAAGTCACAGCCCCTCAGCACTAAGCAGAAGGTGAGGACAGGGAGGGAGAGGAGAGAGGTCCCCAGGGGTGAGCCAAGAGGAAGGGCATTCCTCACAACAGGTTCTGCTCACTGAGTGCTCCCTGTGGGCCAGGCACTATGGTAAGTACCGTGCGTGTGTTTTCTCAGTGATCACAATAATTATCTTAATGTGTTTCCATCCACATTTTGAAGAAACTGTGGTTAAAGAGATTAAGTGACTTGTCCAAATCAATTAGCCTGAAAGTGACTTTGTATTGCCCTGTTGTTTCCATATAGAAGAGATGCTCTTTGCCTTTGCCACTGGAGCAAGATATTAGCTCCCTGCAGGGAGCATTTAACTGGAGGAGCAGCTGGGAGCACTGAGTTGGAGCAGAGGGAGCATTGAGGTAGAAGAACAGGGAGCACTGAGGTGGAGGAGCAGCAGGGACCAGTGAGGTAGACGGGCAGCAGGGAGCCCTGAGCTGAGGAGCAGCAGGGAGCACTGAGATGGAGGGGCAGCGGGGAGTATTGAGATGGAGGGGCAGCGGGGAG
>JAAGEH010000470.1:578908-667770 GCA_011751065.1 Lasiurus cinereus | reverse complement strand
GCGGGGAGCAGTGAGGAGAGGGACAGCGGGGAGCAGTGAGGAGAGGGGCAGCGGGGAGCATGGAGGAGTGGGGCAGCGGGGAGCAGTGAGGAGAGGGGCAGCGGGGAGCAGGGAGGAGAGGGACAGCGGGGAGCAGGGAGGAGAGGGACAGCGGGGAGCAGGGAGGAGAGGGACAGCGGGGAGCAGTGAGGAGAGGGGCAGCGGGGAGCAGGGAGGAGAGGGACAGCGGGGAGCAGGGAGGAGAGGGACAGCGGGGAGCAGGGAGGAGAGGGGCAGCAGCAGTAGCTGCCTGAGTTTTAGGTGCCTGCTGGCCTGGGTGTGTCCCTGAGTATGTTTCTTTAGGCTCTGAGTGTGGAAACTTTTGTGAGTGGACTGGTCATGTTTTACCTACTGTGGTTTTCACACTTTCACTCTGACTTTGGCTGTAGCTGTGCAGACTTCCTGCCTGTTCTACTCCTGCCTTCAGGGCAGAGGGCTGTTGTGGGCACAGAGCCCTGGCTGGAGCCCGTGATGGAGCAGGCCTGGGCTGAAGCAGTGAAGAAGGGACGCTTTCCTGCTCCCCGTCCACAGCAGATGGTCGCTTCTGCAGCCCGGCTCTCCCGGTCTACAGTCTGCTCCCTCTCCTCTGAGATGATCCGCCTCCTTCGTGTGCTTGGTACTTTGTTTCTAAGCTGATGGCAAAGTCACCTCAGAAACCAATCAAAGCTCAGGGCAGGTGGGCAGACACTGACTGCCGGGCCCTTCCAGGTGACCATCCCCTGCCTTGTAAGCTGACTCAGGTCACAGACTCGGCAGGGCAGAAAGATGTGCTGGTTGATGAGTGAAGTGCGTGAGACCCTGGCTGCCCTGATCTCTGGGGAAGTGGTTCTGTGCCCTGCAGGCTGGCCTTCATTATAGGTGAGTTTACTAGGCCAGGTCAGCTGGAGCGGGCCTCCTGACACCTCACCCCTGCCTCCACCTCTGAGACACCATAGGACTGAGCAAGCTCCTCCAGCTGGTGGGACATCAGGACCCCAGGGCTCACAAATCAGGACATGCATGAGGCCATGCCCTGTGGGTCCTTCGGGATGTAAAATGGAAGCTGCCGGGCATTGCTGGGGCCCTTAGGATCAAGCGGGGAAGCTTAGGTAAATGAGGATGCATGTGCCACACAGGCTTCAGGTACCACCCAGACAGCAAGTGAGAGGCATTCATTAAGAGATGTTGAAGACGCCATCTCCTTCAGGTGGACAGACAGTGTGGTTAACAAAGAAGACTTCCTGGTAGAGAAAGCCATTTGAGTTCAGTTCTCAAGGACAGGAAGTAGTTGAATGGCAGGAAGGAGATGGATTCAGGGGAGAGGGGACTCAAGGTAGGTTTCTGTGGCTGGGAGATTGGGACCGGGACATAGGCTGGCAGGAAGTTGGTTACCTCTGTCACATGGCCTGAGGCACGGTATTTTACTGAAAGTCATCACCACCTTCGCTGAAGATCTCTCCCCCACTTTTTTGAAAGAAGCATCTTAAACTTTATGACGAAGCTTCAATGAGTTGGGTTCCACATTCTCTAAGGACAGTACTCAGCATCTGGTGGGGTGAGATTGCTTAAAAAAAAAAAAAAAGTTTTCTGGACCATACCTCACTCAGACTAAGGAAATCAGAAAATCTGAAAGTTGGGTCTGAAGAACTATAATTTTCCAACAACCTTTTCAGCCGATTCGTATACCCATTGAAATTTGTGGAGTCCTTGCCAGTGGTTTTGAGACCTATGTGGGTCTCAATCAGTAGTTTAAAAAAATACTGCTTTGTGGGGATTCCATGAAAATGATAATTCTTAGGAAATACGTATTAAACCTGTAGATACTTCCTTGTGCTAGTAATTTAGTGAGCTACTCAGCTTTATATGCCTAGGGGACCTGAGGAATGGAAGAAGAAAGAGTTACATTTTAAAAAAATATATTTTTATTAATTTCAGAGAGGAAGGGAGAGGAATAGAGAGATAGAAACATCAACAATGAGAGAATCATTGATTGGCTACCTCCCATTTGAGATCAAGACTGCAACCGGGACAATGTGCCCTGACTGGAAATCAAACTGTGACCTGGTTCATAGGTCGATACTCAACCACTGAGCAACACTGGCTGGGCAAGAGTTATGTTTTTAAGGAGAGCTGGAGTGGTAGGCAGAGCAGGAACTAGGGTGCCACACGTGGTGTGGGTGGGTTGGGGGGATCCCCAGGAGAATTTCAGGATAGCAGTGGGATAGTAATAGAAGTCAGGGAGGTAGGGGCAAGCTGGAGGGGGTCAATGGGGGAAAAGGGGGATATATGTAATACTTTCAACAATGAAGATTAAAAGAGCCGAAACCGGTTTGGCTCAGTGGATAGAGCATCGGCCTGCGGACTGAAAGGTCCCAGGTTCGATTCCAGTCAAGGGCATGTACCTTGGTTGCGAGCACATCCCCAGTAGGGGGCGTGTAGGAGGCAGCTGATCGATGTTTCTCTCTCATCGATGTTTCTAACTTTCTATCCTTCTCCCTGTAAAAAAATCAATAAAATACATACTTTTAAAAATTATAAAGATTAAAAGAAAAAAAGTCAAAGACCCTGGGCCTAGGTGATGGCCTAATTGTAGATAATGCTTGTTAAGTAGCTGATAAAATGATGGGGATTTTAAAGTCGGAGAACTGTAACCTGTGATTTCTCTGTGGATCACCTTCAAGCCAATGACAGAACAGAAATAGAGTCACTAGCAGCTGGTGGACAGAGCTTGATGCAGTCAGATGCCAGGACAGGTGGCGGTACACACAAAGCCTCTTGTGAGACGAGCACAGTAGAGTCACGGTGCGTTAGCTGGAACCTGTTGAAAAGTTGGAAAGGAAGGGGTGAGTCTGATCTTTGTAACAGTACTAGAGGCTCGGTGCACAAAATTTGTGCACAGGATAGGACAGGGGTGTCCCCTCAGCCCAGCCTGCACCCTCTCCAATCTGGGACCCCTTGGGGAATGTCCTGCTGCCAGTTTAGGCCCAATCCTGGGGATCAGATATTCCTCTCATAATCCTGGACCACTGGCTCCTAATCGCTTACCTGCCTGCTTTCCTGATCGCCCCTAACTGCCCCCTATCTCCTCGCCAGCCTGGTAGTCTCCACCTGCCCCCCTCCGCCGGCCTGGTCGCCCCTAACTGCCCTACCCCATCCCTGCTGGCCTGGTCATCTCTCACTATCCCCTGCCCTCCCCTCTGCCAGCCTAATTGTCCCTCACTGCCCCCTCCTACCAGCCTGGTCATCCCGTGGAGTCTGCTGTTCAGTCATTTGGTCATCCCTCACTAACCCCTCTGCCAGCCTGGTCTCCCCACATAACCTGCTTGCTCAGTTGTTTGGTTGTCCTCAATAACTCCCTTGCCAGCCTGGTCATAGACAGCCATCTTGTGAGGGCATGAGGGTCAATTTGCATATTGCCTCTTTATTATATAGGATTTGAACATTAATCCTGTGACCCTCTGGTGGCGGCTTGCCCAGCAGTGAGGAAACACTTCATTGGCTTGGGTCTAACAGAATTCCCTTTTGCGACCTCACGTAGCCAGCATTTCCCAAAGCACTGACTCTCTCGAAAGATAGAAAGTTAGTCACCATGCCAAGTCCATTCTCTTGTTTTCCTTGAAGAGCAGCAGATTAAGAGCAGACTGAGGGGAAGGGCAAGTGTGATGAGGGCACATTACACAAGCCTTTGTCTGCCCCTTACAGGTAACGGAGCAAGGCTGAGCAATGCCCTGGGGTTCTGAAGCCTAAAGTAGAGTCCATTCACTTATGATGCCCACTTCACTGGTCATCTGCCCTTTTACCACCAGTGACACTTGGGGTATTCTGAGGATGGCAATCTGGGGACTCTTTGGGGATTGTGGCCTCTGCTTTTTCCTTGGAGGTATACAGTGCAGGCTCTATACCCAGGGAGAGCTTAGTAAACCTGGTAGATCTCTTCTTTAACCCTCCTCACAGGTACATTCGTTTGGTTGGAAGCTATCCAGAGATTTTTGTGTCCTTTTTTTTTTCAATCCTCACCTGAGGATATTTTTTCCATTGCTTTTCAGAGAGAGTGGAAGAGAGGGAATGGGCATGGTAGGGGAGGGAGAAAACATCAACCTGAGAGAGAGACACATTGACTGGTTGCCTCCCATACATGCACAGACTTGGGGCAGGGAGCAAACTTGTGACCCTTTGGGGTACAGGCGGCACTCTAATGGCTGAGAGACCCTGGCCAGGGCTATGTCTGCATTTTTTTTTTAATGATTCAAATTTACTGCATCATTTATTTTATTTTTTAATATGTTTTATTGATTTTTTACAGAGAGGAAGGGAGAGGGATAGAGAGAAACATCGATGAAAGAGAAACATGGATTAGCTGCCTCCTGCACACTCTCTACTGGGGATGTGCCTACAACCAAGGTACATGCCCTTGACCGGAATCAAACCTGGGACCCTTGAGTCCACAGACCGACACTCTATCCACTGAGCCAAATTGCTTAGGGTGGTCTTCAAAAGAAAATGCATCAAGAAGATGAGATGATCCCCAGTGCTTGATGGTACTTGTTCAGCGAGCGCCTATGCATATGCGGTCTGTCAGTAGTTGGCTGTGTCAATGGGTCTGCTTGGTGGGGGTTGGATCAGTGCTCACACAACTCCCTGCACCGGGGCACATGCTCTGTATCGGCTGCTGTGAAGTGCGGTGGTCACTCGCCCCGGGTGGCTACTGAGCCCAGAGAATGTGGCCAAGGCAGCGCTTTTAATGTTTCTTGCGCTTTTAATGTTTCTTACGTTTTGTTTAACAGAGTTACACGGGGCTTAGGACCACTGTTTCGGACAGCACAGATTTAGACCATTGTTTCTTAAACTATTGTGACTGAAACCCACAGTAGCAAAAAAAAAAAAAAAAAAGTACATTTTGCATCACAACCCAGCAACATTGACATGGGTATATATTGTAAAAGTGGAAAATGTTATGAATGGTACCCTTACGAAATAATGCACTCTGATATTTTCTGTTTGGATTTTTAAAAATATGTTTGTATTGGTTTTTAGAGGGGAGGGGTAAGGAAGGGGGAGAGAAAGGGAGAGAAACATTGCCCAGAAATAAAAGAGAAACATCGATCGGTTGCCTCCTGTACCCCAACAGGGATTGAACCTGCAACCTGGTCCTTGGATCAGGAATCAAACCGGCAACCTTTTGGTGTACAGGACAACACTCAACCAGCTGAGCCACATGGCCAGGGCGATGCCCCGTGTGTTGTTTTTTAATGCTGGTTAAAATGAACTAAGTTGGTTTTAGGACATACCAATAGCAGACCACAGTTAGCAAACCACCGTTGGAGGCAGTTGGCCCTCAGGGATGTCACTGGCCGGTGCACACTGGCTGAGATTTGTCTTTGGAGTGACCCCTCTGCCAGCTCCTGGCTCAGCTCCTCTGGAAGCAAGGCTGGGGAAGGTGCACAGAGCCAGCAGCGATGCTGAAGGGCCAGGCTGAAGCCAGCACCCCACCACTGAGCTCCCTGCTGAGCAGACGGCCCCCCCTCGTGCCCCCAACACCAGTGATGGAGCCGGGAGAGGCAGCTGTGGTATTGAGGGGAGAGCCAGGCTTTGGTGTCAGGCTGGGTGGGCATCCTCAGATGGGATCCTGGGCAAGGCTGAGGATGAGCCCCACTTCACAGTGCAAATAAGAAGGGGCAGCCACCTGGCTCGGGCCAGCACATAGTAGGTACTCAACAAGTGTTCCTGTCTCCTCCTCTTAGATTAGGTGGCCTTCTCGCACTAGGTAAATTGGCAACAGCCCCTCTGGTACTCCCATTCACTTCATTTCTCTTTGAGTTTCAGGAGCATAGAATTACATGAGCCATAATCTTTGGATAATTTATGACATATTCATTACTGGTCCACACATGGGCTGCTTTTATTTATTTAGTTAGTTATTTTTTAATGTGCACGAGCCTGTGTGTGTGTATGTGTGTATGTGTGTTTGGTAAATTTTTATTTTGATATTTCAAACTTAAAGGAGTGTTAAGGCCCTAGCTGGTTTGGCTCAGTGGATAGAGTATCTGCAGACTAAAGGGTCCAGGTTCGATTCCAGTCAAGGGCACATGCCTGGGTTGGGGAATTGACCCCCAGTAGGGGGCGTGTGGAAGGACACCAATCAGTGGCTTTCTCTCATCATTGATGTTTCTCTCCCTTCCTCTCGCTGAAATCAATTAAAATATTTTTTTAAAGGATGTTAAAAATTTAAGGAACTCCTACAAACCCTTTACCCAGATTCATTTGTTCATATTTGCTTCCTCGTTCTCTTAATATGTATGTGTATTATTTCTTAAGTATTGTTATAACCATTAGAGATAAGTTGGAGGCAGACTTTTGACTTTTTGCCATCAGACTTGTATAAAATGGTATTTCATTGGGATGTGGCTTGTATTTCCTTGATTACCAATGATACTGGTTTTGGCCTCATTCTTATCTTCACCTCTCCATGAGTGCATTTATGTGATGGGTGACTACTTCCCCCTTGTGGATCCTGAGAATGAGTCTGTGTGGCAGAACCACACAGTTGGCTGTAACTTGTTCAATAATATTCCCTCAGGGACCTCTGTGCATTTCTGTTTGCCTTGTTTTTATATGCAAAAAAACACTACAGGGGCCATGTATCCCTCAGTGGTTGCTCCCAAGGTTTGGATAAGGTGACAGAGGCCAGGGACCATGGGTCTTTACTGACGCTGACCTGGTGCTCCAATTTTACCTCTCTTCGGCCTGGAGCACCTTCTCTTGGCAGTGGCAGCCTTCTGCGGGGATAATTTTTGTCTCACTTCTAGACTATCCTCTCACTAGGAGCCCTGTTTTGCCTTTTCTGTAGTATTTCACCAGCACCCAGCTGTGTATGGTGTACAGTAGGTGTTCAATTAATATTTGTTCAGTCTATTGATGTATACTTTTAAAATGTTAATATGACAATATAGTTATATTCAGAATGTTCTATAAGGTATCTATCTATATATATGTATGTATCTATATAGATATATATATATATGAAAATGCAAATTAGGCTGGGATGCAGTAACAGGTTACAACCAGACAGGAGGTTGTGTGCGCAGGTGAGGCCTGGAGAAGAGATGGAGACAGAGATAGGGGGGGCTGGCGAGTCAAGAACAGGGACGGGGCCGGGCCGCAGCCTCGGCAGCCAAGCACAGGCCTGGAGAGGAGACGGTAGGGCCGGCCTCCCGCAGAAGCAGTGCAGCTCCTGGCGGCGTACTGAGGTCTCCACTGGCTCCCACAGAAGCAGCGGGCAGCCTACTGCACGCAATGTTGCATGATGGGCTACTAGTCCTATCTAATAAATGGGTAATATGCAAATTAACCAGCACTCGATTACAAAGATGGTGGTGCCCATAGCCACAAGATAGTGGCGCCCAGCTCTCTCAGCCCTGTCGGAGTCTCTCAATCCCATGGGGGGCAGCCGCTGAGAGTGGGCAACATGAGTGGCCTGGTGGAATGCTTGCTTTGTCACCATGGTGACGAGGCAAGCATTCCACCATGGCCACAGAGGGCCTCTGGGCAGTGGGCATGGAGCAGCCAGGGGTGGGGGAACACTTGTATTGTCACCCTGGTGACAAGGCAACCGTTCCATCCCTAGCCGTGAATGGGTCTCTGTCCAGGCCTGGATGGGCCTCTGGGCAGCAGGTGCTGAGCGACCCGAACCCGCAGAGAGCTACTGGTGCATGGATTCATGTGCAGAGCTTCTAGTATATCTATAAAAGGCTAAGCCAGTGGTCGGCAAACTGCGGCTCTGTTGACTAATGAGTTGACCACCCACTGGGCTAAGCTACCGTCTGACCAGTTGGTAGGTATGATGCACACTGACCACCAGCGGGCAGACACTCAACACAGGAGCTGCCGAACTGTGGTGACTTGGCAGTGGAGGTTGTCGGATGATGTACCCGGAACCAGAGAGGAGGGAGCTCGATTCTGGAGTGTGTCACCTGAGAACCACAGTCTCGCAATCTGGGACTCCCTTGGGGGATGTTGGAGAACTGGTTTCAGCCCAATCCCTGCAGGCCAGGCCAAGGGACCCCACCTGCAGAGGGACCCTGCTCACTCTGCAGACCACCTTTGAGCTGCGGTGCCACTCCAGGTGTGGTCAGCCAGAGAGGGACCTTGGGAGGTTGGCTCCAGGGTGTGTCTGGCCCATCTCACCTAGTCCTGCCCTGCCAGCCACCTTCTAATTAATTTCCTTTCCATGTGAGTGAATCCGTGAACCAGGGCACTTGTTCTATATAATACAGTCACATGGCTCAAAAATTTTAAAAGGGAATTAGTGAAATATATGTTTAACTCCTACACTTTGGAAAAGAGTTGTCCTTATTTTGTAGAGCTAGAGATACTCATAGTCCTTGACCCACACCTAGATATCTTAAAAAAATTCATGGGTATGCTCACCCATAAGACGATCATAGCAGCACTGTTCTTAATAGCACAAAGCTGGGGGGGAAATCCAAATACCCACTGGCATTAAAATGATTGAATATGGTATATTCAGGATGAAAACTCAGTAAAGTAGGCCCTGCACCCCACCCCAAAGGATGAATCTCACAATGCTGAGTGAACAAACCAGGAAAAAAAAAAAACCATACACTTTGTATGCTTCTAGCCTTATCTGGTTCCAAAATGAGAAAACCTAATTATATTGTTTATGAACGTGTGTGTGTAAACCTACGGGCTCCTTCTTCCTCATGCACTCTCCCTCCCCTCAGAGGCAACCACTGTCCTGACTTTATGGTGATAAAGTTCTTTCTGGTTTTGCCTTTACACACTTTTTTAAACAATATAATTCAGTTTTCCCATTTTGGGAAACAATATAATTTTAAACACTATAATTCAGTTTTCCCATATTCTCTCTGTATGAGTACATGCTCTGGGGTGCTAGCATTGCTGGTTCTGTGTTTTTAAGTTACGATTGTTACCTGGGTCTGAGCTTTATTATTACTTGTGAAAGTACACATATATTTGATGAGCTTTGCTATATAACTAGTAGAAAATACATAATTTTGAAGTAAAAAGGATAAGGAACAAACCATTAGGATGTGAGCTGTGATCACTGTCCGGTTATTTTTCACAAGTGGTTACTATGTGCTCCACCCCCACCTCCCACGTGCCATTTAGCTGTCTAGCACCTGCTGCATGTCCAGGTGGTCCCAGAGTTTAATTTCATTTAATTCTGTTCTTCCAACAACCCAGTGAGGCAGGCACTGTGACCCCCACTTTGCAGAGAAGGAAACTAAAGCTGTTGTGGCTTTGCTTAGGGCTTCCTAACACCGATGGCATTGAGACCCACCGAGGGTTGTGTCACTTTGATCCCCTGGACTTAGGTGCTTTGATGAGTGAGTCTCTTTCTTGCTGCAGGTGGCCCTGTGCACCCAGGTGGCCCTGGGCATGGAGCACCTGTCCAACAACCGCTTTGTGCACAAGGACCTGGCTGCTCGGAACTGCCTGGTCAGCGCCCAGAGACAGGTGAAGGTGTCTGCCCTGGGGCTCAGCAAGGACGTATACAACAGGTAGAAAGACATGGATGGGTGGGGTGAGGGGTAGAGGGAAGATGTAGGAGGTGTGGGGAAGGGCTGCTTAAATGTCTGCTTAGTCTAAAGCGGAGAGCCCAGAAGGGACTCCAAGGGTGTAGCAGGCGTCCTGGCCATTGAGACACAGTTCCCCGTCGCTCATAGATTTTCCTCTAATGATAAAATACTATAAACCTTTTAAAAATAACTAGCAGATTTATAGCAGTTTGCATATAATTTAACTACCCTGTTTCCCCGAAAATAAGACAATGTCTTACATTAATGTCTCCTCCCAAAGATGCGCTAGGTCTTACTTTCAGGGGATGTCTTATTTTTCCATGAAGAAGAATACGGTACACATTTATTGTTGAACAACAACAAAAAAGGAAATTTATTACCTGTATACGGTACAGTAGTAGTTGTCATCATAAACCACCTCACTGATTGGCTGCAGCGCAACAGGCGCTGTTCAGGCAGTGCGAGGTCTCTAAATCAGGAGTCAGACACGTTACAGTAGCTTTGGGGGCCTTATATTCCGGGGAGGCCTCATTATCGGGGAGGTCTTATTTTCAGGGGATGTCTTACTTTATTTTGAATCCTAAGACTGGAAGCTCAGCGCCAGGGCCAGAGATACTCTGGGATACCCGTTCAATACTGCAGAGCGCCTGGGGGCGCCTGGGAACTTCCCTCCAGTTGCCCCAAGGCTCAGTCCCCCAGATCGTCTGTTGCTTTAGTCACGATTGATGTATTACTAAAGCTTTTTAAATGTTCTTTCCATTTAACATTCTTCTTTTTCACATTTTTTAAACCAGTGCCAAAAGTATGTATGATTATTAGCTTTTTATTTTTATATTAGAATGTAAGCAAAATTTGGTTCTTAATGGAATTTTTAACATGTGGATGCACCCAAATTTCACTCAGTGTACCCCTGTGTTACCAGTTTCTGGAGTGCCTTGAGGTAGGAAAATTGGGTTCTAGCTCAGGTACAAGACCCAGACCTGGGATGAGGGACCTGTGTCCCTCACCACACCCACCCCACTCCGTGAGCCTCGGCGGCCCTGCCCCTAACCCCACGTGTGGTTTTCTTCTGCAGCGAGTACTACCACTTCCGCCAGGCTTGGGTGCCTCTGCGATGGATGTCCCCCGAGGCCATCCTGGAGGGTGACTTCTCCACCAAGTCTGATGTTTGGGCCTTTGGTGTGCTGATGTGGGAAGTGTTCACCCATGGAGAGATGCCCCATGGTGGGCAGGCCGATGACGAGGTGCTGGCAGGTAGGCAGCTGTGTTTCCAAGGGACCATTCCACATGTTTTTCCAGGTGGAGAGTTTGCTCAGGACCCAGGGGGCAGCTCAGCCTGCCTGCCCTCAGGGCTGATCACAGCAGGTACACGGATATGGCCACTCCAGTTGTTGAAATACCTGCATATTGGTTGGTAAACACCCTCATCCACAGTGACCACTCCAGCCACTGACGCCTGCCCATTGACCCCACGTCATGCATTGGTTGCCTTGGATGCTGTGTGGACCCTGCCCTCACCAGCCGGGCAGAGCTGGGGCCAGGGGAGTTATCCCCTTTGGTTGCAAGATATTTCCCTTGTACTCCTTGAGTCAGTGCCCACCAGCCATTGGCCAGTGACCCCACCCCAAGTCGCCCTCTAGTGGCTGCTTGTGGGTACTGCTGGCTCCCAGAGTGTTGGACAGGAAGTTACAAGTTGGACTAACTCTCCTCCCACTCGTTTTCCTGCAGACTTGCAGGCTGGGAAGACCAGACTCCCACAGCCTGAGGGCTGCCCTTCCAAGCTCTACCGTCTAATGCAGCGCTGCTGGGCCCTCAGCCCCAAGGACAGGCCCTCCTTCAGCGAGATTGCCAACACCCTGGGAGACAGCCCAGCAGACAGCAAGCCATGAGGAGGAAGCCCAGGCAGGCTGTGCCTCAGGCTGGCATGGGCAGGGGAGGACCTCTTGGAAGGTGCCTGCAGCATGATGGGCAAGATCCCTGTCCTCCTCGGCCCTACAGGCCCCACCGTGGCACCACAGGCACTGCTGAGGTTTGGGCTGGGCCTGCGATTTCCTCCTCTTTCTTATCCTCAGTCCTTGGGGAGGTTGACTCGGACCCGGACTGGTGTCTAGGGCCTTGGGCTGGGCTGCTTTTTCTGCCACCCCTTTCCCCATCAGGGATAGTGTGGGTGCCTCAGGTAACACCAATTTCTGGCCTGGGTCTCTGCTCCTTGGCCAGGTGCAGCCCGTCACTCGCCTGCTAACTTTGCCCCGGTAGGGCTAGGCTGCAGAGGAGCCGTGTTTGAGGGGCGTTCCTTAATATACTTAAAGTCCTGGGTAGTTCTGGCCCACGGGGCCCATCTCGGGGTCTGCACCGGAACTGCATATGGAGGACATGGCCAGTGCGTCCTCCCCACATGGACTTGTGCACGCTGACCCTGACCTGTGTCTCCTCCCCACCCTCCTCTCCTTTCCTCATCCTAAGTGCCTGGCAGATGAAGGAGTTTCAGGAGCTTTTGACATTATATAACCCGCCCTTTTTGTATGCACCACGGGCGGCTTTTGTATGTACCTTACTCGCAGCGTAGGGTGGGAGGGTATGGGAGGGAGGGGTGCGTCTTGGAGGAGATGGGGACGGGGAGCCACCCCTGCCTCACACTTTTATTGTTCTTGTGTGTTTGTTTTGTTTTTTTACACTCACTGTTCTCAATAAAGAATCCTTTTTTACAACCTGTTTCTGATGCTCATTCTCACCGTTGCCCATGAATCATGCCCCATCTTTCCTTGTTTAAAGGGGCCATGTGTTTTATGGAGTCTAAAGAGGCTTGAATGGGAATAACTGACAGTCACTGGTCCTTCTTTCTGATTTTTGTGGAGCAGTTAAGAATGTGGGCTTAGGAGGCAAGACCACCTCTTGTCCATTGGATCCTCCAACTGCCAACCACTTACTCCTCGCTGGCTGGCCTAGCACGCACACTTAGGTGGGGAAGGGTGGAAGAGTGAGGGCAGACAAGTTAGAGTAGGTTTGGAGGAGTAGTTAATGACAGATTCAAGTCTCTGAATACCTTTAAGACTTTAGGAGGGAGATGGAGTGGATAGTGTTGATCAAAGATGATGCTTGATGCCTCAAAGCCCCAGAGCCCTCAGCTGATTTGATCCCTGCCTCTTTACATGGACCCGTGTCATCAATTATTTTCTTCCTTATTCCAGTAACTTCAGTCTGTGCCCCATCCTAACGAAATGAGTCTTTAACTGTGAAGTTGCTCTAGTTTATTCTGTCCCTCGCCATCCTCAGTAATGAGAATAATAGCTAATATTTATTATACTTGCTCTGTACCAGTCACTTGGCTAAGCACTTAACCTGCATTATCTCACTTCAGATTAATTGTTCCCATTTCACAGATTAGAAAGTGCTCAGGGAGGCCAGATATGTTTCCCCAGGTCACACAGCTAGTAATTAAGTCCCCTGCTTATTGATACGCAGTGTGTTAAATCCCACAGATGTGTTGGAATAGGAAAAACACCCCAAGAACAATTTCTCTAGAGCAGTGGTTTTGTTATTTTTTATTGTTTTTGGTAAAACATGAACTCTAATCCATGTTCCTTTTTAAAACACAACAGCTATGTTTTTATTGATTTTAGAGAGAGAAAGGGAAAGGGATGGGGAGAGAGAAACATTGATCCTTTGATTCTTGCACACACCTGACTGGGAATCTAGCTTTTAAACTGGAAACCAGGCATGTCCCCTGATCCGGAATCAAACCAGTGGCTTCTTGGTACCTGGAAGGACTGAGCAACAGGGCTGGGCTCTAAAGCATTTTTTTCAAGCTGTGGGGGGCTACAATTAGCATTTTAAAGATGTGGAATATGATAGAAACTATCTTTTACAAAATTTTGTTTGTAATATTTGTGTATAGACATTTGTGTATACTGGGTTATGTTATTAGTCAGCTATTGGGTGGTGATCCTGCATATAACAGTCAAAACAAATCTGAATCACAACAACAATTCGTTTTTCTCCCTCAGAGATCTGAAGGTTGGTAAGGTTCAGCTACTTTTGGTTGGATCTAGCTAAGTTCAGCTGGGCTTGATTGTAGGCTGTAGGACTGGTTTGGGTCTAACCTGCTGGTCCTAGAACATGCTCTCATGTAGTAGCAAGAGCATACAAGATCAAGTCAGATCATGCAAGCACATACATTTGAAACCACAAGTCTCTTAACATGTTATTTGCCAAAGCACATGTCAAAACCCAACAGCAGTGATAGGTTCTGCAAAGTAACATGGCGAAGGATAGGGATATCAAAGTTCAACATAGGGTGTAAAAAATGGGGAGCAAAAACCTAGTTCACTACTGATTTGAGTAAAAATTTCTTAACATGGGTTGCACTCAGAAGTACTCTTGAAAGTCATTCAGGACACAGCCACTGGGCTCAGCCTCCCCAGTTACCTGAGGTGTACACTCTTGGTGCACCCCTTTGTGGGCTGTGTGCACTAATCCCTTTCTCACTCCAGATCTGTCTTGACCATTGTTGGTCACAGTGGCCTTTCCAAACTTTCCTCTCTAGACTATGGTGATGGCATGCAATCATCATCTTTTTCTGACTAGGCCTTCTGAAGCTCTGGCTGAGGCTTCCTTCTGCTGCCTGGCCTGGAGGTTACTGTTTTTCTGAATTCTGTCCCTGGCTTTCCTCTTTCTGTGTTCGTCCCTGTAGAAATCTCACATCAAGTGGCTTTAAATGGCCCTTTAGTGTGGACAGTTCTCAAAGCATTAGCTGCAGTTCCAGCCTTTTCCTCAAGCTCCAGATACACCTCCCCAATTTCAGAGAGGAAAGGACAGGGAGATAGAAACTTCAATAAGAGAGTCATTGATTGGCTGCCTCCTGCCCACCCCCTACTGGGGATCGAGCCCAAAACCCAGGCATGTGCCCTTGGCCAGAATCAAACCTGGGATCCTTTAGTCAAACAGGCCAACACTCTAGCTACTGAGCAAACCATTCCTTTTTTTAAAATAATAAATCTTTATTATTCAGATTATTACAATTGTTCCTCTTTTTTCCCCCCAAAACTCCCCTCTACCCAGTTTCCATCCCACCCTTTGCCCTTACTCGGCCTCCCAACTGTCATCATCCATAGGTGTACGGTTTTTGTCCAGTCTCCTCCTGCACCCCCCTCACCAAGAATTGTTAGTCCACTCCCTTTCTATGCCCCTTGTTCTATTATATTCATCAGCTTATTCTGTTCATCAGATTTTTTATTTACTTGATTTTTAGATTCACTTGTTGATAGATATGTATTTGTTGTTCATAATTTTTATCTCTACCTTTTTCTTCTTCCTCTTCTTAAAGAGTACCTTTCAGCATTTCATATAGTACTGGTTTGGTGTTGATGAACTTCTTTAGCTTTTTCTTATCTGTGAAGCTCTTTATCTGCCCTTCAATTCTGAATGATAGCTTTGCTGGGTAGAGTATTCTTGGTTGTAGGTTCTTGCTATTCATCACTTTGAATATTTCTTACCACATAGTTTCTGTTGAGAAATCAGCTGACAATCTTATGGGTGCTCCCTTGTAGGTAATTAACTGTTTTTCTCTTGCTGCTTTTAATATTCTTTCTTTGTCTTTTGCTCTTGGTATTTTAATTATGATGTGTCTTGGTGTGGTCCTCTTTGGATTCCTTTTGTTTGGGGTTCTCTGTGCTTCCTGGACTTATTAATCTATTTCTTTAACCAGGTGGGGGAAGTTTTCTGTCATTATTTCTTCAAATAGGTTTTCAGTATCTTGCTCTCTCTCTTCTTCTGGCACCCCCATAATTTGGATGTTAGTATGTTTGAAGTTGTCCCAGAGGCTCCTTACACTATCTTCAACTTTTTGGATTCTTTTTTCTTTTTTCTTTTTAGGTTGGGTGTTTTTTGTTTGTTTGTATTTCAAATCTTTGACTTGATTCTTGTGATCCTCTAGTCTGCTGTTGGATCTCTGTATGTTATTTTTTATTTCAGTCAGTGTATGCTTAATTTCTAGTTGGTCCTTTTTCATATCCTCGAGGGTCTCACTAAATTTAATAGCCTTTTCTAGAAAATTCATGAAAAACCTTATAACCGTGGTTTTGAACTCTATATCCAGTCCTTTGTTTTCCTCCATTTTTTCATTTGTGACCTGTTTCTTTGTCTCCACATTTTAGCCGCTTCCCTGAATTGATAGAGTGGCTTTGTGTCCTAGGTGACCTATATGGCCCAGTGGCTCAGCCTCCCCAGTTACCTGAGGTGTACACTCTTGGTGCACCCCTTTGTGGGGGGAGACTTGCTTTAGTGGGGCTTTGGTGCTCACTGAGTCTGCCCCCTGAGTGTGTCCCTTATGGGTCTGAGGAGTTGTAATCTGGATGGTCCTACTCTGACCCCTGGGTACACTGGCTTTTGGATCTCCAAGGATGTGCTAATTTAGCCTCTGCCTGAGGCCACCCAGCAGGAGCTATGGAGAGATCTGCAGATTCCTCGTCTTTGTTTGGGTTTTGGAGGTGCCCGGATGAGGCTCAGCTGTGAAGCAATGCAAGCTGCTGTTGGGCCTTGGGGCTTCTTTTGGATGTTCTGGGTCTCACTGACCCAGTTTGTTAGGTAAGTTTAGAATTAGCAAAAGCCTCTACACTCAGCTTGGATGGAGCAGAGTCTCAGGGCGGAGCAAACAGCAATGGCTTTGTGGGGCAGGATCTCAGGATGGAGTAAACAGCTTCCTATCAGCCCTTCCCTAAGAGGCCCTTGGGTCTCAGTGTCCCGCAGTAATCACTGCAAGCGCCTCTAAGAGAAAGCTGCCCTCGAGTTTTGCCCACTGCCAGACAGTCCAGTTTCTCCTCGTCTGGGTCCCCAGAGTCTCATCTGAAACTGGAGTTCAGAGCAGTCAGGAGCTTTAATCTCCCGATTGAGAAAGCCAGTCACATTCTCAGTTGCCAACCCTCTCCGCACTCACGCCTTTGTACCTCTGCCTTCCGCAGCTCCTGTGAGTCTCAGTGTGCTTTTCTCTTTCCTTCTAGTTGTAGAATTTCCACTCAGACAGTCTTGCTGTGGTTCTGGATGATGTCCGTTTTGTTTTTTTAGTTGTAATTTTGAAATTGTTGTGCGAGGCAGCAGTTCAGGTGTTGACCTATGCCGCCATCTTGGTTTCTCCGCTCATTTCCCATTTCTTATAGGACATTCTCCTCTGCTTGTTTCCCTGGCCCAAACAGAATTTCTCCCAAGGTCCTCTAGCTAAGTTCTCTCTTTCCATTAATGGTACCACTGAAGATTTTATTCGAAATCTCAATCTATCATGGGTCTCTTCTGTGTACCCCTCCCCGTGCAGCCAGACATCAAGATCTACTTATCCTATCCTTTCCCTGTTTCTATTGTTGCTTCATTTTAAGAGGGGGAAAAAACTGTATAAGAGTAATACTCATCATGGAAGAAGTCAAACAGTGCAGACATATAAAGCAAGGGGCCCACTCTGCTAGTCCCTCTCATCCTCTCCAGTGGTGTTTGGAGCATGGCTTTCCAGACATCTCCTTGGCCCACTGACTCATGGCCGCTTTTACTTTCATTCCCTCTATGCTGCCATTATAATTGAGACCTCTTTTCTTCTGTGTGAGGAATGCATACGTAAAGGTTAACTCCAAATGAAAAGTTTTAGCGTGTTAGTAATTTTTTCTGTGACAGTAATTTTTAAAAGTACTCTTTAGTTTTTGTTCTGAATGATAAAAATCAGAGGAAGGAAAAGGAGCAGGGTGGGAATGGTGTGGTATGAGGGGATCTGGCTGGAATTCTGATGTCCTTCTGAGGGTGCTTCAAGGTCTGGGTTGGATGTAAGCCCCCACCTTCCAGGAGACTGCTGTGATTTCGACCTTGTCAGAGAAGCACCAAACTCACATTCCAGAGAGGCCAGACGGGGCTTATCTGAGCTCAGTGGGCTGAATGGGCTATAGTGTGCCTGAGAGCGGATGCCTCTTCCATAGCCACCATTCCACTCAGCTCTAGGCTGTAGTGCTTCTGTGGGCACGTCAGCCTGGAGTTGCTAAAAATTCGAGTTTTTGTGTGAGGTTGGATATTCAGATTTTTATATAAAATCTGACTTAAAAATATTACATAACCCAAACAAAACACATCTATTTAGGAGGACCACTATGTAAAGTATGTGATTGTCTAACTACTATGTTGTACACTTGAAATTAACACAAAGTAATAATGTAAACTGTAACAGATATATATATATAAAGCTAATACACAAACTATCCCCTCAGGAGTTTGATCGCATACTATGATGTGTACTGACTATCACGGGGCAGTGTGGAACATGGTGGGTGACTAATGGCGGCAGCCGCGGCAGGGTGCTGAGGGAGTGAGGGAAGGGGAGGTGGGGAGGTGAGAGCAGGGACCAAACAGTGGCAGCGCACAGGTGGTGCAGGAAGGAGGAGGTGGGGAGGCAGGGAGGTGGGGGGAACCTTGCTGTGGCAGTGCACATGGGTGGCAAGGAAAGGCAGGGAGCCTAGTGGGTCCTGATGCCAGCCAGGCCTGGGAACCCTACCTGTGCATGAATGTCATGCACTGGGCCTCTAGTTTAAAAATAAAGTACATCTATTGTACCAGTTTTTTTTGTTTTGTTTTGTTTTTTTAATCCTCACCCAAGGATATTTTTCCAATGATTTTTAGGGGAAGTGGAAGAGAGAGGGAAAGACAGAGAGAAACGTTGATATGAGAGAAACACATAGATTGGTTGCCTCTTGCATGAGTCCTGACCAGGGCCCGGGGCTGAGGAGGAGCCTGCAACCTGGGCATGTGCCCTTGACCGGTATTGAATCCAGGACTCTTTGATCTGGTCCGTGGGCTCATGCTCTATCTGCTGAGCCAAACCGGCTAGGGCTGAACCAGTTTTTTTTATTGACTTTATCTACATGAACAGTTTTAGCTTCTGAACCTGCAGTAAGCCAACATAGTGTGGGTGTGGGTCCCCCCTGTCTAGTGGTGACAAGGGGCTGTGAAGATGAAGCCATCCCAAGGAGTTGTACTAACATTGGTGTGCAATATAGCCCAGGGATTTGGTGACACTGGAGAGAAGGTAGACTATTGGAAGGAAAGTTGAGAATTGTTCGCTATCCAGTGGACGAGGCCAGCAGCAGTTGTCTTCTGGGGTGCCACTAAACTAGGGGTCACACACACAAAAGTCTTTACAAGTCAGGCAGGAATGGACCACAGGGCTGTGATTGTAGAACTATTGCTCAAATTGCAGTCCCAAACACCATATGTGGCCCTGAAGCCCTTCTGTAACCTATTTATCTGTTTGACCTGTTCTTCCTCTTGAACTAACACATTCCATATGTTTAACTGCCTGTTGTATAGACAGAAAAGAAAAAGAGCTCTTTAAAACTACTGGGAAAAGGGAAATAGGAGGGCTCTTAATTCCTTTATTTAGAGGTTTGATGAATGAGTCCATGTTTTTAATATAAGTGGGTATATATATATATGTATATATACACACAGCTCACAAAAAACACTTAAACATACTTCATTTCAGTATTTCTCAGTTTCGGGACTGGGACACAGGAAGATATGCAGTTGACGTCATCCAGTGCACACATGTTGAACCATATGAAGGACGCTATCCCACCTTTTTGACCTATAAAAGAGAAATTTTATATGGTTCAACCCCAAAATAATGGGAACAAAAATTTTATGCAACAATATTTTACACTTACTTCTTGTGATACTCATTTATTTTAAATGCTGGTTGCGGTACACTAAATTGATTCCATTCACTACCTCTTAATCTTCACAACTTTTTAAGGTAGGACTCATCACCCTCTCCCACCTATTACACACAGAGGATGTTCATCTCAGGGATGCCCTGATTGTCCCAGATAGCTCCTATTAACTACCACTTTCTTTGTGCTTTAGTCTTTATCTCATTTAATCTGCATTAAGAACCTCATGGGATGGGTAACAACAATGAGGAATATGAAATTCGGAGCAGACACTTGTTTCTGGCAAATGGCTAGGAAGAGAAAGATTCCAGATTTGAATAATTTATGTAACAGCAAAGCCAAAGCTGTTTTCACGGCTTTAGAGCTAAGGCCCAGAAGGAGACCCTGAACCTGGCCTTTGCAGCGCCCTAGTTCTAATTTTCCTTCTTCTCCTATGGGCTTTGCAGAGAAGGACTGTGTGTGCGCTTGCTGACTTGCTTCAACTTTCTGCTCGGCTACACTTTTTCCCAGGCCTCTGCACTGGCTGAGGGGTGGGCTTTATCCCTGGGACCACCCCCTCCCCATCCCATCCCGCAGCTGGAAGTCTTCACTGATCTCCATCTCTCCTCCCTGCCCCCACCGGGGAGGCAGACTATCTCCCCGGTCTTTTCCAGATGTACGTCTGCCAAAGACCTCCCCCAGTATACAAGATGATAAATGAGGACTGGGGAGCCGGCCTGGTGGGAAAGTGTCGTCGCCTAGAAAAGAGAAAGAGAAAGGAAGTCGGGCGTAGGGGGGCGGGGAGGAGGATACAAGTTGGAACGGAGTGGACAGGGGACGACCCGTCTGGACACTAGGGACCCAAGCCCCCGCTACTCGGCCAGTTTCTTTGCCTCCCTCAGGAAGGCGTGGGTAAATGCTCCAATCCCTGCACTCCGGTGGAATTTGGGCCGTGTTATATCATTTACTGCAGCCTGCACAATGCACTCAGGAACGACCCCCGTGCTTGTTTCCAGCCCTTCTAGTGCCGCGCTCCCAGTGTACTCCCTCTCCTTCCCAAGACTGCGATCCGGTCTGTCCCTAGGTTTCCTCTCCGCAGGTCCCTCCCAATTCTTTCTACCACTCTCTGGTCGTGGGGGTGGAGTCGTACCTCCTCTCCCTTTCCTTTAAGAGACGTCGGCTCCACCTCTTTCGGAGTCGCGGTCTGACGCCCGAGGACTGCAGCGAGTTCGGGATGTTTATGCAAATAGGCGCCCCCTGTGGGCCAATGGGGAGCGGAGGTGCCGGAACGGTGGACCAATGGGGCGGGGGCTTAGGGGCTCACCATATAAGGAGCGGCCTCGCCATAAAAGGAAACATTGTATCTCTTTATATGGGGGGGAAGGGTCGGGGGATCCCTCGCCGCCTGCGCGTGGTCCCGGCCCCCTCCACCCGCCGTCCCCGCGGTGGCCAGCAGCCTCTGCCCCCGGGGGGACGCTGACGGCCGCCGGGCGCGCCGCCGGAGCATACGGATAGGGGGCGCTCCGCGCGGCCTGGGGCAACCCGGGCCACAGGGGCACGAAAGTGAGGGCCCAGGTCGGCCGGGGCGTGCAGGGGCCCCGGGTTCGCGGCGGCGGCGGCGGCGGCGGCGGCAGTGATAGCGGCACTAGCAACCGCGGGAGCGCCGGGCTGAGCCGGGGAGCCGATGGCGGCGGCGACGGCTCCAATTCCTCGCTGACTGCCTGTCCGTCCTCCTGCACTGAGCGCCATGTTACCGACCCAAGCCGGGGCCGCGGCGGCGCTGGGCCGGGGCTCGGCCCTGGGGGGCAGCCTGGGCCGGACTCCGACGGGGCGGCCGGGCGGCGGCGGCGGCGGGACTCGCGGGGCTAACGGGGGCCGGGTCCCCGGGAACGGCGCGGGGCTCGGGCCGGGTCGCCTCGAGCGGGAGGCTGCAGCGGCAGCGGCAGCCACCGCGGCACCCACCGCGGGGGCCCTCTACAGCGGCAGCGAGGGCGACTCGGAGTCGGGCGAGGAGGAGGAGCTGGGCGCGGAGCGGCGCGGCCTGAAGCGAAGCCTCAGTGAGATGGAGCTCGGCATGGTGGTCGGCGGGCCCGAGGCGGCGGCCGCGGCCGCGGGGGGCTACGGGCCGGTGAGCGGGGCCAAGCCGGGTAAGAAGACGCGGGGCCGCGTGAAGATCAAGATGGAGTTCATCGACAACAAGCTGCGGCGCTACACGACCTTCAGCAAGAGGAAGACGGGCATCATGAAGAAGGTACGGCACCGGGGCTGGCGGCCGCGGGGAGCCCGGAGGGTGGGGACGCGCGGGGGGCACCGGGGAGGAGGGCCGAGCGGGCGAGGTGAGAGGCGGCGAGTCCGCAGGAGGTGTGTGGGAGGCGGCGGCTGTCGCCCGCACCGGAGGAGCGGAGGGCCGCCCGGCAGTGTGGGTAGGGGGAGTAGCTGCGGATGTCCGGAAAGGAGGGGGAAGGCGCCAAGGTGGGAGTGACGGGCGCGAGGGGAACTGGGCCCTCGCCCCTTCCCGGGGTATTGGGGGGCTGCTGGGAGGTGTTTAAGGAAACCCAGCATCAGTGGTAGGTCCACCCGCTGCTTCGGTGTTGGGGAGGGGCTCCCACAAACCTGGGAGCAGAAGAGAAGAATGTAGGTGAGGAGGCTGGAAGCAGGAAAACAATGAGGGAGCGTACGTGGGAGGAAGGTGGGCACCACTGATGTAGTATTAGCTGCAAGGACAGGCAAGGCTCAAGGATGACGGAATGGGGTTCAAGAGCTCCCGGTGAGGCAGCAAGGCAGAACTGATGCTGCCCCGAACCGCAGGGACCAAACCAAGTCCCGCGATGGCCATGTGTCTTACACGCATCCCCTGGAAGCCGGCACACTCCCTGTGAGACAGGCTTCAGAATCACCTGTCTTTCAGACCAGTGGGATTTCCAGCCCTGGGGAGAATCTGTGCATGCAGTTTGGTGGGGAGGCAGGGAGGTCTGCAGATGTACCTAGAAAATCCTTTTCTGTCAGATTATCCAGTACAAAGGGGTGAGGAAAGGAGCTGTCTTGGGGTGTAGGAGATATGGGACAGGATGGAAGCAGAGCTGGGAAACAAGAAGCTAGAATTCTGGAAAAATTGGCTGGGGTTTCTGTTTGTCCCATATAAAAGTCAGAGCTGCTTCCAAGGCGGGTTTGTGGAACCTTGTTGGCTGTGAGGATACACCATCAAGGATGGCCCTTTTTCTGGGCTGATGGCAGGGTTGTGGCTGCTAATCTGGCCCCCATTTCCCATCAGTCCAGACACTGTTAAATCAAGACGAAGGAAGAAAAAAAGAGTAGCATAGTATTATAGGGCAGAAGACAAATGGCAACAGGTTAGTGCCTGTGCAGTTTCTGGGGAGAAACATGGGACATTTTACAGTCTAGGTAGTTCCTAAACTAAACATCAACACTAATGTCTTAGGTGGGTCTGGACAGTAGTGACTTCTAGTAGAGGAGCGAGTTCGTTCTTGTCCTCGTGACAGTGAAGAGGAGATGGGAGCCATCGCACTGAGGCTGGGCACCACGCTGTAGTGAGGAGCAGCTACTTGGGCCCCTCTGTGTCCACTGAGGTTAAATACGTTCTGTTTGCAGGTCAGCAGGGCTGCTCCTCAGAGAAGGGGCATGGCATTTTTCTGCTCTCCAGCTCGCCAGATATTCTGTAGGACCACCTCTACAGAGGAAGGTCATATGGGAGTAGGTGCTTGATATCACTGTGTACTACCCCTCTCTCCTACTTCCCAAGGCAGGTAGAGTTAAGTTTTGCCGACTTACCCATCTCCTCCCCCTTATCCCTAGGCCTATGAGCTGTCCACGCTGACAGGGACACAGGTGCTGTTGCTGGTGGCCAGTGAGACAGGCCATGTGTATACCTTTGCCACTCGAAAACTGCAGCCCATGATCACCAGTGAGACTGGCAAGGCACTGATTCAGACCTGCCTCAACTCGCCAGACTCTCCGCCCCGCTCAGACCCCACCACAGACCAGAGAATGAGCGCCACGGGCTTTCAAGAGACAGACCTCACCTACCAGGTGTCTGAGTCCGACAGCAGTGGAGAGACCAAGGTGTGTTTGGGTCCCCAATCGGAGGGAAAGGAAGGGGAGGGACTTGACCGGCAGAGAGGGGAGGGGGTCCCT
This sequence comes from Lasiurus cinereus, assembly GCA_011751065.1. Taxonomy (NCBI): domain Eukaryota; kingdom Metazoa; phylum Chordata; class Mammalia; order Chiroptera; family Vespertilionidae; genus Lasiurus; species Lasiurus cinereus. The sequence continues at coordinate 644,369 of JAAGEH010000470.1, read as the reverse complement.
CTCACTTCCTCACCAAGGACAGGTGGCAGGTGCCCACTGATGCGGAGTGCAGTCGGGTTGTATCCCTCATCCTACGGGACAGGTGTCCATCCTCGCTCTCCTGACAGGAGGCCGGCCCCCTAGATAAGCGGGCGGCCTCCGTGCCCATATAAGGCGGGCTCCGGCTCTACGCCGGCCTCCCGCCTGAAGCCCGCCTGCCTGGCAGGGCCCTCGCATTCCTCCCGCCAGCTGTCTCCCGCAAGGGGTGGGGGCGTAGCTTGGCCCAGCCCTCCCGGCAGGCCGGGTCACTGGGGAGTAGGAAGTGAGCACTATGGGTTCCAGGTCCTGGGCACCCAGCACTGTCTGCAGGTGGGCTGGCTGACTGGGCTGCAGACTACCTTGCTAGCCAGTCACCTACCTCCTCAGGATGTCCGGACCCGGGCACCATAGGGAGTGTATTCCCGGCTGCTAGGGATGCCGGCCCTAGTTACGCCTCCCCCTTCCTTTTCCCGGTAAGGAGAGGGGGCGGAGCTTCCTTCCTAGTTCCTCTGGGGTACTCCACCTTCCGGGTCCCTCACCAACTGGCCAATTGGAGGGAGCGGCACTGTTTGCCTTAGCAACGCCTTCACCAATCAGGGGCTTTGAGCGCGTCTGATTAGCAAACATCGCGCTCTGACCAATCCCTAGTATTTGAGCCCCTCAGTCCTCTGGGCTTGGCTCTCAGCCCCCGGTTTCCTCCTTCCCCTTCTAAAAACAAAGGCTCCCAGAGGGGAAGGTCAGTGCTTTAGACTGTCCCCTCCTGTGGTGGCATCTGTAATAATTTTTAGACTCTTAGCAGTAGGGCTTATTCCCAGAAAATGTTGCTGGATGAATAAATTCTTTCGGTAATTAAAATCTTAAGTATTTTTTCATAAAGTACCATCCCCTAAAATCTCTCTCAAGTCATAAATTCCCTGAAAAACTCTCGGTCCCTATCTCAGAAGCCTGGCAAATATGAGCTGGAAGGACCCCTTTAAAAAGGGCACAGTAGCCCAGTCCTCTCATATTTACAGAAGAAAACTGAAGCTCAGAAAGAGGAAGTAATTTCCCAGGGTCACACAAATGGTCATTTGCCAAAGCTGGGAACAAATCCCCTGGTGTCTTGATCCTCCAGCTAACGTGATGGCCATAGTTTATTAGGGCAGAACTCAGGGAATTATGATAATCATATTTATCATTGTCTTATGATAAATAAGAGCATTAAATACTTACTGCTATTTTTATGTGCCAGGCATTGTTCTAACTTCTTTAAGTATGTTAACCTATTTATTCTTTACAACACCTATGGGGTAGGTATTAGCCCCCTTTCATAGACAGGAAACTGGAGAATAGCAGCTCAATAACTGGCCCATGGACCAGGCAGCAGATAAATGCCAGAGCTGTGACTTGAACCCAAGCACCCTGGTTCCAGTCTGGGCTCTCAATCTATATTAAGCTTCTGCAGAGTCAGGGTCTGGTAGAGGCTCACTGCTCCATCTCTGCTCTGGGTGTAGGACTCACTGAAACCAGTGTTCACAGTCACCAACCTGCCGGGTACCACCTCCACCATCCAAACAGCACCTAGCACCTCTACCACCATGCAAGTCAGCAGCGGCCCTTCCTTCCCCATCACCAACTACCTGGCACCAGTGTCTGCTAGTGTCAGTCCCAGTGCTGTCAGCAGTGCCAACGGGACTGTGCTGAAGAGTACAGGCAGTGGCCCTGTCTCCTCTGGGGGCCTCATGCAGCTGCCTACCAGCTTCACCCTCATGCCTGGTGAGTCACAAGGGGCAAATTGAGCATGGGAAGAGTGGGTTTAGGATTGGCACAAGGAGAACCTCTTCCCCTGCTCAGAAGGAGGGTGAACAGGGGCCAGGACCTGAGAGAAGCCTATTATGTCCCGTTGGCAAGCATGCCCCTCCCCATTGGAACCTCTTTTATCCTTGTCAGTAAGTTTCAGCCATATGCTCTGGCCTTGTCTAGCCAGCCCAGCCCTGTGTCCCCCATTGCCACAGGGACAGTAGATATTCTGCACTTCCTTACCTTGACTAGAGGCAGATCATGTCCCTGATGGGTCAGTACCAACTCCCTGAAAAGGAAAGAGGCAAGGCATAGGATGGGAAGAGGAGGGAAGAGCAAAAGCAGAGTGTAGAAGCCCCTGGAGACCAAGATTCAGGACAGGAAAAGCCTTTTTGGCATCCACAAAAGATAGTGATGGGAATTGGGGAGCAGTGTGTCAGATTCTGGGCATGTGGGTGTTTGAGGATGCTTGGTGCAGTGGTGGCTGGGTAGGACAGAGCACAAGTAAGTCTCTGTGTCTCATAGGTGGGGCAGTGGCCCAGCAAGTTCCAGTGCAGGCCATTCAGGTGCACCAGGCCCCACAACAAGCGTCTCCCTCTCGCGACAGCAGCACAGACCTCACGCAGACCTCCTCCAGCGGGACAGGTATAGCTTGAAGCTCTGTCACTTCTTAATGTGGAGACTGAGGCTTTTGGCTTAACTCTTATCCTAATCCTTAAGAGAAAGGTGGGGGTGGCTGGGTTTTGTATCCTGCCCTGCAGTAGGGCTGTGGATTCAAAGAAGAAATTAGGGATCATTGAAGCCCTCCTCATTCAGATGAGAAGCCTGAAGCCGAGAAAGAAGAAGTTACTTGTCCAAAGATTCACATTTGCTTAATTACCAGGAAGGATTTATAGAGCAGATATCTCCTTGTGGGGAGGGTGTTCTAGGTTTAGAGTAGCCATACTTTCCCTCAGGGTCTCTAGTCATTCCAGATATGATGAAACACTTTCAGAATAAAGTTACTTTTAAGTTCTTCTATTTACAACCTTGTTATACAAAGTGTGATCTATGGAGGACCAGCATCACCCTGGAGCTTGAGAGGAATGCAGACTTTTAAGCCTCACCCCAAATCCACTAAATCAGAGTGTACATTTTTAACCAGAACCCCAAGTGACTGTATGCACATTAACATTTGAGAAGTGCTAGTTTAAAAGATGCATTTGTTAGCCACACACTTAGGAAGAGGGAGGAGGAATGAAAACAAATAAAAATAATAACGCTCCCTCATGGGGGAGTAGTATTTGAGTTTCCTTAAGTTGGGTCAGTTACTGTAAACTTTGTTTATCCCAGGGCCTTGGGGTCTTGGAACAGAGAATTCAGCAAATAGACAGTTGAACAGCATAATGTGGTAGGATACAATTAAAGGCTGGTGCTATTGTGTTCAAGAAAAAATAAGGCTTTTCTTAGTTGGTGGCAGGTAGCAGAGGAATGAGTCTTGTCTGACTGCTGACCTGGGAAATGGCTAGAGAGCTCTGGCGGTTTGGAATTCCTGGGGGTGGATGGGAGATATCTGTGGGGACCAGTGTCAGCCTTACTGACATGTGTCTGTATTTGCCAGTGACCTTGCCCGCCACCATCATGACATCATCTGTACCCACAACTGTGGGCGGCCACATGATGTACCCTAGCCCCCATGCGGTGATGTATGCACCCACCTCGGGCCTGGCTGATGGCAGCCTCACCGTGCTTAATGCCTTTTCCCAGGCGCCATCCACCATGCAGGTGTCCCACAGCCAAGTCCAGGAGCAAGGTGAGTTGGGGGGTTGGGCTGAGAAAAGGAGGACCATTGTCTCCCTTATACATACACATACACATACACATACACGCTTTCTCCCCACCCCCAATATATGTCCGATGATGTCTACACAAACTAGGATGCTCATACATGCTTCTACACATATGCACACAGATACTTGCATACACACACTGGCACCTATGCCTGACTATTTAGACACTCAGGCACACTTGAACACTCACACTCTCACACACACTTGGACACTCACCCTAGCATTTGTGCATTTATCAGCTCCAATTACTGGAAGTTTCTCTTGAGCAAGCAATTTGACTATCTCCCACTTTCCAATGCAGGTGGCGTCCCCCAGGTGTTCCTGACAGCACCATCTGGGACAGTGCAGATTCCTGTTTCTGCAGTTCAACTTCACCAGGTAGGTAGGAACTCCTTTCACCCCATCCCAGCCAGCCAGCTACTTTGTTTGTTTGTGTTTGTTATTATTAATCCTCACCCGAGGATATGTTTTCCCATTGATTTTATTTTATTTTTTAGTTTTTTCCAGGTCCTCTTTTTATTTTTATTTTTTAAAATATATTGTTTTTTTATTTCAGAGAGGAAGGGAGAGGGAGAGAGAGAAACCTTAATGATAGGAATCATGGATCGGCTACCTCCTGCATGCCACCTCCTGGGGATTAAGCCCACAACCCAGGCATGTGCCCTTAATGGGAATCGAATCCAAGACCCTTCAGTGCAGTGAGCCAAACTGGCTAGGGTTTTTCCCATTGATATTTAGAGAGAGAGGAAGGGAAGGGGAGAGACACAGAGAGAAACAACGATGTGATTGATTGCCTCCCGCATGTGTCCTGATCAAGACTAGTGATCAAGCCTGCAACTGAGATACATGCCCTTGGTCAGAATCGAACTCATGACTCTTCATCCCTTGGGCCAATGTTCTAACCAATGAGCAACTGGCTACGGCCAGCCAGCTACTTCTTTGTCTTGGGGATTCCATTACTAGTTAGTCAAAGCTAAGATTCCTAGCCAAAAGGCCTATCTGTTTTCCTGGTCAGACCTATGGCGGGCAGCAGGCAAGCAGGAGGTCTGAGCTGGCTGACCTGTTCCTGCCCCCATTTCCTTACACATCCACTTCCCTCCAGATGGCTGTCATAGGGCAGCAGGCCGGGAGCAGCAGCAACCTCACCGAGTTACAGGTGGTGAACCTGGACGCCGCCCACAGCACCAAGAGTGACTGATCTGCCCTGCCTCCCTGGACAGATGGCCCAGGGGATGGCACCACTTATTTATTGTTGCCTTTTCACGTTTTCTTCACACACATGTTGACGGGCCGCAGGAGGGAGGCGGGGAGGAGCAGTGGGCAGCCACAGGACTGAGCCCTCTCACTCCAGCCAAAGAAATGGGCCAGCCTACCCTCCACCCCGTCCTCCCTCACTCTCCCCTTCTTCTGGCTCCACCTTCCATTTCTGTTTATGGTGGGGCTGCCCTCCCTCCTCAGAATTCCCTTGCCAGCTTGGCTCCATGTTTGCCATGAGTATTAGCTTTTCCAGTGGGACCGTGCCCCACCTACCACAACAGATCTTTGTGGGACTAGGTACCATTCCCTTCCCCCCCTTCCCCACCTCGAGGAAGCAGTGGGGTCCTCTGTCCAGCTTTAATGCTGACCCCATGTCAGTACTGTGTCGGCCACAGGCTGGTCAGTAGAGCCCTCTCCAGGGAGCCCGCTGGGGAGATGGGGCTTTTTCCCTCATACTACCTGCCTGCACCCCTACAGCTCCAAGTAGCTGGGCCTGTGCAGGGAGCAGGTCCCTGGGGCAGTCTGCTCTGCCTTGCCGCTCCCTTGGGAACTCCAGGGGCTCCTGGGTTGGAGGGAACCATCATTGTTCCTTCTCCCCGTCTTCCCCCTCCTCCCCCTCCTCCCAGCTGCTTTACTTAAAGTTGATTTTGAACTTTTTATTTGAGGAGACGAAGTGAAAACAAATCTATAAATATATATTTTTAAAATATTTAACTTTTTTTTAATGGAGTTTTTCTCGTCCCCCTCCCTGCCCAAGCTCCCCTTCCCTGGGGAGCCCTGGGGCTCCCCAGAACTGGCTGGGCTTCTGGGGACAGAGCCGCCCCCTGAGCTTGGGGCCCACCAGTGTGTTGGGGAGATTCTGGGATTGCCCGGTCCTGGGTTATTTCCAGGAGAAAACCGGGGGAGGGGCCCTCAGGCCATGCCACAATGGGATGGGGAGGGCAACCCACAGCTCTGGGCCTCTTTTTTGCCCTCTAGGGCTGTTGCTAGGAAGAGGGAAGAGGGAGACCAAATGGTGGGGTGTCAGGTAGAGGAAACTGACTTCATTTGTGCCACATGCATGGGCATTGCAGCCTTGTGCTCCCCAGGCCTGCAGCTGCTTGGGGTCCAAGTTGCAGTGAGCAGGGTGGGATCTGGGAGGGGGTGAGAGGCAGGAAAGGGGGTCAGAAAAATGGGAGCAGCTCTTGGGCTGAGTGCAGTGATAGGGGAACCAGAAGTGGGCAGCTCTCCCAGGGAGTGAGCAGCTACTGTAACTTTTTAAAATTAAGACAAAAAGCCTTGAAGAAAATGACTTTATTTTTCTAAGTGTAACCTCAGTATTTATGTAATTTGTACAGGGGCCGTGCCCCACTCCCCTTCCCCCTTTGGGGTAGACCTTCAGGGTGGGCCAACACGGGGAGGGTCTTTTACCCTGTGTCAGAGCCCATCTTCACCCCCAATATCCAGAAAGGAAGCTTTTTCAGAACAGGGCAGCAGTTGGGGTGGAGTTTTATTAACCCTATGACTGCCTTCAGTAGGAACAAGCCTGCTTCTGTGATTAGGTGAAGGGGTGGGGGAAGATTTTACGCACAGCCTAGTTATCAAGGGGATGATTTGCCAACATTTTTTGAGTACCCCCTAACCTCTAACCCCCATTGCTGTCTTGCCCCAATTTCGGGTGCCAAGATAGAAGTCACCTTTCTGGGCTTTCTCCTGGAGAGAGCTGGGGCTTATGGGTGGCTTACAAGGCTGGGGCATGGCAAATCAGGGGCCAGAGAGTGGGGGGGCTTGGGACTCAGGTCTGTAACTGCCCAGCCCTTTTCTCTGCTCTTGTTTCACTCCACCCTCACTCACTCACTTCCCAATTCCCCCACCAGGGGAGGAGACCTTGATGAATTCCTCCTCTCCTTCCCACAAAAGACAGACCTAGTGAGTGAATCAGGCAAAGTGCTTATAGTGTGTGTTGTGTGAGCATGGCCTTGGGAGAACATGCGTGCATCAGGGATAAGGTGGCATTTATATGTGCAGCAACCCTTGGTGTTTCCCTTCCTTGGTGGCTCTGGGGTGTATGTGTGTGTGTGGGTGTGGGTGTGGGTGCGCGTGCTTGCTCTTGAGTGACTGTGTGTGTGAATGTGGGGGGTGTATGTCAGTGATTTCTACTTCCCTGGGATGCTGACCCAGGAATAGTGGACATGGTCACAGTCCTATGTACAGAGCTTTCTTTTGTATTAAAAAAAAAATACTCTTTCAATAAATGTATCATTTTTTGTGCACAGCCTGTGGGATCTTTGCCTCTGTTTTTCCATCTACGGAGGGATGGAGGTCTGAACAGGAATTAAACCCCCAAAAGCCGCTACTCAGAAGGAAGCCTAGTTGCTTGATGAAAACAACAGCAATACTAAGCAGTGCTTTGCACTGTTAAACTCTGAACGATTTAATTTAAGAAACATTTTGCTGGGCTGGGGATCTTATCTACGTGCATGGCTTTGCTGGGTGCTTAGGTCAACGCAGAGATAAGCAAGTCCACCAATCTAAAGCATTGCTGAGGGGTTTGGGAAACTCATGGCCACGTGACCTAATCAAACCTCAGAGGACAGCCCTAGGTGGGAGTGTGGGTTACTAGGTTTCAGGGGGATGAGGAAGGCAGACCCAGAGAAAGGGAAGGGGGTTTATTAAAAGTTGATTATGGATGGAAAGGGCTGCCTCCTGCTGCAAAGGCATGAAACAACGTGACTGCGACCGCGGGCTCCGCCTGCCGCGACCCGGGCGCAGCAGCTCACAGGCACTACGCATGCTCCATGGGCGGCTGCGTTCGCTGTGGGCCGCCGCTGTGGGCCGCCGTGGGACCCGTAGGCGCCTGGCGGGCGTGCCCTCGCCGTGTGACCCGGAAGGGAGCTGCTAGAAGGCGGGGCCAGGACGGCGGGACCGGCCTCGGGGTTCCAGCGAGGGCCGAGCCGGGCGGTGGGAGGTGAGCGGAGAGTTCCGCGTGGACCCAATCCTTGCCCTCTCCCTCCCCGGTCCCTTACCCGGTTTTACTGGGGCGACGACGACGGGAGCCAGGTCTTGCTCCCTGAGATTCGCCCGGTCTTGTCAGCCTCCTCGGACCGCGTGTTTCCTCCCCCCACCCTCAGCCCACCCCCCAAATCTGTCCCCCCCGCCGTTCTAGCCTGCACCGCCCCTGCTTCTCTGCAAGCTTGGGCCTGACCTTGCCACCTGCACCCACCGGCTGTCTCTGCCTCGAGTCTAGACCTCAGCTTCATAGCTCAGTGTATCGCTCTGTTTAGTTACCCCATCCCCCGAATGCAGGCCTGTCCATTCCTTCCACTTCTCCAGCCTGCTCACCAGTTGTTGATCACCACGCCACTGGTTTCCTTCCAGTCTTGTCCTGCCCCATGGTAACTAAACCGCCGGCTCCCATGGGGGCCCCATCCTGTATTTCCCCGCTCTTCACACCTCTTTCTTTTACTCGCATCTTCTCTTCTTGTTCCCCAATATGACCCCTGTCCTGATTACTATTTCTTCAACTGGGTTTACCTTTCTCTCTTATTCTTGCCATTCCCTGCTGCACCACACTTTTTTTTATTTTTTATTTCATACTTGTCTTTTTTTTGGGTTACTAGCATGGCCATCACCCTACTCCCCTTTATAATCTGACTTAATAGTGTCCCATCCAAGGACTGGCCCACTTTCTTCATCTAAGAGTAATGATATTAGGTCATGTTTACAGAGCAATTCACTATGTGCAGAGAGACTATTTGTTCTTAGTGCTTTACATGGCTGATCTTCAGTGTTTATGAGTTGAGTATGAATATCATTCCTGTCTTGTGGAGGAGGAAACCAGGCTCAGAGGTTAAATAACTTGCCAAAAACTGCACACGTAGTAAGTCAGTGAGCCAGAATTCAGAGTCACATGTATCTGACTCTGAAAACCATACTATATTTCCTCTCTAATACCTCCACCATCTCCTGACCTCATTCCCAGCCCTCAACTCCATGATGACCACCTCACTCCATAACTGCCTGATTTAGACCCTCACCACACATGTAGAATAAATGGAGGATGGGGTCTGGTCTTTACCTCCCATTACTTTATCTGGTTCCCTGGACCCTTCCTCCTTTCACAATACTTTCACACACTTTTCCCATCCAGCCATCTTGATGTGGGTGTCTACAGCCCACCCTTCTTTCATTGATATTCTCTATATCTGCCATAACCCACTCCTTTATATCCATGTTCCAGCTTTACCCTGTTATTTATACCTCCTGGTTCGCCCCTCCCCCACCCTGACTTTCCTCGCTTGTTCTGACCCCATGGTCTCCCATGCTGCTGTCCTTTTTGCTCATACTTGTCATTCTTCTGAGTCCTAATCTGTATCCCTCAGACACCTTGCTATTCTGCCCAGATTATCCTGCTTAACTGTTAACTCTTTTTGTTACCTTGCCTTTTCTCATAACCGCTTCCATTTCTTAAACCTCTTTGTTTTATTCTTAGCTGTTTTCACTCCATTCTTGTATATATCCCAGAGTATGTTCAAGTTATTTATTTCATGCTATTCTTGGCCTTTCTACTTGGTCCCTAAATTCCATCATGCAACCCTACCAATCACGACCCATCCTATCTGTGTCTCAAGATTCTACCCCCTCCATGTAGTCTTTCCCTTATTCCATATTACCTTTATCTTTCTGCTTGTGTGTCCCAGGAGGTCAGGATGGTGGGGGAACGGCGCACTGAGGACCTCATGGTGCCTTTGGGGCCTCAGCTGCAGGCATACCCTGAAGAACTCATTCGACAGCGTCCTGGGCATGATGGACGTCCTGAATACCTGATCCGATGGAGGGTCCTAAAGTGTGGGGAAGTGGGCAAAGTGGATGTGGGAGAGAGCAAGGCAGAGCACATCCTCATGTGGCTGTCAGCCCCCGAGGTCTATGCCAATTGCCCCATGTTGCTAGGTGAGTGGGCACTATCTAAAGGACCTCAGCGTGAACCAGCTGCGGGTTCAGGAAGCTTTCCCCGAGACCCAGGAGGCCTGGATGATGTGGCAATGGGAGAGATGGAAGCTGATGTACGGGCGCTGGTGCAGAGGGCTGCCAGGCAGCTGGCAGAAGGTGGGACCTTGAGCCTCACGGCCGCTGTGCTCCACACCATCCATGTGCTTAGTGCCTACGCCAGCATCGGGCCCCTCACTGGGGTCTTCAGGGAGACAGGAGCCCTGGACCTGCTCATGCACATGTTGTGCAACCCTGAGCCTCAGATCCGTCGGAGTGCGGGCAAGTTGCTGCAGGCTCTGGCAGCCCACGATGCTGGTAAGAGATAGCCAGGGGAGGAAGGCAAGAGAATGGGGCCATAAGGAGTAAAAACAGGAAAAGGAAGGATTTCCCAACTCTAATACCAATTCAATGCAAAGGAAAACTATAAGTTAATAGGCTATTATTAATCTACATAGGATAAAATGATAGGAACTGGTTTGTTCATTCTCAGTGCAGTGACAAAGAAGAGAATATTTTTAAACTGTGGGTAGAGATTCATTAGTTGGCGAATCCTCTCTATTCTTCCCTCTGTCTTGGGTGGCGCATAGTTGTAAAACCAGTTTGGTGAGTTATAACCAACATTTTTAAAAAATGTAAAATATTAGTATTAGCATTTAAGGTAAGTTTTGTAGCATGGAATATATATGTTTCGGTTATAGACATAACACCTACATCAGGCTGCCATGTAAAATGTATATCTTACTGTCAGTCTCAGCCACAAAGAAGTGAAGGTCTCGGTTAGGGGATGGAGAGTCTAGGAAAGACAGAGGGAAAGTATCGGGGATTGAGGAGAAGATACGGATTGGGTGTGGATTACAGGGAGTCGGGCTCACGTCCTTCTGTCACTGAGCCAGCAAGATGGCATCGAGCAGCACATGGACTTTGACAGCCGCTATACTTTGCTGGAGCTGTTTGCAGAGACCACATCCTCTGAGGAGCACTGCATGGCCTTTGAGGGCATTCATCTGCCTCAGGTACTCAGCCTGCCTCAGGCTGTGGGGCAAATGCTGTTGTAGGCCTTGGGCATCATTTCTAACAGTGTGGTTCAGGGCTGCCTCAGCATCAGAGCCACCTGGGAAATTATTAAAATGAAAGTTCCTGCCCTCCCCCCCCCCCACTCAGAATTCCCGAGATTAGAACTCAGGAATCTGTGTTTTAACACACTTCTGATGTGTTTCTTATATAAATCACAGTTTGAGGACTATAGGTATGTGGATGAGGCCTTTATATTTTTCTGTAGAGGATGCTATTGAGGGGAAAGGAGAGGGGTTAAAGTTGGGAAATGAACCTACACCACAGACTGTGTCCTACAGATCCCAGGAAAGCTGCTCTTCTCCCTGGTGAAACGCTATCTATGTGTCACTTCCTTGCTGGATCAGCTGAATAACAGTCCAGAGCCAGGGGCTGGAGACCGAGGCTCCCTGACCCCAGGGGAGGAGTTCGCCCGGGAGAAAAGCCGGGGGCAGCGGGAGCTGGAGTTCAGTATGGCTGTGGGCAACCTCATCTCAGAGCTGGTGCGGAGCATGGGCTGGGCCCAGAACCTTGGCGAAAGAGGCATGTCGCCTCCCCGGCCATCCCGGTCCATCTTTCAGCCCTGCATTTCAGGCCCCAGCGGTGTATTCCCCACCATCGTTACCACCCCTAGAAAGCAAGAACGGGCCTTCCGCCAGCGTTACGAATTCTCTAGCCGTAGTGGCTATGGTGAATACGTGCAACAGACACTGGTCCCAGGGATGCGAGTGCGGATGCTGGATGATTACGAGGAGGTCAGTGCTGGGGAAGAGGGCGAGTTCCGGCAGAGCAACAATGGCGTACCCCCTGTGCAGGTAAGTGAGCGCATGGCGGTGGGACACTGATGGGCATCTTTTTGGGTGATGCATAGCTGGGGCTTCCATGCAGAAGATTGGCAGGCCACCCAAGGAGAAAACTCCTAAGGGAATTAGACTGGTTAAAGGAGATCAACAATTGAAGGGAGGCTTTGGGGGCCTGAGAAAATCCAAAGGGAGTAGGTGGTCTATGAGGTCAAGGAGAGACTCACACCCAGGAAGCAGAACCCCATATATCGAGACATCCCTGCCCCCTACTGATAAAGTTGGCTGGGAGGAAGTGTAGAAGCAGAGGCCATCAAGGTTAGGAAGAGATGAGAGTCAGAGCCTCCTCTGACAGAGAAAAGGAGCCTTTTGCTATATGGAGGATTTCCCAAGCCTCGCCAGGTGTGCATTTGAGGACTATGTGGCCCACTGTCCTCAAGCCTGCACAGCCCAGGATTCAAATAGTGAGCCCTCTCTATTCTTCTTCCCTCTGTCTTGCTCCATACCAGGTCTTCTGGCAGTCGATGGGTCGCACCTACTGGGTGCACTGGCACATGCTAGAGATATTGGGCCCTGAGGAAGCTGCTGTGGATACAGCTTCTGCAGCTGTGGAGAAGGGGATAGGGCCCACTATGTTGGGCACAGGTGAGTCTTAGAGGGGTCATTAGTGTGGTGTCTGAACAGAGGAGGGGTGGCTGGGATGAAGCCACACCTGATTAGCAGCTGTCCAAGAGATTCAGAAATCCACTCTATTCCTGGTGGGTGCTGAGACCCTTTGCCTATATTCTCAGAACTTCCCTCCTGGGACTGGAAGTCTGTGGATGGGCTCTACTCTTTGCCATATCTCCAGCCTGAGCCTCAGAAGAATGAAAAGTTGGGATACCTGACCCAGGCTGAGTGGTGGGAACTTCTCTTCTTCATCAAGAAGTTGGACGTATGTGAGCAGCAGCCAATTTTTCAGAATCTTCGGGAGAACCTGGATGAGGTATTACAGGCCTGAGACACCTAGGGGGTTTGTAGTGGGGTTAGAAGTAGGGTTGCCCAAGGGAATTCTAGATATAGGAGTGCTTAGGAGGAGGCTGGTGCGATAGGTTAGAGATTACGAGGGGTGTTCCTGTGGGAGGAGACAAATGCTTTGAGGGTGTGGTATATAGGTGTGCAGGGCATGGCGAGAGGTAGCCACTCTTCTCCGGGACCTTTGTGTCTGCTTGTTCCTGATATGCATACCCCCCTCTATTGACAGACCCTGGATGAAAAGGCCCTTGGTGAAATCTCCGTGCCCAAAGAGGTAGCTGAAGGTCTGCTGCAGGTTCTCTGGAATCGGTTTGAGGGGAGCACCCTCAGTGACCTGCTTAACTCTAAAATTTACACCAAGTACGGGCAGCAACCTCATGAACTAAGCAGCTCCTCTTCTTCACGAAGTCGCTCCTGTACCCCAGATCCAGAAGAGGAGCTCAAGTCAGAGGCCAGGTTCTCAGAGGAAGAGACCGAGTCCCTTGAAGCAAAGGCTGAGCCCCACAAAGCAGAGGCAAAGCTTGTCGAAGGAAAATCTGAGCCCCGCATGGCACAGAGTGATTCACAACTGTTTAACCAACTTCTGCTGACTGAGGGAATGTCTCTGTCCCCCGAAATAAAGGAGGCAGCTAGTGGTGAGTCACGTGCTGGGAGGGGAAGGCAATAAAGTTGGAAAAAGTCCTGGGTGGTCTCCAGAGAAATGGGCAGTCAGGGTAGAGGGAAAGACATGAAAAAAAGGTCGTGTTAGCCAGTTTGGCTCAGTGGTTACAGTATTAGCCTACAGACTGAAGGGTCCCAGGTTTGATTCCGGTCAAGGTATGTACCTAGGTTGTAGGCTCCTCCCTGGTCAGAACCCTGGTCAGGCATATGCAGGAGGCAACCAATCAATGTGTTTCTCTCATATCAATGATTCTGTCTTTCCCTCTCTCTTCTACTCTCTAAAAGTCAATGGAAAAATATCCTTGGAGGAGGATTTAAAAAAAAAATTAAAAGGTCACATTTGCATAGGAAAATGATTTGGAAGCAAATATCCTTTGACCTTGATTGTATCTTATCAACCACAGCTCCCTTTATCCCTGGAAGAAAAGGGCCCATTTTCCAGGGAATCTTTGTCTTCAATGTTTAACTATTTTTCTTTGTTTAAATATGATGATGATGATGATGATGATGATGATTGATTTCAGAGAGGAAGGGAGAGGGATAGAGAGATAGAAACATCAATGATGAGAGAATCATTAACCGGTTGCCTCCTGCACGCCCCCTACTGGGGATCAAGCCCCCAAACCAGACATGTGCCCTTGATCAGAATTGAACCTGGGACCCTTCAGTCTACGGGCTGATGCTCTAACCATTGAGCAAACTAGTTAGGGCAATATTGGACTATTAAATACTTTTCACAGAATTGGATATCTTCTGAATGCAAGTTATAATAATGAATAATACATTAAAACTAAAGGCCCGATGCACGAAATTCGTGCAAAGGGCTCGGCCCTCACAGCCCCACCTTTGCCCGGAAGGTTGTCCAGATGGTTTTCCTGCTGTTTGGTCTAATATTATATAGGATGTCAGTAGGAAAACTGGGCTTGACTTTTAAGGACTTCTAACTTGGAGGTGCCATATTTTCTTAAGCCACTGCCTTTCCCTCATCAATTTCAGAAATGGCTAGAGCCTTGCGGGGACCAGGTCCACGCAGCTCCCTGGATCAGCAAGTGGCGGCTGTTGTGGCTACTGTGCAAATATCCAGCTTGGACACAAACCTGCAGCTTTCAAGCCTCAATGCCCTGTCTCAGGCTGTGGAGGAGGTCACTGAGCGGGACCACCCTCTGGTCCGTCCCGACAGATCCCTGAGGTTGGAATAGTGGAGAGGGAAGCGGCCTGGTTAAGCTAGTGGGATGAGGGGAGGGGAGTTGTTGGGTAGGAAGGATCTATGGGATTAAGAATTAGAAAGGCTAGGGGTGAAAGGAGGGTCAGTCTGAGGAGCAACAGAGTAGGAGGATGGAATATTACCGTGACTAATTTGTCAGAGCATTTATTTTCTGCTAGGCTCTGGTTTTAGTTTTGCTTGCATTCTCATTAAGTCCTCCTATCATCTGAGAAAGATTCACACCTATTGTTATCCCATTTGTATGGGTGAGGAAACTGAGGCTTAGGGAGTTTAACCCATTTTCCCAGAGTTGGACAGAAAGCAGAGCTAGGATTCAAACCTAGGTCCTTTTGGCATTTGAACTTGAGTTTATTTTCTTTTCCCTTCTTTTTTCCTACCTTCCTACTTTCTATTTTGAAATGGGTTTTTAATACCCCTTAATTATATAAGTAATATACAAATACATTCTCATTTTAAAAGACCTGAAGACTATAAAAGAACATAGAATGAAAAGCTAATTTCTTTTACCACTGTCATTCAGGCGTGTATCCTTCTGATCTTCTCTAGTTTTACATTTGTTGGTGTGTTTGGATATAGAACATTTCCCGAGTTTGTATCTTAATATATATAATCGCGCTACATGTTTCTGCAACTTTTCTCCCACACTCAGTATGTCTAACAGGGCTCTCCCTATCAATACACATAGAGCTGCCTCAATATTTTCACTCTGCATAGGACTCTGCAATATGATTATGTCCAAGTTCAAATACAGCGTTCTAATGGATCAGTTTCCCTCACTTCTGCCAACACTGAATATTAGCATAGTATTTTAAGTGTCTGTCTGATTGGCAAAATTTAAAATGATTGTTAGCTCCTTGTTTTAATTTCTTAGTTGTAGTGAAGTTAGGTATATTGGCACTCATTTGTTGTGTTTCTTCTATAAATATTCTGTTTTTTATTTATTTCTTTGTTTTTAATATATATATTTATTTATTTCAGAGAGGAAAGGGGAGAGAGACATCAATAAGAGAGAATCATTGATTGGCTGCCTCCTGCACATCCCACACTGGGATAGAGCCCGCAACCCAAATCCTGACTGGGAATCAAACCATTACGTCCTGATTTACAGTTTGATGCTCACCCACTGAGCCATGCTGGCTGGGCTAAATATTCTGTTCTTATCCCTTGCCCATTTTCTTACTAGGTCTTTTTCTTAATTGATTTATAAACATTCTGGATATTAATCTGTTACTTATGTTTCAAATATCTTGCTTGCCTTTCTTTCAAAATCATAACTATTTCCTCAGTGTAAAATGATTCATGCTCACTGTAATGGGAAAATTATGAAGGTAAAAAATCATCTGAAACCCTTTATGCAGAGATAGTTACTGTTAACATTTCTGTAAACATCCTTATTTATATTTATCCTTATTTATATTTATATTCAGATACAGTACCTGTGTATGTTAACTCATTTGTCAGAACCATGACTACAGAAGGGGATATATATATTTAAAGCGTATTTGACTCACATTGAAATCATAAAGCATGAAAAAAGACAGATAAAAACAGGACTTTCCCAGTACCTTTATTTGCCTTCTTTTTCCAGAATTTCTCCTTTTGTGTTTCTTAACTCCATAATTCATAGACTATCTCCTCAATATGCATCTCTGTCTGTGTGGAGAAAGATGTCATTCCTGATTTCCCCCACCTCTTGTGATGGTCACTGTGATCTAGGGACTCTGCGGGTACTTCTCCCTTCCCTTCCAATAGCATTTCCACTGGACCCTCTCTCTGACGCTTGTTGCTTATGTTTTAACTTTGTGGATAGTGCCTTTCATTGTGCTCAAGTTTTAGATTGTAGTGTTGCTATGTTTTTCAACTTTTTTTTTTGTCTGAGTCAAAGATACTTATTCTTTTGCCAAACAGAACCACTGATTTCCATCTACAGTTGTTTTAAAAGTAAGAAACAGCAAGTGGACGGAAGTACCAGCCTTGAGCTACGGACGTGACCCTCGGCTGGGACGTGGGACCGGGCATCAGCATGCTCAGGGACAGACACACTAGTGGGCCTTCTCCAGGAAGGCCCTGCAGCACCTCAGACACTGCTGGTACACAGTCTCAAAGTCGGACTCATTCCCGTAATAGGGGTCTTCAATAATGAGCTGTTTCTGAGGGTCGTAGCTCCCAAGTAATTCAATTTTAGCTTTGCTATTATTGACCTGATGACTTTTTCAAGTCAGATCTCTCATACACAGCATGTAATCGAATGTGACAAAGTCTTCTTTAGTAACCTGTCTTGTTCTGTGGGCTGTGTTGATGCCATGATTTTCTTAGGCAGCTCACAGTTCTTGGATCTGGTGCCCAGCCCACGTTCCAGGCAGAAACAGCACTGCTGTCAATGACCCATTTATCTGAAAGGTTTTGATCAGTTAACAAGTTTTCTGAAAACTGCCTCAGCAATGGCTGATCGACAAATGTTACCCAGACACACGAACAGCACCAACTTCGGTGCCTGCTCAGCCATCTTCGTGCACAAACACTCAACTTTTTTTTGGCTTCTAGATTTTATGTCCTACTAAAGAGGGTCTATTCTATTTCAGGATTACAAAAATATTTCCCACCCTGGCCCATGGGCTCAGTGGTTAGAGTATGGGCCCACGCACTGAAGGGTCTCGGCGGGAGGTATCCAATCTATGTCTCTCTCACATTGATATTTTCCTGTCTCCCTCTCTCTCCTTCTTTCTCCCTCCCTCCCCCCTTCTCCTTTTCCCTCCCTTCTCCCTTCCTTTAAAAATCATTGGAGCCCAGCTGACTTGGCTCAGTGGTTGAGCTGGTTGAACCAGAAGGTCAGGGTTAGATACCAATCAGGGCACATGCCTGGGGTGGCGTGCAGGAGGCAGCAGATCAATGATTCTCTCATTGATTTTTATATCTCTCTCCTTCTCACTTCCTCTCTGAAATAAATATTTTAAAAAGCTATAAAAATGAATGGAAAAAATATCCTTGGGTAAGGTTGAACCAAAATTTAAAGGTATATATATTCTAAAAATATCCACAATTTTGATTTTTATATTTATTTTAAAATTTTTGCTATTTATTTTTGCAAATGAAATGAAGCCGAGTTCCAGCTTTATTTTTTCAGATGGATAGCTAGGTGTCTCCACGTCACGTTTTGCATGGTCCTTCCTGTCCTTTCCGACTGAGATGTGGCCCTTGTCTCTCTTCTCATCTGTTGATCTGTTTGACTACCCTGTATTATGTCCAGAGTTTTAATTATTAGAACTTTATGTTTATATGTTGATAATTAGTAGGCAAGTCTACTATTATTCCTTTCCACACATTTTTTGACTGTTCATGTTTTACCTTCCTAGGCCTAAATCTGCCTATCATGTTTTAAAAAATAAACTATTTAGGCTTTTTTATTAGAATTTCATTGAATTTATAGACTTATTTGAAAAGATGAGCCAGAATTTGTAACTAGTTTGTTCTACTGACTTCTTCATGCGGTGAGGAGCCAGTTAGACTGCCGGGGAGGGGGCATCAGGAGTGAGCCTGAGGCAGGAAGAGCAGGTTGGAAAGGGGTAAGGGGTGAGGGACTGGAACTTGGTATATAGGGTTAGGCGGGGAATCAGGCATGACACTTAGCACGGGAAACTCCAATTTCTCTCCTCCCAGAGAGAAGCTAGTGAAGACACTGGTGGAGCTGCTGACCAACCAGGTGGGAGAGAAGATGGTGGTGGTGCTGGCCCTGCGCCTCCTGTACTTGCTCATGACCAAGCATGAATGGCGCCCCCTCTTTGCCAGGGAGGGTGGCATCTACGCGGTGCTGGTTTGCATGCAAGAATACAAGACTTCTGTCTTGGTGCAGCAGGCAGGGCTGGCGGTGAGTGGACTGGGAGTGAGTAATGGGTGAGATGGGCAGAGTGGGGGACTGCTGACCTCAGGGAGATACTGTGGTGATTTAGATCAGGGAGGAGACTTGGGACCAAAAGATGAGATGGGTTTAAGAGTTTCAGCTGGACAGTCTTGGAGATTGAGTGCATACTTGAAGAAAGGGAAAAAGATGTCTTTAAGAATGACTGCAGGTTTGAAATTGAGCAGCAGATGGACGGAGGTGGCCATTTACTAGGTGGAAGAATGTTGGAGGAGGAAGAGGAATGGGAGAAGGAATGGGAGTTGAGTTTTTAGGTATGTTGAGTTTTCCATGTCTTTTTAGTTACAATTAGGTGTCTGATTAAAGACTAATTTTCTAGTTGTGACAGAGTTGGTTTTTACTCTTTGATCTGACTTTTTACTCTTACACAGAAAATACCCCCTCCCATATATCTGTAAAACAAAGCCAATATTGCCATTGTCTTGCCATTCTGGGACCAGAAAATGGAGAAGGGAGGCCCTTGTCCAGGGGAGCTTAAGAGAATTGGCTTTCAGAATGATCCAGACATACGTGCTGGGTGCAGAATGCGGGCAGGGTGTGTTCTGTATAAACCTGAGGGTCCTTGAAGGGGACTGGTAGGCCTCAAGTATGAGAGTGCTTTCCAACAATATAAAGACAGTGTGTGGACAGGAGCACAGATCCTCCTGGAGCAGACTGTCCCAGGGAGAGGCCGGGAGGCTCTTTTTTATGTGGGCCTACTAGGTGCTGCTTCTCCTAAGAGCAACCAAGCATTCATCATCTAGGCCATGTCTGCTTAAAGAATTCCCTGATCTTTTCAAGTTGCATGACCAAAATACAGCATTTGCCTCTTGCCCTGTAACAAAATAGCATCATTTTGTAACTAATATAAGATCTACAGAATTCAGCTAATTGGGAGAGAGTTGGGTAACCAAAGGGAGAAAACCTTATTATGAGGCAGCACTTGCTTTGAGGGTCCAGGTCTCAGGAGGGTGATTATCCTGGGAATTATTTCTTTTTTTTTTTTTAATATATTTTATTGATTTTTTACAGAGAGGAAGGGAGAGAGATAGAAAGTCAGAAACATCGATGAGAGAGAGACATCGATCAGCTGCCTCCTGCACGCCCCACAATGGAGATGTGCCCGCAAGCAAGGTACATGCCCCCAACCGGAATCGAACCTGGGACCCTTCAGTCTGCAAGCCGATGCTCTATCCACTGAGCCAAACCGGTCTCGGCCCTGGGAATTATTTCTAATTCCTAGAGGGTTTGTTCTCAAGAGCCAACTCTTTCCCCAGGAGAGACATTCTCCACTCCAGTGGTAGAGCGTTCTTTTTTTTTTTTTTGGTATAGTACCAGCAAACAAGTTTGCACATTGCAAGTATTTTTTTCTATAATTACAACTATTCTGCCAGTGAGAAAGCCCAACAAGCCTTGTTGAGGAGGGTAGGACACTGAATTTGGAGGCCATGGGCCATAGGTTTGGGAGTGTTGGCATATAAGTGGTAACTGAAGCTATGTGAGTGGCCACGGTTGCCTAGGGAGGGCGTGCAGAGTGAGAAGAGAAAGGGGACAGAAACTTCCATGTTTAAGGAGTAGGCAGAGGAACACCAGGGAGAGAGAACAATCCGGCAGACATGAAGTTATAGAAGTCAGAGGAAGAGAGGTTTTGCAAAGGGAAGAGTGGTCAAGCAAAAAGGAAACAACTTCAAGGGAAGCTTTTGCAGACAACTAAATGCTGTGAAAGGGCCCCATTCTGAGGCAGCGCTACGGGAGGGGGCAGCCATCCCATCAGCTATCCTTGGTGATGGTAAAGAGGAACTGTGTACCACCACTGAGCCTTAGAGTTCTTTGCTTTATTTTGTCTTTCCCCCCCTTTTTGTTTTGTTTTGTTTTTTAGTATTTAATGTCCCGTTAGTGCCTTTTTCATTTCCATCTCTTATTTGACCTGTTTGTAAAACAGCTCAGCCCCCTCAAAGTTTGAGATCTAGAATGATGGCCTGGCTTTCTCCTTCCTCTGCCTGGTGGCACTGCTCACTCGTAACCCTGCTTCCACGTCCCTCTTGCAGGCACTGAAGATGCTGGCCATTGCCAGTTCCTCGGAGAACCTCGATTTTTTTACTAGCCAAGATTCTGTTCACCCATTGTTTGATGTGCAGATGACCAGAGAGATCTTTGCCAGCATCGACTCAGCCACCCGCCCAGGCTCTGAGAGCCTGCTCCTTACCATCCCTGCAGCGGTGATCTTGATGCTGAACACTGAGGGGTCAGGGCATCACCCTCCAAACTTCAAACTCCCGCTATGCCCCAGTCACCACTGCTCTACCCAAGTCTCATCTCCTTCTCAGAAATTCCCTTGTTTGTACCTCTGGGTGAAACTTCAGTGGCCCTCTCTGTCTGTCGTTGGAGGAAAGGCCAAGTGGTTGAGGATAGGGTGACTCCCAGCGAGCAGAGACACCCTGACTTTTCCTTCCTTCTTGGGATTGGGAGGAGTGACCTGAGGTTGGGGGCCCCTGGAGCCCATTCCTCCCCAGATGCTGAGCTTCTCCCCTGTGCATTTACTGCCTGTTTCCATTGTGTTCACTCTGGCAATTTCTTCCCCGGGCCACCTCTCTCCTCATAGGTGCTCCTCTGCAGTGAGAAATGGCCTGATATTGCTCAGCCTGCTTTTGTGCAACCATCACACCCTGGGAGACCAGGTTATCACCCGAGAGCTGAGAGACACCTTGTTTAGGCACTCAGGGATAGCCCTGGGGACGGACCCCATGCCCACCACACGCACCATCCTCATGATGCTCCTCAACCGCTACTCGGAGCCATCAGGCAGTCCTGAGAGCACAGGTACCATTGGGGAGGGGTGGCTTTGCTGAGGAGTCGGTCAGTGCCTGCTACTGGTGTCCAGGAAGGCTGCTGTGTATGTCTTCAAGCCTTATTAGAGAGATACAGGGAGTCTTTAGGAAATGAGTGAGGCTTTGGTACTCAAGTTAGGTCTTAAGTAGAACTTTCTGCCCAAGAGGGGAGGGAGACCTAGAATAGGTACAAGGACATTGCCTTCTCTGAATGGCTTCAGACATGTGAGGTTGCCATCTGTGTGGTCTGGGTTTGGTACAGTCTTACTGGACACCAGAAGGTTGGTTGAAGTAATTTATAGAGAGGCCTTTTTTGATGAAATTGTAAGTTACAGTAAAGAGAGCTGATGACTAGAAACATGAAATACTGATACTATAGGGAGGAAACCCTTTGTGTTTAACAAACAAGTGAAAACCCAGAAGCATGGGGGGAGATTGAAATAAGCAGGGTCTTTTAGTGTGTCTATCTACAGCCCCCAGGCTAGGTTAGTGCAGGGTTATATTATACCAGCTAACGTTTACTGGCATATGTAACAGCATAGTTCACATTTAATAATAAAATATAATTGTATGACATAGGAGATTAAAAATGGTAAATGTGATAGTGTTTGCCTTACTAAACATTTTTTCAGATGTAGCTAGGTATATATTTGGGGCCAGAAAAGAAAATCCCCTATAGTTTTGTAAAATCTGCAGGCGCCCTCTGAATGGGAGGAAAATCTGGGGGTGATTTTCAGGACCTGTCCATTTCTCGGTTTGGCCAACTTGTATGAGTCCTCTTTGTATGTATTTTCTTCCTCCTGTGTGTCTGGGCAGCAACACTGGAGCCCCCCGGTGCCCAGGGCCAGGATGGGTCCTCCGAGCTGCTGATCCGGTCCCTGGTAGGAGGCCCATCTGCAGAACTCCTCCTGGACTTGGAGCGTGTGTTGTGCCGTGAGGGGGGCCCAGGGGATGCCCTGAGGCCCCTCCTCAAGCGCCTCCAGGAGGAGGCCCAGCCCTTCCTCCTATTGCTGCGGACTTTGGATGCCCCCGGGCCCAACAAAACTCTGCTGCTCACTGCGCTGGGGTGAGGGACCTGTCCGGGCACTGTGTGTTGGTGGCGTAGGCAGCTGGCAGACTGTAGGGACTTAATTTGTTTCCATCCCCTCACCAGGGTCATGACCCATCTGCTGGATTACTCTGAGGCAATGGCCCTTCCCTGGCATGAGGTCTTGGAGCCCTGCCTCAACTGCCTGAGTGGCCCCAATAGTGACTCTGAGGTATGAGAGACCTGGCAAGGGTGGGGGAGGGAAAGAGAGCCGTGGGCCCCAGCTACTTCTGGAGGGAGAGCACAGCCTTTCTGGCGGGGTCTGGACACTGGAAGTCTGTGTAAGAAGAAGAAGCTAATGTCACCTAAGAGTTTCCAGAACTAGGCCTTTGACATATAGGTGTCCATCCCAGATGGGTTTGGTGCTAGACCACAATGAAGCGAGAATAGCAATAAAGAGAATTGTAATCTTTTTGCTGGTGGAGGTTAAAAATGCCTTTAATTTGTTAAAAATGTAATATCTGTCAAGCCCCATAAACCTAAACACAATAAAATGAGATAGCCTGTATAAGCTTCTTGACTGCACCTGGATTTAGATTCTGGGTTAAGGAGAAGCCTACATTTAGTAACCCAAACATTCCTGTTCCCCACCCTTCAGGGTGTGAGAAGTTTGGGCGCTGTGGTTGGCTGCTGAGGTAGGTTGGCCCTGGCAGGAAGAGGCCTGGGGAGATGTGCCCAGCTCTTGCCAGCTCACTCTGGACTCCCAGCACCCCAGTGTTCCATTCTGTCTTTGGTATTCTCCTTTCCATGGGCTTCTGAGTTGCTCCAGAATCGCAGCCACGACCTTCCCTTTACTAAACCCACCCTTGTTTCCCACACGTTACTCTCTGTGGCTCTGGGCTCAGATTGTTCAGGAGCTGCTCCGCTTCCTGCACCGCCTGGCTTCAGCGCACAAGGACTATGCGGTGGTGCTCTGCTGTCTGGGAGCCAAGGAGGCCCTCTCCAAAGTCCTGGACAAGCATTCGGCGTCGGTGCTGCTGGCCTGCGAGCTTCGTGACCTGCTGACCGACTGCGAGAAGCACGCCCAGCTGTACAGCAGCCTCACCTCCAGCATCCTGGCTGGCTGCATTCAGGTAGGCAGGTGGGTGGGAACAGAGCGAAGGGAGATGGAAGGCAGAACCAGGGGAAGGGGATTCAGTGTGTCCCCATTTGGCGTCTCTGTTTGACATGAGTCGTAGCAAATCTGGCGCATTTGTTTCCCAACCTTTACCTCAGTTGCTCCTCTTGTTCCAAAATCTGGAGAAAAGTAGGTTGAGTATCTGTTGCCCTTTGATTCTTTCTCACATATGTATTATTCTGTTTGTTTTCCTGTGTTTTCCCCTCTCCCCCTTCCCTTTCTCTCATGTTCCGGCTGCAGATGGTGCTGGGACAGATTGAAGACCACAGACGCACATACCAGCCCATCAACATCCCCTTCTTTGACGTGTTCCTCAGGCATCTCTGCCAGGGTTCGTGCCCCTTCTGCCTTCACCTGGCTCCCAACCCAGCATCTGTCCTTTCCTTCTCTTATGCTCTCCAGTCCCTTTCCTTTTTTCTGTCAACTAACCAGGCTGTGACCGCCATCCTTTCTCACCACCCCCAGGCTCCAGTGTGGAAGTGAAAGAGGACAAGTGCTGGGAGAAGGTGGAGGTGTCCTCCAACCCGCACCGGGCCAGCAAGCTGACGGACCGCAACCCCAAGACCTACTGGGAGTCCAATGGCAGCACCGGCTCCCACTACATCACTGTGCACATGCGCCGTGGTATTCTTGTTAGGTACGCATACACCCACATGCACAGCCCCATCTG
Organism: Lasiurus cinereus; assembly: GCA_011751065.1. Taxonomy (NCBI): domain Eukaryota; kingdom Metazoa; phylum Chordata; class Mammalia; order Chiroptera; family Vespertilionidae; genus Lasiurus; species Lasiurus cinereus. The sequence goes on along the minus strand of JAAGEH010000470.1, from coordinate 620,172 downwards.
AAATCTCTGCGGGACACACTCAAACTCATTTTGTGCAGTGAATAGTAGACACAGACTATGCTAGGTACAGACACCCCTTTTCCCCCCTGAGCCTGGCGATGTGCTCCCCAGCAGGTACAGATGTCACTCCCTGTGCTTGGTGTTGAAGGAGATCAGCACCTCACTTAGCCTCTCTTTCTGTGGGCATTTGTTGAACGTATACTCTGTGCCAGGCACTGCAATGCAATGGTCTGGAGCTACAAGGGCAAGATATGGGACTGTCATCAGGGCACTTGTAATCTAGTTGGGGAACCAGGTCGACTAAGCATAGAGTGAGACCATGGTTGACATGCGCACTGGATCACCAGCCCAGGCGAGAGGTCGGAGAAGGCTTCCAGAAGGAGGGGTGGACTGAGCTGAAGTAGAAAATAGCGAGATGGGGAACTTTAAGTAAATGTATTTGGTTGGAATGAAGGTTATGTGTAGTGAAGCAGCAGGACATGAAGCCAGATCACAAAAAGTTGCTACGAGGTCTGAGCTTTATTCTGCAACGTGGGGGAGCCACTGAAGGGTTTTAAGAAGGGAAGAGACAGAACTGGATTTTTAAATTTAGAGCACTCAGTCTGGCATTATGGGAGTTGAAAGGTTTATGCAGTGGTCTGATTGAAAAAATGATGGCTGACTTCAGTTAGCAGAGGGAATGAGAATAGCCAGGAGGTGGTGGACTGGGACATCTTAGGTGGAGACACAGGACTGGCCATGGGCCTGAGGAGGGAAGCAGGAGAGGGAGATGTCACGGTGAGTGTCTGGTTGTGGCACTGGGGGGACGGCAATTTTCTTTCCCAGGAGAGAGAAAGTTTCTGAAGACAGATGATAGTTCCACTTGGGCTGTTAACCTTGAGGTGCCTTCCACTTTGAGGCATGACATGAAAATGCCTGTGAGACACACAGGAAAGCTCAGGAGAGGGGTGTAGGGTAGAGATGTGGATTTGGAGTCATTAGGGAATTTTCAGTGGAAAGTAGTATGAGCTTGAATGAAGTCACTTGGGGGGAGATAAAGGCAAAAGCAGAGGGTTGAGGGAAGACTGACACTTAAGTAGAGGGACAGGAGTCTGAGGAGGAAGTGGTGGGTTGAAGTTGTGAGCTAAACTCAGAGTCCTGATTCTGACTGAGCCCTCTCTCCTCTCCCAGGCAGCTGACTCTGTTGGTGGCCAGTGAGGACTCCAGTTACATGCCGGCCAGGGTGGTGGTGTATGGGGGTGACAGCACCAGCTGCATCAGCACAGAGCTCAACATGGTGGGGACCCTTGTGATCCCCCTGCACCTTACTCCCTTTTCTTCTGTTTGTCCCAGGGCCTTATCAGAGGGCCCACCCCCTGAGGAATTCCATATCCCTTCCTCCTTGTGAGCAGTGAGTGGAATTAAGGATGTGGATTCGCATGGGTCCATGGGTTCTGTGCAAGAGCAGTGACGGGCACACACCATCACACACGTGGTTGCTGTCAATAGTCCTTTCAGCCCCACCTTGGAGGTGACAGTGCTCCCTCTTCTCCCCTCCCCCACCAGGTGAATGTGGTACCTTCTGCCAGCCGGGTGGTCCTCTTAGAGAACTTGAACCGCTTCTGGCCCATCATCCAGATCCGCATAAAGCGCTGCCAGCAGGTAGGGCAGGGGTAGAGGTGGGGGTTTGGGGGTTAAGAGGTAGCACAGGGTTTCCATAGTGACTGGGTTTCTGCATTTGGGGGCTAGGCTGGGACCAAGGCTTCTCCTCAGTCTGCTTGGGGATGGCCCAGGACCCTGCTGAGTCCCAGAGATGCAGGACTATCTCTCAGGGATGAGGCCAGGCTTTGGTAGTGCTTGGTGACTGGGTGACTTACGTGACAGATAAGTGTGTGCATGTTATAGGGCGGCATCGACACCCGAGTTCGGGGTGTGGAGGTCCTGGGCCCCAAGCCCACTTTCTGGCCACTGTTCCGAGAGCAGCTGTGTCGCCGTACATGTCTCTTCTACACAATCCGGGCACAAGCCTGGAGCCGGGACATAGCAGAGGACCGCAAACGCCTCCTCCAGCTCTGTCCCAGGTGGGTGAGGCTGGAAGTGCCCAGGATAAAGGCCTGAGGAGGTGGTTAAGGGAGCAGAACACTGAAGGGAATATGCTGTGGAGTCTGAAAGGTAAAGCAGTGGCCAGGACACAAAGAAAATGAACACAGGTGAGAAATACGTGCCAGGAAAGAGCTGGGCGGACTGAGCATGATGTGATTAGAGTTGACTGCACTTGAGTGGAGGGCCACAAGGAAATGTATGCCTTTAATCCTGGACCACACACTGTTTATCCCCAGACTGAACAAGGTTTTGCGCCATGAACAGAATTTTGCTGATCGCTTCCTCCCTGATGACGAGGCCGCCCAAGCGCTGGGCAAGACCTGCTGGGAGGCCCTGGTCAGCCCCCTGGTGCAGAACATCACCTCCCCCGGTAACCATCCCGACCCTGGCCCCCTAACCAGCTCCTTGTCACCATTCCCAGGTACCGCCTGGGTTAATGCTCTTGGTTCTCTTGGTTCCTGTCTTTATCCCCGAAGGCCTGTCACCTCAGTGTTCCTTTCCTTCCTCCACAGACTGCTCTCTGAGACTCTGGTATTTGGCTCTTTCCTCCACCCCACTCCCAGTCTGTTACCATATCCCCAGACTCCAGCTGAAACAAACCATGGGGGGAGGGGGACGAGGGCCCCCAAACCTTTTTGTACAATTGCTCCTTCTCGCTCCTCCTGGGCTGTCTGTTGCCCCATTTCCCATGTTCTGGCCTATCTTCTTTTATTTTAATTTTATTTATTTCTAACCTATCTTCTTTTAGATGTGGAAGGTGTGAGCTCCCTGGGATGGCTGCTGGGTCAGTACTTAGAGCAGAGGGAGAGCTCCTGGAACCCCCTAAGTCGAGCAGCATCCTTCGCCTCTCGAGTTCGTCGCCTTTGCCACTTGCTGGTGCATGTGGAGCCTCCCCCGGGGCCTTCTCCTGAGCCATCCACTCAGCCCTGTAAGTCTGGGCTGCGATAATTCCTGGCTCCTCCCCTTGTGGGTGTTACTCTTCCTTATTGCTTTGCTGTGGGCATTTCCAGGGGTCAGTACCCAAGAACCCGAGACTCACCGGAGGCTGAGATGAAACTCCTTACTTTGCCCTGTGTCTCGACAGCCAGCAAGAACAGTAAGGGTCAAGATCGGAGCCCTGGGCCTTCACCTGTTCTTCCGAGCAGTAGCCTGAGGAACATGACGCAGTGCTGGCTGAGTGTGGTGCAGGAGCAGGTGGGCAGAAGGAAATTGAACTCTGCGGAGTGGAGAGTCTGTGAGGCTGGCCACATACTGGAACTTCCCTTTCTTGCTCTTTCTCCTCAGGTCAGCAGGTTCCTGGCTGCAGCCTGGAGGGCCCCGGACTTCGTGTCTCGTTACTGTGCACTCTATGAGCACTTGCAGAGAGCAGGCTCAGAGCTCTTTGGGCCTCGGGCAGCCTTCACGCTGGCCCTGCATAGTGGCTTCTCAGGTGCCTTGCTGCAGCAGTCCTTCCTCACGGCTGCTCACGTGAGTACCACCAGCCTCCCAGTCGGCAGAGCGTAAGCTCATGCAAGGCTTACCCCTTTCTGCTCTTTCATCTCCTTCCACTCTCCACTCTCCTCCACTCCCTCTTCCTGGTTCACCAGTGCCCTTTCCGTTGCCCAGATGAGTGAGCAGTTTGCCAGACACATCGACCAGCAGATCCAGGGCTGCCTGGTTGGCGGAACCCCTGGAGCAGACATGCTGGGGCAACTTCAGCGGCACCTGGAGCCCATCATGGTCCTTTCTGGCCTTGAGCTGGCCACTACTTTTGAGCACTTTTACCAGTGAGTGAAGGTCTAAAGAGTAGGGGATGGGAGGCCTAGAGTGTAGAGAGGACAAAGATTGAGTCTTAGAGGAAAGATGAAGGAGGGCAGTGGGGAAGAGAGATTAAGATCCAGAGATGGCCATGGCATTCGTGGGAGGGAAGAGGTGAGGTAGGGCTGTGACCCAGGTTGGCTGCAACAGAGGGACCTATGTGCTGAGTGCCCACACTGAGCCGGGCCTGGGCTGTGTGTGCTGCAGGCACTACATGGCGGACCGTCTCCTGAGCCTGGGCTCCAGCTGGCTGGAGGGGGCCGTGCTGGAGCAGATTGGTTCCTGCTTCCCCAACCGCCTTCCCCAGCAGATGCTACAGAGCTTGAGTGCCTCTGAGCGGCTGCAGTGCCAGTTCCACCTCTTCCAGCTCCAGCAGCTTGACAGGCTGCTCTTGGAGCAGGAGGATGAGAAAGAACAGGGCCTGGAAGAAGAGGAGGTAAGAGCAAGGGAGAAGAAGAGCGGGAGAACAGGAGAGGAAAGAAGGGAGTCCAAGAGCCCTTGAAATTCTTCTCTCTCTCAGGAGGAAGAGGAAGAAGAGGAGTCTGGGAAAGAAGTATTTATCGAGGACCCAGGTCCAGCAGTTTCTATACTAGTCCTGTCACCACGCTGCTGGCCCGTCTCCCCACTCTGCTACCTGTACCATCCCAGAAAGTGCCTTCCCACAGAATTCTGTGATGCCCTCGACCGCTTCTCCAATTTCTACAGCCAGAGTGAGGCAATAGGGACAGACAGTTGGATATTGGGGTGAGATTTGGGGTGGCAAGAGAGGAAGAGGAGGTACCTTTGGACAGGAATGAATAGATATGAAGAAACATTCTTTAGCAACAGCAGTCTCCTAGGGAAGGGTGAAGAAGTGGGGGTTAGATTTTCATTAATTTCTCATTTCCTTCAACTTTATATGAATTGGTTCTATTTTCCTTTTTCTAACTTCATGTTGGATGCTAGTCTTTTTTAAAAATAAAAGTATTTAAGGCTATTAATCACCCTCTCAATATTACTTTAGCTGCATTCTATAAGATCTATATTTTCTGTTGTTAATCCTCACCCCAGGATATTTTTTCCATTGATTTTTAGAGAGAGTATAAGGGAAGGGGAGAGAGAGAGGGAGGGAGAGAGAAATATCAATGTGAGAGAGATACATTGGTTGCCTCCCACACATGTCCTGACTAGGGCTAGGGACCGAGTCTGCAACTGAGGTATGTCTTTTGACTAGAATTCAACCCTCGACCATTCAGTCTGAGGGTCAATGCTCTAACCACAGAGCCAAACCAGCTAGGGTAGATTTGTTTATTATTTTAATATATATACACACACACACATATATATATATATATATTGTTTTCTATTCAGGTATAATTAGTAGTCAGTAAAGTGCACACATCTTATAGAATTTTATATCTATATGCATTTCCTTAACCACCCCCAGCTCAAGATGCAGAATCTGTCCAGCACCCTGAAAGCTCTCTCCTTCATCTCCTTCATGTCTCCTTTCTAATCAGTGTCTTCTTCCAAGGGAAACTGTTGTTCTTCCCTCTGTAACCATAGATTTTTGTCTGTATATGAACATCATATAATTGGAATCAGAGAGTATATATCCTGCTGTATCTAATTTTCTTCTCTCAACATCTGTGGGAGCGATCCAGGTTGTCAGTTGTATCATTACTTTGTTCTTTTGTATTGCTGAGTCATATTCCATTGTAGAATATATTTATCCTTTCTGCTGCAGATGGGCATTTGGGATGTTGAATAAGTTTTTATTGTGTAATATTTTTATTGTTTAGTTCAGAGAATTTTCTAATTTTTATTTATTTATTTATTTATTTTGACTTACTAGTTTTCTAGAAGTAGATTTTAAAATTTCCAAGCAGGTTTTTCTTTGTTTTGTTTGTTTAGTGCTCTTTTTTTGGTGTATTGTGTGATGCTCCAACCGACTGAGCCACCCGGCTGGAGCTGTTTAGTATTCTTTTTGTTTTAGATTTCAACCTTCATTCCATTGTGGCCAAAGAACATGTTTTTGTGATACTGAACTTTGCCATTTATTGAGACTTCATTTGTGGCGAAGTAGATGGTCAAATTTTATTAGTGTCCCATGTGTGATTAAGAAGAATGTGTTTTTTCTGTTGCTGGAAACAAGATTACACGTATTTCACTAAATTGACCTTGTCATTGTATTGTTCAAGCTTTCTATACTTATTTTTATCTGCTTGATCTATGACTGAGAGAGGTGTGCTCTAATCTACCATTATGATAGTGAATTTCTAAATTAAGTATGTAAATTTCCCTGTATATATTTTAACTATGTTATTACATACAATTTTAAAATTATTTAACAGTGCTGCTAATGGAATTTTCTGTAAGGATGGAAATGTTCTGCACTGTTCAATATGATAGACATTTGTGGCTATTGAATACTTGAAATATGACTAGTTTGTTGGGGAACTGAATATTTAATTTTATTTAACCAGTTTAAGTTTAAGTAGCCACATGTGGCTCCTGGCTATCACAATGGGCTGTGCAGGTATAGAATCTTCATGGTTGTTATTATGGAGTGACCTAGTGAAATTCTTAAAGTCTAGTATTAATAGTATACCAGCTTTCCTTGGTTACTGTCTTTCTGGTACATTTTTTTTTATCCTTTTACTTTTTGTTTGGATGGATAATTCTTTAGGTCTTATTTATTTATTTATTTTTAAAATGTATTTTTATTGATGTCAGAGAGAAAAGGAGAGGGAGAGAGAGATAGAAACATTGGGAGAGAATCATTGATCAGCTGCCTCCTGCATGCCACTTATTGGGGATCGAGCCTACAACCTGAGCATGTGCACTGACTGGGAATTGACATTTTTTCCATTGATTTTTAGAGAGAGTATCAGGGAACCACTACATGGTCAACCATTGAGACACAAGAGCTGGGCTCAGGGTATTAATTACATTTGGAAGCACACAATTTCCCTCTATCCCTCTTTTGGGCTGTTAATTTTGACAGCTGTATTGTTAATATTTTTTTCCCATTGTTGTTATTAATAAGCAGTCTATTGGAGGGGATACTTTTAAACCATGCCAATATTCTACTCTCATCAGAATTTCCTCCAGTATCATTTACTTTTTGTGCCATAGTCTAATATTTTAGGCATGTGTCTTATAAATATCTAGATTTATTTTGTATTCAACTAATAATCTCTCTTTTTGAGTTGTCAATGTTAGCCTAATTATAATTACTACGAGTAACCATGTATTGAGTTTTTATTTCAGCCTAATTTAAAAAATATTTTTATTACGATAAATTTCAGACATATTCAAAAGTAGACACACTAGATAAAGTCCAGTGTAGCAACATACATCAATTCATGGCCAATCTTTTTTTAAATTCTCACCCGAGGATATTTTTTTCCATTGATTTTTAGAGAGAATGGAAGAGAGAGGGAAAGACAGAGACAGATATCGATGTGAGAGAAATACATCAATTAGTTGCCTCCTGCATGAGCCCTGATTAGGTCCCAGGCCAGAGAGGAGCCTGCAACCGAGGTACGTGCCCTTGACTGGAGTCAAACTTGGGACCCTTTGGTCCACAGGCCAATGCTCGATCCACTGAGCCAAACCAGCTAGGGCCATCTTGTTTCATCTCTATCCCCACTCACTTAACTCAGCTCTGAAATTGAAAAGATAAGGACTCTCTTTTTAAGGCAAGGACACTGCATTATCAAACCTTTAGAAGTTAATAATTCCTAATATCAAATATACACTTGGTGTTCATGTTTATGTAATGGTCAAGAGTGTTTAAAATTAGGTGTTTTTGTTTATTGAGGATCTATACCAAACCTACTTATTGCACTTGATTTAGTTCTATTTTTCATTTCTCTCAATCTATGGGCTCCTGTCTCCCTTTTTTTTTTTTTTCCCCTATCCTCTTTGCAATTGTTTGTGGAGGAAACTGGATTGTTTTCCAAGTAGAGTTGTTGACAGGCTGTATTTTGCGGATTGTATCCACATGGTGTCGTCTAGCATGCTCCTCTGTCTCCTTTATTTCCTAAAAACTGATCATTAACTGTAGAAGCTCATTCAGCTTTGGGTTTGGTTTCTTGGTCAGGAACATGCATAGTTGGTGTTGCGCACTTCTGGAGGCATGTTACATCTAGCTGTCTTTCTGTGCTAAGGTGGATCAGAGGGTGTCAGTGTTGTTAGTCTGATGTACACATTACATATAGTTTCCCATCAACTTTCCACTAGACCAGTGGTCGGCAAACTCATTAGTCAACAGAGCCAAATATCAACAGTACAACGATTGAAATTTCTTTTGAGAGCCAAATTTTTTAAACTTACACTTCTTCTAATGCCACTTCTTTTTTTTAATATATTTTATTGATTTTGTACAGAGAGGAAGGGAAGAGAGATAGACAGTCAGAAACATCGATGAGAGAGAGACATCGATCAGCCGCCTCCTGCACGCCCCACAGTGGAGATGTGCCCGCAAGCAAGGTACATGCCCCCGACCGGAATCGAACCTAGGACCTTTCAGTCCGCAAGCCGACGCTCTATCCACTGAGCCAAACCGGTCTCAGCTAATGCCACTTCTTCAAAACAGATTCGCCCAGGCCATGGTATTTTGTGGAAGAGCCACACTCAAGGGGCCAAAGTGCCGCATGTGGCTTGTGAGCCGCGGTTTGCCAACCACTGCACTAAACAGTCATTCGTTGTCATTGCATAGGTTGATCATCTCACGAGGGGTTATGGACTAGTGACATTCTAGTTCTGTCATCCCTTCCTCGTATTATTTGCTGAAATGTTTTCTCTATACAGAGAAACTGCTCATCAGCATTTTAGTTACCTTGAAGTACTGTTGTTACAGGAAAGGCTTGACTCTTTCCTCCTCCCCTTTATTTTGAACCAGTTTTCAAAATAATGTATTGGTTCTCTAGCATCCTCTAAAGATGCCCAATGAACTCTTCTAAAAAAATCATCATTGTGAATTCATGGATTTAAAAAAATTTTACGTATTTTTAATACATCGCAGATGTCATTCTTTTGTTGTTCAAACTGTCCCATCGTAGGCCAGAGAGACCTCTCAGCTGGCTTCAATTGAAACTCTCTGCCTTTGACAGTGTCCTTGCTCTCTAATCAGAGCACACTTGCCAGGATTGCCTTGCCTGAGCTGGAACACAGGGCAAGGAAGAGACCCAGCCTAGAGGATCTGTCTGCTCCTTAGGACAAAGTCCAGGTCTCTGGTGTTTCTTCCATGGATCCTGTCTGACACAAGGCGGGACACAGGGTGGGCTCCCAGATTCCTGTGACTTGCCAGGGAGGCGGCCTAGAGGAGGCTGCGCTCCGGAGGCTGTTAAGGGGCCTGAGAGATTAGCAGGAGCAAACCTAACTAATAGGACACCCTCGCCTCAGCACTAACCCCCTTTTCCCCGTTCTGTGTCTCCACCCTTCTCGACATGCTCCCAGGTCAGAACCATCCAGTCCGGGGGCCACATCGGCGGCTGCAGTGGACGTGGCTGGGCCGGGCTGAGCTGCAGTTTGGGAACCAGACCCTACACGTGTCTACCGTGCAGATGTGGCTGCTGTTGAATTTCAATCAGACAGAGGTGCCTCAGTTCCTCAGCCTCGCTGTCTTCTTCCCCCCCTTGTCTGCCACTGTTCTAAACTCTGTTCCTCCTCCTGTTCTTTCTTCCCACTCTGACTGTCCCTGTTTCTCCTCACCAGGAGGTGTCAGTAGAAACCTTGCTGAAGAATTCTGACCTGACCCCACAGCTGCTGCTCCAGGCACTCTTGCCCCTCACCTCTGAGAATGGCCCTTTGACCCTGCATGAGGGTCAGGACTTTCCACATGGGGGTAGGTCAGTGGGGCTGGCCTGAGACTCTGCTCCATAGGGTGTGGGGCCCCCGGGTAGGGTAGGGTAGTAGGGAATGGGAACGAGTCCCCTTTCTGTCCCTTCCCCTCCTCGGGTACTAACTGGCAGTAAGTTCCAGGTGTGCTGCGAGTTCGTGAGCCTGCGCTCTGGCCCTGTGGGGAGGCCCTATGGCTGATACCTCCCCAGAAGTACCTGGATGTCAAGAAGGATGAGGGTCGAACCCTGGAACAGAAGAGGAACCTCTTGAGCTGTCTTCTTGTCCGTATCCTCAAAGCCCATGGGGAGGAAGGCCTCCACATTGATCAGCTGGTTTGTCTGGTAGGCAGAGAGGGGGCCCTGAAGTTAGGGGAGGCGGGGAGGAAGCTGTACTTGGGGTTGGAGGTTAGAGCCAAGGGTCACTACAAGGCAGGGTAAACTCTCAGTGTGAGCCCTCACAGGGTGACATTTCTGTCTGGGTTTTCTATCCCTGATAGGGCCGGTAGACAAAGTGAGACAGGACATGAGTGTTTACCCTATGCCAGGTCCTAACTCTAAGAGTTTGCATTATTAAGTCATTTAATCTGCACAGCAGCTCTGTGAGATAGGCAGTATTATCATTATCATCCTTTTCATTTGACAGGTAAGAAAAATGAGGCATGAGAGAGTTAGTAACTTATCCGTTGTCACACAGCTAGTAAGTGGCACAGCTGGGCCTCGAACCTAGGCAGGCTGCTCCTCTAGGTAACATGCCTGCCTGTTTCTCCTCCCATCCAGGTGCTGGAGGCTTGGCAGAAGGGCCCAAACCCTCCCGGGAGCCTGGGCCGCACTGTTGCCGGAGGGGTGGCCTGTACCAGTACAGATGTCTTCTCTTGTATCCTGCACCTCCTGGGCCAGGGCTATGTGAAACAGCGTGATGACTGGCCCCAGATGCTGATGTATGCCACTCCAGAGCCCATGGGGCCCTGCCGGGGTCAGGCAGAGATCCCCTTCTGTGGCAACCAAACCACTGACACCTCCAAGCCTAGGTAGCCACCCTCAGCCCCAGCTCCATGCTGCAGGGGCTCCCTGTGACAGATGGCACTTCAGTAACGTGGGAGGGGCCAGGTTCCCTGGTGGAAATGCATGTCATTTCTCTAACTCCTTTTCCCTCTCCCTGTATTTTCCCCAATTCGATCGTCCTCATTCCTCCTCCCAGTGCTATCACCCCTTCTTTTCCTTTCTAATCAAGAACCTTGTTGTCCCCCTCCTCCTAGAGACAGCTCTTAGCAAGGGATCCACACATGTGAGCTCCTTTATATATGTCTCATTTAAGCAGATATGAAATATGCAATATGTATTGAGTGCTATGTACTCTGCTCAGGTGATTCCAGTATCAAACTATAATGGGAAGCCTGTTCTAGAGGAATTTGACATAGCTGTCCCTTAAGTACCTAAACTTTTGCATCAGATCCAATTCACCAGTTTTTAGGATACCTCTTCAATGCCTGTTATTTGCATTGGGTATAGAGTGAGTTCTCTAGACTAGAATATTTCTCCACCTTTCACATGTGCATACATCACCTGGGGTCTTATTAAAATGAGCTGCCTCTGATATCTGTGCTGCTGGTCCACAGACCACACTCTTTCTCACCAGACATGCTGGTAGCATTTGAGTGGGACCTACAATGGGACTGCCTCATCTATTGTAGGTCAGTTAGCATCCTGACCCCCACCCACTAGATTCCTGTGGTGCCCACAGTCATTTTGACATCCAGCCCAAATCCCACACCTAAAAATGCTTCGGTGGAGGACCCTGCTCTGACAGTTGGTTTGGGGGGTTATCTCTGGCTGGTTAAGCAAGTGTGAGCAGGGGTGTGCAAGCAAGGAGCTGGGGGACAAGGTGAGGTTCAGTTAGTAGCTTGTATAAGCAGGACCGGGAGACTGACCCCTGACTCTTTTCTGCTCCCCCCTCCTCCAAGCCCAGAAGCGGTGGCTGCCCTGGCATCCCTTCAGTTGCCTGCAGGCCGCACCATGAGCCCCCAGGAGGTGGAAGGGTTGATGGAGCAGACGGTGCGGCAGGTGCAGGAGACACTGAACCTGGAGCCAGATGTAGCTCAGCACCTTTTGGCTCATTCCCACTGGAGTGCTGAACAGCTGCTGCAGAGCTACAGTGATAACCCCCAGCCACTGCTGCTGGCAGCTGGGCTGCGGGTGCCCCAGCCCCAGGCTGCCCCTACACGCCCCGACCACTGCCCTGTCTGTGTCAGCCCCCTGGAGCTGGATGACGACTTGCCCTCTCTCTGCTGCAGGCACTACTGCTGCAAGGTGAGACCCCAGCTCTCTCCTGGCCCTGGCTTTCTACTCGAATGTGGTTCCTTGGCAACTATTGGTTCTCACCCTAGTGCTGCCATTGCCTACCCTGGAAGTGTGGGATGGGTATCTTAGTTCCTCTTAAACTAGTTTTGTCATCTGCCTTGACCTTCTGAAGGGTGCTTGTTAGGACCCAGCGATATTGGTATACATCAGTGATTCTCAAACTGGGCTGCATGTTATAATTATTGGGAGCTTTTTTTAATCCTCACCCAAGGATATTTTTCCATTGATTCTTGGAAGAGAGGGGGAAAGACAGAGAGAAACTTCATTGCAGAGAAACACATTGATTGGTTGCCTTCTGCACCGCACCCTGACCAGGACCCAAGGCCCAGGCAGGAGTAGTTTGCAACTGAGGTATGTACCCTTGACCGGAGTCGAACCCTGGACCCTTTGGTCTGCAGGCCAACACTCTACCCACTGAGCCAAAACAGCTAGGGCAATCACTGGGAGCTTTTAAAGACCCTGATGATAATGCTATCTCCCAGGCCAAGTAAATCAGAATTTCTGCAGGTGAAACCCCAGCATATGGAGCATTAAAAACTCCTCAGGTGATTCCAATATCAGTCAAGTTTGAGGACTTTACACAGACACAGACACACACATCTTAACACACACGTCTCACACACAATGTACTTTAAGGCACTTTGTAAATGAGATGTTATTAAATTGGTGATGACAATAGTTGATGGTTTCCTTTTCACCATTCAAGTCTTTATCTTAGAACATCTTCACTTCTTTTATATGGGTGACCAAAAATAGGTCTATAATTGTTCATATGGAAAACAACACACTAATCAAAGAGCACAATGCAAATTGACTGTACATTTGCGATGCCCACTAGCCAATCAGTTGCGAGCATGCAAATTAACTGAACAAAGATGGCAGATTAATTTTCAGACAGGCACTAAGTGCCCTAGCCGCTCTGAGCCTCTGGGCAGTGTGAGAAGGCAGAAAAGCGGCTCTGGGCTGGAGTGAAGGTGGTGCCAGCAGCCAGGGGAAGAAAGGCCCATTCTTGCATGAATCTTCATGCATCGGGCCTCTAGTTAATAAATAATAATACAGGAATAAACTGTGTTTTGTGGACTCACAACTACAAACCTGGTTTTGATCCACTCTGGTATATACTCTTATTTAATATAAAAATAAAAAGAAGTGTTATAAACCAAGACATAGCACAAAAGTATAGGAAGGTAGGGTTTGCTGCTATAAAACTGATGCAGACAAGGCCGTAGGTTGGGGATCGAGTACATAGTCTTCAGAGGCAGGGAAGCTGAGTGCTGAGGGTCTGAAGTTCCCCTCCCTCACAGACATCAGCTTAACAAGATGAGCGCCGTTGTTGCCATAAATTGTTGCTGCCTCTCCCTGCAGTGTCCCAGTGGTGTGTGGTCTGGGACAGGTTCATTGCATGCTTGCACCTTTTTCCTTCCCTTTTGCTCGGTTTCAAGTTACTCTTTTCACATAGGTGTCCATGTTCGCTTTTCTCTAGGTTCTCTGACCTCCGTGACACTTACATTTTTTCATTCAACTAATATTTGTCATGGGTTTCCTGTGTGCACAGTACTGGGTGCTGAATGAAGGAGTAACCAGAGGGCTGGGAAGCAAGAAGTAACCAGAGAGCTGGGAATAGCTAGTAGTTAACGGGGACTCGCTCTGGGCCATTGTGCTGGCTCACACACATGCTTTGCTTGGTTCCATCCTGGTTCTCTGTGAGGCAGGGGCTTGCCATCCCCATTTGATAGCCTGCAGAGGGAGGCACTGGGTGGAGAAGGAACCTGTGTTTTCCCATGGTCTTAGGCGACTCACAGGTTGAGAGCCACTGCTGTAGAGCCTAAGACCATCGGAAAACACAGATATTTACATTACGATTCATTAACAGTAGCAAAGTTACAGTTATGAAGTGGCAACGAAAATAATTTTATGGTTGGGGGTCACCACAAATGAGGAACTGTATTAAAGGGTTGCGGCATTAGGAAGGTTGAAAACCACTGCCCTGGGGGAAGCCATGGTGGGTGTAAGCAGGGGAGCGATATGCTCTAATGCACATTTCTGAAAGGGTCACTTTGGAGAAAAGGCTTAGAAAGGGCAAGAGCGGAGTGATGGGCTGGGCTGCAATTGGAGGTAGAGCAGGTAGGGCTTGGGGAGTGGATGCGGGGGCTTGGGACAAGGGAATGGAGGGTGATTCTTGGGTTTTTTAGTATCTGGGTGGATGGGATGTGTCATCTTTTACTGGCTTGGGGGAAATGTCGGGCCTGGGAACAGGATTTTGAGGGGGAAATGCAGTCTTTTGTGTCCATGAAGTATGAGCTGTTCGTTGGGACCTGTGTGGGACTGGCAAGTAGACATTGGGTTTTCAAATTCAGAATTCAGTAGAGAGGCCTGGCTGGTGTCACCCAGGGAGAGAGAAACAGGCCCAGGACATTGAACTTGGGGCACCCTCACCCCATAGGGATGTGGAGATAGGGAGCCTAAAATCACCACTGAGAAAAACAGGCCGATGCACAAGCCCCAGCAGAGGAGGAGCCTATGACTAAGTCACAGCCAAATGGCACAAATGAAAGGCAGGAGAACTCAAGGTGGGGAAGCCTGGGGTCTGGAGCAGTTGGTATTGGCTTCTCAGAATGAGCCTTGAGTGGCAGGTGGGATTGCCAGAGGGCCTGAGACCCAATACCAGTTGGTCTGGGCAGTGGAAACAGCATGAACAAGAGCAAGCCCATAGCTGAGGTGATACTAAGGGTGAGTCAATCAAGCTGTCCTCTGTGGCAGTGAGAGATCCTGCTTCCTCTATGTGCCTGCAGGTAGCTGTCTGAATTTGGAGAAATTTCCTGTCTTATCTTGGAAATACAGGAATTTTGCGTTCAACTTCTTAATTTATTTGGGTTTCTTTCACTATATAAAAAGGAGTTTGGTCCTAACTGATTTGGCATCTGCCTGCAGACTGAAGGGTCCCAGGTTCGATTCTGGTTAAGGGCATGTACCTTGGTTGCGGTCATGTCCCCAGTAAGTTGTGTACAAGAGGCAGTTGATCGATATCTCTCTCTCATGGATGTTTCTAACTATCTCTTCCCCTTCCTCTCTGTAAAAAATCAATAAAATATATTTTTAAAAAGAGGGAGGGGTTTTCCCTGGTTAGTGTACTCAGTGGTTAGAGCAATGGCCCATGCACCAATGGGTCTCGGGTTCAGGGACATGTAGCTGGGTTGCAGGTTCAATCCCTGGGCCTGGTCAGTGCATGTGCAGGAGGCAACCAATTGATGTTTCTCTCTCCCTTCCACTATAAAAATCCATACAAAAATATCCTTCATTTGTTTAGTAAAAGTCCAGACCAGTGCTTCCCATCTATCCTGGAGCTTTGGTACCACAGGTATATATCCTCTCCAGGGGTCAAGCTCTGCCATCTGCAGTGTGAGGGAAGGGTTCTTAATGGAGTATTCTAGGAGGCTCAGGCTGCTGATCACCCATAAACCAAGTGGGTTTGATGGAGAGAGACAAGGGTGGGAAGGTTTTGGGATCAGAGTCGACAGTGACCTGGTTTAGAGCGAGGCAGTGGCATGGATGTAAGACAAGGATTCAAGAGATTGAAGGTCCTGATCCTGGAACTGGAGGGGAGCTGGGTGCCGTTTCTCAGGATTTGGGAGCTGCAGTTGGCAAGTCTGTTTTGTGAAGAGGCCAAGTCTGGGGGGACAGAGCCTCCAGACAGGCATTGAGGTGAGCAATGGAGCCAGGGGGAGAGGCCACAGCTGTGTTTGCAGTGTCAGAGGCCACCCAGTGGAGAAGAGGACCCACCTCCCTGGCCTTCTTCCTCATTGACCTTTTGCTCTCGCCAATTCTTAGAACTTGAATCTTTTAATTCTCTTTACCTGCTCCCTCTATGCCCATCCCAATAATAATTCTAATTAGGCTGCTATCCTGGCCCACATATCCTCAAAGACAACTGTAATTTGGACCATTCCCAGAAAAATCAGTGGAAGCCAGAAAGATTAGGGTCAGTTTCGAGGTTGATCTAGAAGCTGCTTGTCTCTGGCCTTCTGTGTCATTGGGGAGAGGTGTGCCCAAGCTTCCCTGAGTGGTCCCTCCTTTTTTCCTCCCAGTCTTGCTGGAATGAGTATCTGACAACTCGAATCGAGCAGAACCTGGTGATGAACTGCACCTGCCCGATTGCCGACTGCCCTGCCCAGCCCACAGGAGCCTTCATTCGTGCCATTGTCTCCTCACCAGAGGTCATCTCCAAGGTACCCTCTCCTCTGAGAGAGGCTCTGGTGCAAACCAGAGGGCAGACCCCAGGAAGTGGGCCGACTGCGGGGTGCTGGGGGGGGCCTAGAGGTGTGGCAACCTAGAGAGCCAGACCCTCACCTGTGGCACCTCTGTCCCCACAGTACGAGAAGGCCCTGCTGCGTGGCTATGTGGACAGCTGCTCCAACCTGACGTGGTGCACCAACCCTCAGGGCTGTGACCGCATCCTGTGCCGCCAGGGCCTGGGCTCAGGGACCACTTGCTTCAAGTGTGGCTGGGCCTCCTGCTTCAACTGTAGCTTCCCTGAGGTGGGTGCCCACCCCAGCCCTGATGCTGAGCCAGGGCCCTGCTCAGCACATAGCTTCTGCCTTGTCCTCATCCTCCGCCGCCTCCTGTCATCCTCCAAATGGGACCTCCCTGCCTTCTGCCTCCCATGAGCAATAGCAGGAGGGCCACCCTCAGTAAGGGCTGGGCTGTGTCCTCACCTCCCCTCCTGCTCCAGGCACACTACCCTGCCAGCTGTGGCCACATGTCGCAGTGGGTCGATGATGGCGGCTACTATGATGGCATGAGTGTGGAGGCCCAGAGCAAGCACCTGGCCAAGCTCATCTCTAAGCGCTGTCCCAGCTGTCAGACTCCCATCGAGAAGAATGAAGGGTGTCTGCAGTAAGAAGGGGGTGCTGTGGGCCCCGGGGGAGTCAGCAGGCACAGGAGAGAGTAGAGGCCTGGTAGTAAGAAAGGGGTGGTGGGGCTTCCAAAAAGCTGAGCAACAAGGGCAGTTACTCAACTACCCTTTCTGGGCACCCTCCAGAGTGATTCCCTCATCTCATGTCCCCCGTTTTTAGTCTGCAGTGTATGGGGGACTCAGAAGCAAGGGTGCTTTCAGTAGGAACTGGTAAGGTTAGGCGTGGAGGGGCCAGGGACACCGCTGAGGGTGAATCTAGGCCCCTGGTTTTCCTGGTGTGGCCCTGGCCAAAGGCAGGAGTCCTCTGACCAGACAGCTTCCTCCATAGCATGACTTGCGCCAAATGCAACCATGGATTCTGTTGGCGCTGCCTCAAGTCCTGGAAGCCAAATCACAAAGACTATTACAACTGCTCTGCCATGGTAAGGGGCTGGGCACCGAGGAGCAGAGGCCCAAAGGCAGGCAGGAGGGGCCCTGAGCAAAGAGGCTCTGTGAAGAGCAGCCTAACAGCTGTTGGGACATGGGCTCAGTGGGGAGAAGACAGAAGCCACCTAGATCCGCACTGCTGGGAGGTCCATGCACGGGGACCAGAGGCGCAGAGTGGGACTTCCACATCCAGGTGGCTACAGAGGGCTGCAGTGGGCAGGGCATTCTCGGGGCAGCAGGGCAGAGCGGGGAGCAAGGACTGAGTTGGAACCTGCTTCTTCCAGTTAGTATGTGGCTTTGGGTCAGTTACTTGTCCACTTTTCAGCCTTCTCACCTATAAAAGGAGGTAATAATGTGACCTACCTCACAGAGTCTGAGGATTAAACGTTTGGGGAAAGCATGGAAAGGCCTCTGTGAGTGGTAGCTAGTCTGACGAGCACGTGCTGTCCCAGCCAAGCACAGCAGCCCCCGAATGTGTCTCACAGGTAAGCAAGGCAGCTCGCCAGGAGAAGCGGTTCCAGGACTACAATGAGAGGTGCACTTTTCATCACCAGGCCCGGGTAAGGAGGGGGGTGGGGGACGGGAAGGCTGGGAGGGAGCCAAGGTCCGAATCGATGGGTGCTGTTCTGAAGAGATGTGTGTGCATGTGCTGCGCTGACCCACCTTCCTCTGCACAGGAGTTTGCTGTGAACTTGTGGAACCGAGTATCTGCCATTCATGAGGTGCCCCCACCCAAATCCTTCACCTTCCTCAGCGATGCTTGCCGGGGACTTGAGCAGGCTCGAAAGGTTGGGGGGAGAGGGGAACAAGGGAGGTGCCAAGGGGACTGGTGGGCTGGGCAGCTGTCTTCTGACCCATTTAGATGGAGGGGAGGAGGAGGGAGTAGGTGGGAGGTAGGTGCCTCCCCGCAGCCAGGAGGCATGACTTGGGCCCCCCTAGGTGCTGGCCTATGCCTGCGTGTACAGCTTCTACAACCAGGAAACGGAGCAAATGGACGTGGTGGAGCAGCAGACTGAGAACCTGGAGCTGCACACCAATGCCCTGCAGATCCTCCTGGGTGAGGCCTGCCCCCCTCCCCTCTGAACACCCCCACCCCAGCTTCCCACCTTCACTCTGCCCTCTTCCTTGTTCCTCATAGCCTCATCAGCACAGGCCTTTTAAAATTCTGCTGGAAAGGCATACAGTACAAGCTGTAAGTGCCTAAGGGCACAGGTCTTCAACTGACCTTTTACTTAATAAAGGCCCGGTACACGAAATTCATGCACAGAGGTGGGGGGTGGTCCCCTTGGCCGAGCCTGACCCTCTCCAATCCAGGACATTCCTCTCACGATACTGGACTGCTGGCTCCTAATCACTCACCTGCCTGCTTACCTGATCGCCCCTCAACTGCCTCTACATGCCTACCTGATCACCCCCAACTGCCCCCCCCGCCAGTCTGGTCTCCCCTAACTGCCCTCCACATTGCACCCAACTGTCCCCCCCACCAGCCAAGTTGCCCCTCACTGCCCCCTCTGATGGCCTGGTCACCCCCAACTGCACCTCCCACTGCCCGTCACCCCTCATGGCTCCCCAGCTGCTGGCCTGGTTGTCCATGCAGCCTGCTGTTCAGTCGTTTGGTTGTCCCTAATCCCCCTGCCAGCTGGTCGTAGGCAGCCATCTTGTGAGGGTGTGAGGGTTAATTTGCATATTACCTCTTTTTATATAGGATCTGTCCCCACCACTAGAGCGTAAGCCTCTGGAGAATGGGTGTCTAGAGCTGGGCCTGCTAGGTGTTGGTAGCACTGGTGGGTGTACAGTGGGGGTTGCTGGAGGAGGGGAGGAGGGAGGGAGCCGCGTGCCCTGCCTCTGCAGAGGAGCTCCTGCCGCAGTGCAGAGACCTGGCCTCCGCGCTGCGCCTGCTGCGGGCCGACTCCCTCCACATGGGCCTGGAGCTGCTCCGGCGGATCCAGGAAAGGCTGCTCGCCATCCTGCAGCATTCCACCCAGGTAGGCTGCCCCTCCTGGACCTCCCATGCCCAGCACCCAGAAAGGAGACCTGGGTGGGGGGTGGAGGAGTCCCAGCTCCCGGGCCAGCCTGCTGGGTGTTGTTGGACTCTGCCACTTAACCTCCTGGAATTTCTTGCAAAATAAAGGAATTAGCCCAGATCCTTGCTCTGCAGAATCAGTTGGGGAACCTTTTCAAACTTCCCAGATGTGGATTCAGAATCCCAGGAGTGGGGGTCAGGGGATGGGGTCCACTAAGTAAGGGAGCTGAGAGTCTTTCCAGCTGTAATATGCTGACTTTGGGTCTGAACTAGGAGTCCCCCCCTCAGAGAGCGTACAGACTGACAAGTCACGAGTAGGAAAGATATGAGCATACACTAAGCTCCTGAAGCAAGGCCGGTGTGCCTGACCTGTGTCCTGTGCCCCTGGAGACCACCTCTGGTGCTGTGGTGAGGGAGGGAGAGGTGGGGACAGCCTGCCAGGGGTTTGGTACCTCGTAGGCCCTCGGAGAACGTTGGTTGGAGAAACACTGGGCAGGGGCCCAGTGGCCTCTCTCCTCCTCCCATGTCCTCTGTCCCTGCCAGGACTTTCGGGTTGGTCTCCAGAGTCCATCATTAGAGGCCCGGGAGGCGAAAGGGTCGAACGTGCCCAGTCGGTGAGTATGGGCCGCGCCCCGGAGGGGAGTGGGATATGGCAGGCCTCCTCCGGGGCTGAGCGGCTCTCTCCCTGTCGATATCGATCTGTCCCACCTAGGCCCCGGGGCTCCTCGGCGCTGGAGACGGATGAGGAAGGGGAAGACATGCCCGAGTGGCAGCAGGACGAGTTTGATGAGGAGCTGGACAACGACACTTTCTCCTACGACGAGGAGTCCGAGAACCTGGACCGGGACGCTTTCTTCTTTGGGGATGAGGATGAGGATGAGAGCTATGACTGAGGCGCAGGATGCAGGGAGCACCCGGAGCCACCCAGAACCATGGGGCCAGGGGCCGCGAGTTCATCCCCAACCACTGTCCTGGGTGCTTGGAGGGGGCGGTTCCCAGCACCTGCAGCACCTCCTTCTGTTTACTGAATAAACTGTTTTCATACACTTCTCTGACGCAGGCCCTGTTCCCCTGCCTCCCACACCCACCTTCTCCTCTGGTTTTCTTTAGATCTCCAGACTCTTCCGTCATCAGACGGCCCAAAGCTGACCAGGCGTCCTAAGCTGAGAAAGGGAAATGAAGGTCCACGTGGCACAGGCTTGCCCACCTGCCCCAGACACAGCCCAGCATCGGAGGAGTCGGGAACGGCCATCATGCTCATGGTGGGCCTTCCTCTAAACCAGTGGTTCTCAACCTTCCTAATGCCGGGACCCTTTAATACTGTTCCTCGTGTTATGGTGACCGCCAACCGTAAAATTATTTTCGTTGCTACCTCATAACTGTAATTTTGCTACTGTTATGAATCGTAATGTAAATATCTGTGTTTTCCGATGGTCTGAGGCTCTACAGCAGCGGTTCTCACCCTGTGGGTTGAGAACTGGTAGTAGGGTCACCTAAGACCATTACAGTTACGAAGTAGCAATGAAAATAATTTTATGGCTGGGGGGTCACCACAACATGAGGAACTGTATTAAAGGGTCGCGGCATTAGGAAGGTTGAGAATCACTGCTCTAACTCTTGAATGTTCCTGGGAGGAGCCTGTGGCATTAGGAAGTGCCCTCCTCTTGGGGGGCCTACAGACTTTTACAAGTTTTCTCTGCATCTCAAAGTGAAGCATGGGGGTGGGGAGTGGGAGGAGAGGACATAACTGAAGCCCTGCCCCGCACAAAGACGTAAATTACAAGTGTAGACATGCCTTTTAATTTGGTACTGGGCTTTTAGACAGAAAGGGGATCAGAAGAATTTAATGAAGGGGTGAAGTCAAGTGGTTGGGTCAAGGGAGGAAGCCACCTGCTCGGGAGGATAAGCTGCAAAGTATCGATCCAGCATGACCTCCACCTCTCCCACTTCATAGTCCCACACCTGGAACCGACAGCCGTCTGCTGCTCCCCGGATCATGGCTGAAAGCACTGGGGGGCAGAGGCAGATGAAGGTGCCTCCCACACTCCCTCCTCTGTCCTCTTTCCAAGCCCTTGTTGGGGATAGACACTACTCAGAGCCCCCCAAGAAAGGGAGCTGAGGGTTGGGTCCTCAGGTGGGGAGGGACAGAGTGGCCATACAGAACTTGGAGTGCTCACCTCGGCCAGACTTGCGGCGGAACAGGCACAGGATTCGCTTATTGAGGGCCACAGCCCGGCCCACCTCATAGCCTACACCCAAGGACGGCTGGGTCACTTCTGCCACAATCACTGGGAAGAAAAATGAGACTGAGCCTCGATATCTGGGCTTGTGAGAGAAAGATGGCAGGGAGTGTGGTGAGGGAAGAGGCCGGGCACGTTCAGAGAATGAAAGGGAAGAGAGGGCACTCACGGTCCGCCCGCTGCAGCAAGGCCAGGTCCCGCCCGTGGATGAAACTGTCACCTTCGGCAGACTGTTCCCCTGTGGTTGAGGGAAAGCTGGTCAGGGCTGCGCCTCATCTGGCCCTCTGCCCGCCCGAGCCACCCCCACATCCACCCTGCTCAGGGAGGGAGGGAGATGACTAGATGACCTCTGAGGGCCTGCCCAACACTAAAAGTCTATGAAAAGGAGGAAATGGAATAGCCACAAGGAAAAAATGAATTCTCTGCAAGGCGGGATCTGTGATACAAATAAGATTAACCAGTAACCGTCACGATAATTTGAACTTAATTTAAAAAGTTCCGCTGCTTGCGTCTATAGATACTTACGACATACAAGTGGTTAAGTAGAGGAATAAGTGGCAGTGGGCCAGAGGGATTACAGGTGGAGAGGAGGAGGAAGAGCATCCTCTTCCTGATTACAGGTGGGGGAATGGCAGGCAGGCGCAAGGACTGGTCTGTGCAAGGAAAGGATGGAGGAAGGCCAGATGAAAGCCGATGGAGTGGCTCTCAGCTTTGGGAGGTTCCAGAACCACCTGAGAACTTGATAAACTACAAAGACCCAGGTGTCAGTGGGCCCAGCTGCTTCATACCCACCAAATCTGAGAACCCCGGCCTGACCTGAATGCTAAGTGGCCTGTTGGGGGTGGTGGGAATCAAGGTCGGAGAGGCATCCTGGGGAAAAAGGGTCAGGATCTTGGTGTTCAGCTTGATTAAATGTCATTCGTTAGGACTGAAAGGCTCACAGCTACCTGCACCGGAGCAGAGTCCTTGGAGAACTTGTTAAAAAGAGCTTGGCTTCATCCCAACTACGGGAATCTGCATTTTGAACAGCTCCCTCAGATGATAGCTGAGCACACTAAAGCCTGAGAACCACCAGCCAGGGGTGGTCATACCGTGAGACCATGAACCATGAGCTTTAGGGTCCCTCATGCAGGCCCTTCCCAACATCCCCGGCAATTTTGTCTTTTTAAAGAGGTCTCTCAGGACTGCATTTAGTCCCACAAATCCTGTATCTGTCCATGAATAAGACATCATACTTCCTGATTTCAAGCTATATTATAAAGTAAAACAAAACAGTATATTGGCATAAAAACAAACACCAATGGAACAGAATCAAGAGCCCAGGAATAAAGCCACGCATGTACACTCAGCCAACATTTGACAAGGGAGCCAAGAACACTCAATGGAGAAAAGACTCTCCCATAAATGGTGTTGGGAAAACTGGGCATTCACACGTAACAGAATGAAACTAGACCCCTATTTTGCACCACACACAAAAATTAACTTGAAATACATTAAAGATGTAAAGGTAAGACCAGAAATGATAAAACTCCTAGATGAAAACACAGGAAAAAGCTCCTTGGACCTTGGCAATGGTTTTTTGGCTATTACACCTAAGGCACAAGCAAAAAAATAAACCAGGGGGATTACACCAAACTAAAAAGCTGCTTTCTGCACAGCAAAAAAAAAAAAAAAAAAAATCAACAAAACAAAAATACAACCTACAGGATGGGAGAAAATATCCGCAAACCATGTACTGACAAGGGTTAATATCCAAAATACAGGGTGGGGCAAAAGTAGGTTTACAGTTGTAAGTGAAACACAGCTATTCTTATATTATTTTCCTTATAAACAACTGTAAATGTGCTTTCCCCAACTTTTTAAAAAACAAAACAAAACCTCATACAACTCAGCAGCAAAAAAACAATAATTCAATTAAAAACCAGGCAAAAGACCTGAAAAGACCTTTTATCAAAGAAGATGCCTGAAAGGCCGACACATGAAAAGGTGTTCAACATCACTAGTCATCAGGGACAAGCAAATCAAAACCCCAATGAGCCATAGCCAGTTTGACTCAGTGCAGAGAGGTAGCCCACCAGACTGAAGGG
This sequence comes from Lasiurus cinereus, assembly GCA_011751065.1. Taxonomy (NCBI): domain Eukaryota; kingdom Metazoa; phylum Chordata; class Mammalia; order Chiroptera; family Vespertilionidae; genus Lasiurus; species Lasiurus cinereus. The sequence continues at coordinate 596,419 of JAAGEH010000470.1, read as the reverse complement.
TCCCAGGTTTGATTCTGGTTAAGGGCACATGCCTGGGTTACACGGGGGTGTGTGTAGGAGGCAGCCGATCAATGATTCTCATCACTCTCTCCCTCTCCCTACCTCTCTGAAATCAATAAAAAAATATTTTAAAAATAAGAATACGATTTCCTACCTGGTTTAGCTCAGTAAATAGAGCATGGGCCTGTGGACTGAAAGGCCCAATTCCAGTCAAGGGCACATGCCTGGGGTTGCAGGCTCAATTCCCAGTTGGGGGTGCGCAGGAGGCAGCTGATCAATGATTCTCTCTCATCATATATCTATCTCCCTCTCCCTTTCTCTCTGAGATCAATACAAATATATATTTTAAAAAACAAACCAAAAAAACCACAATGAGCCTTGGGCCTATAGCGCAGTTGGTGAGAATGTTATTCCAATATGCTAAGGTTGCAGGTTCGATCCCCAGTCAGGGCACATACAAGAATCACCCAATGAATGCATAAATAAGTGGAACAACAAATTGATGTTTCTCTCTCCCATTCCCTCTTTCTCTAAAACCCATAAACAAAATTTTTAAAAAAATCAATAAAAATATTTAAAAACCCACAGTGAGATACCAATTCACATCTGTTAGAACAGATATAAAAAAGAAATAACAAATGCTGACAAAGATATGGAGAAAAGGGAACGGTTGTGCTCTGTTGGTATGAATATAAATTTCCACTATGGAGAACAACAGTGTAGAGGGTCCTCAAAAAAATGAAAAATAGAACTACCACCCAGCAGGCATCGCTCAGTGGTTGAATGAAGACCTATGAACAGGAGGTCACGGTTCGATTCCTGGTCAGGGCATATGCCTAGCTTGTGGGCACAATCCCTAGTGTGGAGTGTGCAGGAGGCAGCTGATTCTCACATCACGGATGTTTCGCTCCTCCCTTCCTCTGTGAAATCAGTAAAAATATATTAGAAACAACAACAACAACAAAAATAGAACTACCATACGATCCAGCAATCCCACTTTGGGGAATATAACTGAAGGAAGTGAAATCACTGTCAGAGTGATGTTCAGAGCAGCATTACCCACAATAGCCGAGACCTGGGAAACAGGTGCTACAGGTGGATGAATAAAGAAGCTGTGATGTATATATACCATGGAATATCACTCAGCCACGAGAAAGAAGGAAAGCACCATTTGGAAAAACACGGAAGGACTTTGAGGGCACTATGCTAAGTGAAACACACTGTAAGTCAGACAGAGAAAGACAAAGAGAGTATGACCTCACTTATATGTGGAATCTGAGCACACGGGCGCGCACACACACACAAACACCGAAAAACTGAAACTCCTAGCAGAAAAAGATCAGATTTGTGCTCACCAGAGGCGGGGGACAGGAAATGGGGAAATTGGATAAAGGCGGACAAAAGGTACCAACTTCCGGTTATAAAGTACGTACTAGGGCTGTAATGTAAATGACCATAGTATGGTTATTTCAAGTTAGTTCAGAGAAATCCTAGGTGTTCTTATACAAGGAAAAGAATTTTTTCCACGAGGTGACTGATGTTAACTAAACTTTTGTGCTAATCCTCGCACCTCGTATGAAAGTTGAGCCCATAAACTGTATACCTTAGGCTTAGGTTAATTAAGCTCGGTACAACGGGGGAGAAGAGAAAAAACCCGGCGGCCAGGAGCACAACACAACAGCCTGACCACGGCCGAGGGAGACAGCGGAGGCGGGGCGCGCCGCTCGGGTCTAAGAAAGCGGTGGGGGCGGGGGCGCAGGAAGGAGGGTGAGCGTGGTCTCCGGTGGGAGAAGATACCAGCGGGATGTGGGAACCCAAGCAGCCCCGTCTGCGCCCACTCTGCCTCCCCCGGCCCCGACCCCAACTTCCCTGGAAAGAGCCGGAGAGAGTGCTCCAAGAAGGAGCCAAAGGCCAAGACCACCACTGAGCGCCGAGGCTGGGCGCGCACCGCAGCTGCGCGCGGACACCCGCGGGCCGAGTGCGGCTCCCTCCCCTCCGGGCGGGGCGCGCGGGCTGGGGCCCACCGTTCGCGCGGCGGAGTGACGAGCGGCCACCGCCCCGCGAGGGCAGTTTCGGTAAAGGGGAGCCCCCTCCCCGCCCCTCACCCTGCGCGCCCAGCTCCGTGTCGGCCACGTGCTCGGTGAGCACCGTCCCGAAGCGCCGCAGCCGGGACACGGTCCGCTTGTACAGCTCCTGGTCCTCGCGTCCGCCCCGGATGCTCCCGCAGAAGTACAGGGCCCGACGGCCGGGCGCGTCCGGCTGCCGGGGCGCCCCGCACTCCTGCGCACCCGCACCCGCCGCCGCCATCCTCGCCGCCACGCGCCTTCCCGAGCCCGGGGCGCTAGCCGCGGCCACGTGACCCGGCCGGGCCCTGCGCAAGGGTCCACACCTGTGAAATGGGGCGGAGTGGGGAGGATGAGCGACCACACCCGTGTGCGGGAACCCACCGCCGCCTGGACTTCTTACCCCTAACTTGTCCCCGAGGAACCCTCGGGCCTCCCCTCCTCACCCACTTGGCGCCCCGCTGCCCCCCAGTCTTCCCCATCTCAGCCAAAGGCAGCTCCATCCTCCTAGCTCCTCAGGCCCCAACCTTGGAGTTATCCCCGGCTCTTCTCTCTCAAACCCATCGGCAACCCCTGTCGGCTCTCCCTTGTGAAGACTTCCAGATTCTGATACCCACCCGCCACCTCAGTGCAGCCATGAAACCCCCTTACCTCCCCAGCAGGCTCTCACAGGCTCTCCCTTCCCTGCCACTGTCAGGTCTCCACTCAGCGGCCAGACTGACCCTGTGAGCACATTAGTTGGGTCATAACCCTCTGCTCAAACCCTCCAACGGCTCCCTTCTCACTTAGGGTAAAAGCCAAAATCCCGCCCAGCTGGCGTGGCTCAGTGGTTGAGCAACGATTTATGAACCAGGAGGTCACCGGTCGGCTGGATCCCGGGGTGGGGTGTGCAGGAGGCAGCCGATCCGTGATTCTCTTTCATCACTGATGTTTCTCTCTCTCTCTCTCTCCCTCTCCCTTCCTCTCTGAAATTAATAAATATATATTTAAAAACAAACAAAAACACCAAAACCCCAGAGTGGCCACCTGATCCGGTGACTCTCTAACCTCTGTAACCCTCCCCCGCTCCCGCCCAAATACTCTCGCTGACCTTTCTGCAGCCAGGCTGCTCCCTGCTGCTCCTCAAGCGCTGGCTGCAGAGTCTTTACATTTCCTGCTCCCGGGTCACTCCCTTATCTCCAAGCCTTTGTTTACAGGTCGCCTTCCCTCACCGCCCTCTTCAGTAGGACAGCTTCCCACCCCCAGGCTTCTCTGTCATCTTTCCCTGGCTTGCCTTTTCCATGTACCGTATCATTTATTAATTTTGTTGTATATCTTTCCACACCTGGTAGAATATAAGTCCCAGGAAGGCAGGACTTTTTATCTGTTTGGTTCACTGCTATAACCCCAGCTTCTAACTTTGTGCCTGGAACATAGGAAGCATTCATATTGTTGAGTGAAAGAGTGGATTAAATAAATTACCTTTGGCAGCACTTTGTAATCTGCTCAATCCTAAAAAGCTGATGGAAGTAGGATCTTCAGGGAGACAGGCAAACACACCATTGCTCGGCAGTAATAATAATGAGTTCCCCTTCACTTTATTATAAAAATAACACAAATACAGTGGTACCTCGAGATACGAGTGCCCTAACATATGAGATTTTGAAATACGAGCCATCGAGCGAGCGATTTTTGCTTTGAAATACGACCAACATTTGAGATAGGAGTAATCGCGTGGATCGGCAGGCTGCACACGACCCACCAGTTTACCGCGACTCGAGCATCTCATAGTTTCCCACGCCTCAAGGTTACAGAAAGAATTAAACTCGTATCTCAAGGTACCACTGTATAGGACAAAAAATTCAAATAGAACAAAGGGCATGCAATGGGAAGTGAGGCCTGCGACCCCAATCTCATTCCCCAGAGGAAACAGTTGGAGTTTCTTCTGAATGTTAATGATTAAAATATCAAAGTATAGGGTCCCAGAGCAGGCGTAAAAATAAGAATGTTTTCTTCATAATAATGATGTTTTAGCCTGGCTGGCGTGGCTGTGTCGACCTATGAATCAGGAGATCACGGTTAAATTCCCGGTTGGGGCATATGCCGGGGTTGCAGGCTTGATCCCCAGCATGGGGTGTGCAAGAGGCAGCCAATCAATGATTCTCTCTCATCATTGATGTTTCTCTCCCTCTCCCTTTCTCTCTGACATCAATAAAAAGATATTTAAAAAAATAAATAAAATAACAAAAAATAATGTTTTAAAATACAAAGACATAAAGAGAAGGCGAAGAGATTTCAGGATATTTCTGGGCACAGTCACAGATACACAAACCCTGGGACAAAAGTGCCTGCACCACACTCACATACATGCACCTTCAGGAAGGAAGCCGCATGTGCCAGATGGCTTGATGGACAACCTCCTTCACCTTTATTAAGTGATGGGATGGGGAACCAAGGGCAGTGGACAGTCCAATGAGACAGCATGATGAAGGGTGGAGAAAGTTTCTCATTCAGGTGACAGGAGGCCAGAATCAAATCCCAGTTCAGTTAGTTTAGCTAGTAATTAGTTCTGTGACCTGGGTCAAGTACCCTAAGCCCTCTGAGTCTGTTTCCACATCTGTAAAATTGGTGACAAATGTTATCTTGCCTTACTTGCCTGGTTTATGAAAGCACTTTACAAAAATGCTATGCAAACGTAAGTCATCGTTCAAGTCAACAAAATTGTTTTCATTATGGAAAATGTCAAGCGCACATTAACAGAGAGAGTATCAGAAGAGTACATGTCATATGATCCCATCCTATATAATAAAACCCTAATATGCAAATTGACCAAATGGCAGAACAACCGGTCACTATGACATACACTGACCACTAGGGGGCAGACGCTCAATGCAGGAGCTGCCCCCTGGTGGTCATGTGTTCCCACAAGGGGAGCACTGCTCAGCCAGAAGCTGGGCTTGCTGCTCCTTAATGCTGCCTTGGAGGTAGGAGTGCTTGCCAGCTGTGAGCTGAGTTTCTGGCTGAGCAGCGCTCCCCCTGTGGGAGCACACTGACCACCAGGACTGGACATCCTACAAGGGGTCCCTGACTGCAAGAGGGCTGAGGGACCCCATCCCTCCACTGCCTGAATGTCATGCATCGGGCCTCTAGTTTAATGTAAATGTCCAGAAAAGACATACATATTTAGAGAGGCAGAAAGCAGACCAGTACCAGCTAGGATAGGAATGGGCATTGACTAGAGGGCTCAATGAAACTTTCTAAGCATGACAGAAATGTTCTAAAACTGGATTGTAGGGATGATTGCACAACTCTAGAAATTTACATTGTACATTGCAACTGGTGAATTTTATCAATATGTAAATTATACCCCATAAAGCTGTTTTTAAAGAAGCAAAAATAAAGTATGGAAAATAGAAAAGCCTATCTAATAAAAGAGTAATATGCAAATTAACCATTACTCTGCTACACCCACAAAGTGATGCCCACCAGCCAATCAGGAGTGTGTATGCAAATTAACCTCAACCAAGCTGCTATGGCCATGGAGCGAGCAGGAGGGAGGCTTGGGTTTCCCCAGCAATGGAGGAAGCCAAGCTTTCCACACACCTTGGCAGGCCCAGGCCTCCATTCAAGGTTACAAAGTTTCAATTATAGAAGATAAATAAATCCCAACAAAAATGGCTGCCACCACGGACCAGAGCAAGCAGGAGGCTTGGCTCCACTCCAGGCTACAAAGTTTCAATTGTAGAAGATAAATAAATCCTAAATACCAGGTCCTCCACTTGGGTCGCCATGGGGCATGGCCAACCTACAAACCACCACAGACCCCTCACCCAGGTCACCCTGTGCCCCAAGGAAACCCCTATCCTGATCCAGGATACCCTTCAGGGCAAACCAGCTGGCTCCCACCCATGCACCAGGCTTCTATTCTATCTAATAAAAGAATAATATGCAGATTGACCATCACTCCAACACACAAGATGGCTGCCCCCATGAGGTCAAAGATCCTGCTATCCTGTGGACACAAAATGGTCACCATAAGATGGCCAGCAGGGGAGGGCAGTTGGTGGATATAAGATGGCCACCACAAGATGGCCTGCAAGGGAGGGCAGTTGTGGGCAATCAGGCCAGCAGGGGAGGGCAGTTGGGAGGAACCAGGACTGCAAGGAGGGCAGTTGGGGGCAAACAGGCTGGCAGGGGAGAAGTTAGGCATCAATCAGGTTGGCAGGGGAATAGTTAGGGGGTGATCAGGCTGACGGGCAGAAGCTATTAGGGGCAATGAGGAAGGCAGGCAGGTGAGCACTTGGGAGCCAGCAGTCCTGGATTGTGAGAGGGATGTCCGACTGCCTGTTTAGGCCTGATTGGAATTGGACTTAAACGGGCAATCAGACATCCCTCAAGGGGTCCTAGATTGTAGAGGGTGCAAGCTGGACTGAGGGAAATCCCTCTACCTTCGTGCATGAATTTCGTGCACTGGGCTTCTAGTAGTATAATAAGATCTAACAATTATAAATTTATGGCCAATATTGTTTTTTCTACACCCATATCCATAACAAGGTTTTTTGTTGATATTGTTTCCACTGACTTTTAGAGAGAGTGGAAGGGAGGGGTAGAGACACAGAGAGAGAAACACACAGTGTGAGAGAGACACATTGATTGGTTGCCTCCTGTGCCTGCCTGACCCTGGATTGAGCCTGTAACCCAGGTATGTGACCTTGACCGAAATCAAACCTGAGACCCTTTTGGGCCAATGCTCTAATCAATGAAAAAACCAGGTAGGGCTCCATTAACAAAATTTATTTTAAAAATGTTTTATTTATGATGTTAGAGAGAGAGGAAGGGAGAGAGAAGGAGAGAGACATCAATTTGTTGTTCCACTTTATTCATTGGTTACTGCTTGTATGTGCTCTGGCTGGGGATCGAACCCACAACCTTGCATATTGGGACAATGCTCTAACCAACTGAGCAAACGGCCCGGGCCGTTTAACAAGAGTTTTTAAGGTCATCAAATATTCCATCAGTGTTCAAATCTCCAATTGTTTGGAAATGTTAGAAATGTTTGCTTACAATTTATTTGTTTAAAAGCAGGAGTCACATAAAGTCCACATATTGTGATGGGTGGACATGTCTTTTAGTCTGTTTTAATCGACATGCTCTTCGGCATGTCCCCTCCTCGCCTCTCATTTGTCCTGCAGTTTCCTTCAGGACAAATGATGTCATTTAAAGTGCTCCTCTGCCCTTTCGACTGAAGTTGGACCTAGAGGTTTGACCAGGTTCAGATTTGGGCAAGACTGCTTCACACGTGGTGGCAAGTACTCCCCTCATGTCTGTCTCTCTTTTTTGATGTTAGCAATGCAATGCCTAGATCTATCCATCATTCATTCAGGGGACATAACAATAAAAACATTTTCATTAGAAGGTAAAACCCACCAGCTGAAAACCACTGTGAAGCAAAATACATTGTAAGACAAACGCTCTTGCAATCACAACTTGTATTAAGAAATGAATCTTCAGATCAATCAAAGGACTTGTATGCATGCATATAAGCAATAACCAATGAACATAGACATTGGGGGGGGTGTTGGGGTATGCCTGGGAGGGAGGGGGGGCAATGGGGAGATATGTATAAAAAATTAATTTAAAAAAATTAAAAAAAACAGACAAAAAAAAAAAAGAATCTTCAGCCACACAGAAGTTTCCATCTGTGCCGTGCCAATCACAGCCCCCTTGCTCCCTCCAAAAGTAACCACTGTGCTTACTTTTATAGTAAGGATAAAAATGGACACAAATCACCCAGCCTGTGCGGCTCAGTGGTTGAACATCGACCTTTGATTTCCAGTCAGGGCACATGCCCAGGATGTGTGCTCAATTCCAGTGGGAGGCATGCAGGAGGCAGTGGAGCAATGATTCTCTCTCATCATTGATGTTTATCTCTCTCGCCTTCTCCCTACCTCTCTCTGAAATCAATAAAAACGTATTTTTTAAAAATAGACACAATCCTAGCCAGTTTGGCTCAGTGGATTGGAACGTCCGACCATGGACTGAAGGGTCGTGGGTTCGATTTCGATTAAGGGCATGTACCTGTGTTGCAAGTTCAATCTCCTGTCCCAGTCCAGGCACGTATGGGAGGCAACCAATCGATGTGTCTCTCTCACATCGATGCTTCTCCCTCTCTTCTTCCCTCCTTTCCTCCCTCCCTTCTACTCTCTAAAAGAAAAAAATCAATGGGAAAATATCCTCGGGTGAGTATTAACAGCAACAACAACAAAAAAGTTTTTAAAAAATGGACACAAATCAACTTCCTTATGCTTCTTTATAACCCAAATGTGCATTTCTGGCCATATGGTTTAACCTTACTCATTTTTAATGTGTCTTTTAACAGTGTTGGGGATACATCTTTAAAAAATATGTTTTTATTGAGAAAGAAATCTCCATGTGAGAGAGAAACATCAATTGGCTCCCTCCTGCTCACCCCCTAACGGGGATCGAGCCCTAACCTGGGCTTGTGACCTGAGCAGGAATCGACCTGGCCACCTTTTGTTTTGGCCTCAACCACTTAGCCACACCTGCTGGGCTGGGGATACATATTCAAAAGTATTCTTTTGTGTACGACACTCAGTAGGCACTGAAGGAGCTATATAACAAGGAGGAAAGGAGAGAGTCTGAGGCTCTAGCCTCTGTTTGGCTTTGGGAAGGGCCAGCCTCAGCTCAAGGATGGGAGAAGTCACATTGTGCCAGGGAGCATGTGCAGAGGGCCGAGTGACACAGAGAAGTCAGAAATCCAGCATGCGGAGGATCCCCCCAGTTTATCCTCACACCCAGATCAAACATCTGCTTCTGGCCAAGAAGGAGGAGCAGGGACCAGATCTACCCTCCTGTGTTTTTGTTCGTTTGTTTCTTTCAACTGTGATTTTCCTTTCCCATTTATGTTGCAGAGGAAACAGAGATGATAATCTCTGCCTGAATATTGTATACTACTAGAGGCCTGGTGCACGATATTCGTGCGCTGGGATATGAGGGTTCCTCAGCCTGGCCTGTGCCCTCTTGCAGTCCAGGACCCTCAGGAGATGTCCGCCTGCCGGCTTATGGGGATCGAACCAAAGCCGGCAGTCAGACATCCCTCTAGCAGTCTAGGGCTCTCGCAGTTCGGGACTCCGTACTCCTTACTGCCCGCCTGCAGCGGAGGCAGGAGAGGCTCCAGCCACCACAGCTGTGCTTACCAGCCATGAACGCGGTTTCTGGCTGAGCGGTGCTCCCACAGGCCAGAAGCCGGGCTCACTGCTCCTTATCACTGCCTCCGTGAGAGAGGCTCCCGCCACCTGGCTTCTGGATGAGTGGTCTTCCCTCTGTGGGAGCACACTGATCACCATGTAACCGTTCCTGCATTGAGCGTCTGCCCCCAGGTGGTCAGTGCGCATCATAGTGACTGGTTGTTCTGCTGTTTGGTTGATTTGCATATTAGGCTTTTATTATATAGGATACCCACTTTACCTGGGCATATTCATAGTTCGATTTCTTCCCCATTCCAGTTGCTAGGGTTTGCTTCCTAATGACACTACTTATGATGGAAATTTTGTGAAAGGGGGAAACATCTGTGCTCCTAGATCGCTCTTCTGTGTCAGCATCTGTAGAGACCAAAACAGAGCCTTTGTGCTCTATTTCAGACTTTCTTGTGATAATTATTAGTTTAAAAACTTATAAGATATATCAAGTGTGAGAAAACTATGGAGAATAGTATACCAAATATCCTTGTATCTACTTCCTGGGTTTATAAAATCTTAAAATTTTGTTATACCTATTTCAGATCTGTCTACATATATTAAAATATCTATTATAAATATACTAGAGGCCTACTGCATGAAATTTATGCACTGGTAGGATCCCTAGCGGCTGCCGGCTGCCAGCTGCTGGTTGCCAGCTGGGTACTCCTTCCCATCCCCTGGCCAGCCCTTCCCCCTGGTTGAACTCCTGGTCAAGGGGACAATTTGCATACTACACTTTTATTATATAATAATTTATTGTATGATAATAAATTATTATGTAATAATTTATAATATAATAATTTATTATATTATACTACACTTTTATTATCTATGAAGTACATGTATTATCTAGTTTGCATATAATAGTATGAATATAATATCTATGTATAATAGCTATCCATGTATATTTCAAATCATATAGTACCTAAAATAGCTATAACAAATACACTATAACAGATAATATATTATCTATATATGATAGTCGATACACACATGTACTAGTACATTAGATCAAGCTTGTTAATTTATTATTATTATTATTATTTTAATATATATTTTATCGATTTTTTACAGAGAGGAAGGGAGAGAGATAGAGAGGTAGAAACATTGATGAGATAAACATTTGTAAGCTGCCTCACACACACCCCTACTGGGGATGTGCCCTCAACCAAGGTACATGCCCTTGACTAGAATCGAACCAGGGACCCTTCAGTCCGCAGGCTGACATTCTATCTATTGAGCCAAACTGGTTAGGGCTTTCATATCTTCTATATCTTTACTGTTTTTAGGGGATGCTGATTTTGTATCAATTACTGAGGTAATTTGACAGTAGATTTAAATTTTTTTCCTTGTAATTTTATCTATTTTTATTTATATTTTGAGACTGCCATTGAGTAGAAGCTTAAAACTGTTATGAGTTCTTAGTGGTACAATTTCTTTTTATTAAAAAAATAAATTTTTATGGTTCAGATTATTACAATTGTTTCTCTTCCCGCCCCCCCATTGCTCCCATACATCTGGCTCCCACTTCACCCTCTGTCCTTACCTGCCCCCATTGTCCTCATCCATTGGTGTATGATTGTTGTCCAGTCCCTCCCCGCAACCCCTTTCCCCCTTTTCCCCTGAGAATTATCAGTCCACTCCCCTTCTATGACCCTGATTCTATTATATTCACCAGTTTATTCTGTTCACCAGATTTTTAATTCACTTGAGTTTTAGATTCACTTATTGATAGATATGTATTTGTTGTTCCTAACTTTTATTTTTCTTCTTCCTATTCTTTTTTTTTAAATTAATTTTTATTATTTTTTTATACATATCTCCCCATTGCCCCCCCTCCCTCCCAGGCATACCCCGACCCCCCAGTGTCTGTGATCATTGGTTATGTTTATAAGCATGCATACAAGTCCTTTGATTGATCACTTATTTACCTCACCTAACTTTAATCTTTCTGCTATAATTTCACAGTCTGTTTGATGCTTTATGATTTTTGTCCTCCTGAGAATTATCAGTCTACTCCCTTTCTGTGCTCCTGATTCTATTATATTCACCAGTTTATTCTGTTGATCAGATTTTTAATTCACTTAATTTTTAGATTCACTTGTTGACAGATGTGTATTTGTTGTTCATAATTTTTTGTCTTTTACCTTTTTCTTCTTCCTCTTCTAAAAGGGTACCTTTCAGCATTTCATATAATACTGGTTTGGAGTTGATGAACTTCTTTAGCTTTTTCTTCTCTGTGAAGGTCTTTATCTGCCCTTCAATTCTGAATGATAGCTTTGCTGGATAGATTATTCTTGGTTGTAGGTTCTTGTTGTTCATCACGTTGAATATTTCTTGCCACTCCCGTCTGGCCTGCATCGTTTCTGTTGAGAAATCAGCTGACAGTCGTATGGGTGCTCCCTTGTAGGTAATAAACTGTTTTTCTCTTGCTGCTTTTAATATTCTCTCTTTCTCTTTTGCTCTTGGCATTTTAATTATGATGTGTCTTGGTGTAGTCCTCTTTGGGTTCCTTTTCTTTGGGGTTCTGTGTGCTTCCTTGACTTGTAAGTCTATTTCTTTTACCAGATGTGGGAAGTTTTCAGTCATTATTTCTTTAAACAGGTTTTCAGTATCTTGCTCTCTCTCTTCTTCTGGCACCCCCACAATTCTGATGTTGGTACGCTTGAAGCTGTCCCAGAGGCTCCTTACATTATCTTCACATTTTTGGATTCTTTTCTCTTCTTGCTTTTCCAGTTGAATGTTTTCTGCTTCTTTATATTTCAAATTTTTGACTTGATCCTTGCCTTTCTCTAGTCTGCTGTTAGTACTCTGCGTAATAGTATTCATTTCAGTCAGTGTATTTATTATCTTCTCTTGGGTCTCACTAAATTTATCCATCTTTTCTAGCATATTCTTGCAAAACCTTATAAGCGTGGTTTTGAACTCTATATCCAGTCGTTTTTTTTCCTCCATTTCTTTTGCTTGTAATCCCTTCCCTTGTCTCGGCATTTTCACTGTGCCGGGGAAACTTCTGTGCTGGATTCAGCCGCAGAAGCCTCTATTGAGCTTGGGAGGGTGGAGTCTCAGGGCTTAAGGGACCGCCTTGCCTTCCAGTCGGCCCCGCCCTCCACGGCCCCTGAGTCTCATGTGACTGGGTAATGGCTGGAGCGGTCCTTGTGCCCCCGCACCCGCAGCGCCTCTGACCGCTGCCTTTCCGGCTCCCCTGCGAACCAGGACCACACGAGTCTAGGTCCCCAGGGTTTCGCCCAAAACAGGGGCCCAGTGGACTCAGAAGTGGCACAGATCGGAGGGTCTGTCTCCCGCCCACTCGCGAAAGCCAGCGGCACAATCAGCAATCCGTCCTCCGCGTGGTGCCGTGCGCGACCAGACCTCTGATCCTTTGCAACTCCCCTAAATTTCCGTGCACTTCTCCCTTTTCACAGTCCAAACTCCCCCCGTATGAGTTTCGGCTGGATCTGGGGTTTAGTGTCGTAAGAGAAGGGGTTCAATGCCGTTGGGAGTCTCCGTCTCCCTCCCGCCAGAGAAAGCCAGCCAGGTACTCCGGCACCCGCTCTCTCAGCGCGCGTCTCCGTACCTCAGCTTTTTGCAGCTCCTCTGGGTCTCCGTGAGCCCCTCTCTTTCCCTCTAGTTGTAGAACTTCCACTCAGCCAGCTTTCCTGTGGTTCTGGATGATGTCCGTTCTGTCTTTCAGTTGTAGTTTTGAAATTGTTGTGCGAGGCAGCAGTATAGGTGTTTACCTATGCCGCCATCTTGGATTCTCCTCTTCTTCCTATTCTTAAAGAGTACCTTTCAGCATTTCATATAATACTGGTTTGGTGTTGATGGACTCCTTTGGCTTTTTCTTATCTGTGAAGCTCTTTATCTGACCTTCAATTCTGAATGATAGCTTTGCTGGGTAGAGTAATCTTGGTTCTAGGTTCTTGCAATTCATCACTTTGAATATTTCTTGCCACTCCGGTCTGGCCTGTACAGTTTCTGTTGAGAAATCAGCTGACAATCATATGGGTGCTCCCTTGTAAGTAATTAACTGTTGCTGCTTTTAATATTCTGTCTCTTGCTGCTTTTAATATTCTGTCTTTGTCTTTTGCTCTTAGCATTTTAATTATGATGTATCTTGGTGTAGTCCTCTTCGGATTCCTTTTGTTTGGGGTTCTGTGCGCTTCCTGGGCTTGTAAGTTTATTTCTTTCACCAGGTGGGAGAAGTTTTCAGTCATTATTTCTTCAAATAGGTTTTCAGTATCTTGCTCTCTTTCTTATTCTGGCACCCCCATAATTCTGATGTTGGTACCCTTGAAATTGTCCCAGAGGCTCCTTACACTGTCTTCAACTTTTTGGATTCTTTTTTCTTTTTGCTTCTTTGTATTTTAGTCTTTGATTTAATTCTTGCATTCTTCTAGTCTGCTGTTAGGTGTCTGTATAGTATTTTTTATTTCAGTCAGTGTATGTTTAATTTCTAATTGGTCCTTTTTCATCTCCTCTTGGGTCTCACTAAATTCATCCATCTTTTCTTTTTTTTAAAAAAAAATATATTTTTATTGATTTTTTTATAGAAAGGAAGGGAGAGGGATAGAGAGTTAGAAACATCAATGAGAGAGACATCGATCAGCCATGTCCCCCACTGGGGATGTGCATGTCCTCCACTGGGGATGTGCTTGCAACCAAGATACATGCCCTTGATCAGAATCGAACCCAGGACTCTTCAGTCCACCAGCTGGCACTCTATCCATTGAGTCAAACCGGTTTTGGCTATCCATCTTTTCTAGGAAATTCTTGAAACACTTTATAACCATGGTTTTGAACTCTATATTCAGTCGTTTGTTTTCCTCCATTTCTTTTGTTTGTGATCTGTTTCTTTGTCTCCGCATTTTTGGTGCTTCCCTGAGTTGGTAGCTTTGTGTGCTAGGTGTTCTATATAGCTCAGTAGCTCTGCCTCCCCAGTTACCTGAGGTGGACTCTCTTGGTACACCCCTTTGTGGACTGTGTGTACAGCCTTGTTGAAGTTAAGTCTTAATTGTTGTTGGTATCACTGGGGGAACTTGATCTCCAAGCCAGTTGGTTGTGAGGATCAGCTGTGTCTATGCTGGGAGAACTTCTGTGCTGGAGTCAGCCTTATGATACAAGACTTGCAAAATTGGAAAAGCCTCTGTGCTCAACTTGGATGGGGCATAGTCTCAGAGCTGAGCAGACAGCCTTGGCTTCCAGTCAGCCCTGCCCTATGCAGCCCCTGGGTCTCAATATCCCTTGGTAATTGCTGCAACCCTTTCTGTGCACACTGGCACTCCCGCGCCTCCAGACCTCTGCCTTTTGTGGCTCCCCTGAGTTTCCATGCACTCCTCCCTTTTTTTGACAGTCCAGACTCCCCCCATATGAGTCTTGCCCGGAACTGGGGTTCAGTGCAGTTGGGAGTTCCACTGCCCATCCTTTCCATGTGCATGTCTCTGTACCTCAGCTTTTTGCAGCTTCTCTGAGTCTCCGTGAGCCCCTCTCTTTCCTTCTAGTTGTAGAATTTCCATTCAGCCAGCTTTCCTGTGGTTCTGGATGATGTCCGTTCTGTCTTTTAGTTGTAGTTTTGAAATTGTTGTGCCAGGCAGCAGTTTAGGTGTTCACCTATGCCGCCATCTTGGTTTTCCTCTTGGTGGTATACTTTCTATTTTTATGATGTGATTCACTTTTTTTTCCTAATAAATTCTTTCGGACTTACATATTTTTACATCTTTAGTTTCAGCCTTTCTATAGTACAAATGTATCTCTAATAAGCAGCTTATTATACCATTTCACAGCTTATTATACCTGCATTTTATGTTGTTGTTAATCCTCACCCAAGGATATTTTTCCATTGATTTTTAGAGAAAGTGTTTGGGAGGAGACACAGAGAGAGAAACATCAGTGTGAGAGAGACACATCGATTGGTTGCTTCTGTCTGCAACTGAGGTACATGCCCTTGACTGGAATTGAACCTGAGACTCTTCAGTCTGTGGGCTGATGCTTTATCCACTGAACAAAACTGGCTAGGGCTTATTATACCTGCATTCTTTTAAAAGCTGATGCTCTATTACTCAATGAATTTTATCCATTTATATTTGTGATTAATTACGCACTTGGATTTTTTTCTATTATCCTCTTTTGTACCTTTACCATGGTTTTTCCTTGTTTCTTTTTGTGTTTCTCATGATTTTTCTTAGGTAGATCTTAAAACATTGAGATATAGTTGACATATAACACCGTATCGGTTTTAGCTGAACAAGGTAATGACTGGATATTTGTATATATTGTAGAACGATCACCACGATAAGTCTAATTAACATCCATCATTACATGTAGTTATACATTATTTCTCCTTGTGATGAGAACTTTTAAGATTTACTCTCTTACCAACTTTCAAATATATAACAGTGTTATTACTATAGTCACCACACTGTACATTACATCCCAGGATCGCTAACTTTATAACCACATTCACCCATTTCACTCACCCCAACCCCCTGCCTCTGACAACCACTACCCGTTCTCTGTATTTATGAATGTGTTGCTTTTAGAATCCACATATAAGTGATATGATACAATATTTGCCTTTCTGTGTCTGATTTATTTCACTTCTTTTATTGGCTGAATAGTATATTTTTCTTACCCATTCATCCATCAATGAACACGTAGGTTAGCTTCATATTTTGGCTATTGTAGACAATGATGCAATAAACATGGGGCACACATATCTTTTTAGGACTTAATTTCCTTTGGATAACTGTCCAGATGAGGTATTGCTGGGTCATATAATAGTTCTATTGTAATTTTATAATGAATCTCCATGCTATTTGCCATTATATTAATGGCTACACTAATTTACAATCCTAGTGCACCAGGGTTCCCTTTTCTCTGCATCTTCTCTGACCCTTGTTTTTTCTGTTTTTGCTAGTATCCATTCTCACAGGTGTGAGGTGATGTCTCACTGTGGTTTTGATGTGCATTTCCCTGATGATGAGTGATGTTGAGCATCTTTTCATGTACCTGTTGGTCTTCTTTGGGAAAATGTCTATTTCAGACCCTCTGTTCATTTTATTTATTTATTTTTATCCTCGCCAGAGGATGTGTATGGATTTTAGAGAGGGAGGAAGAGAGAGGGAAAGAAAGAGAGAGAGAGACATCAATGTAAAAGAGAAACATCCATCAGTTGCATCCTGTACACACCCAACCTGGGATCAAACCCAAAACTTAGGTATGTGCCCTGACCAGGAATTAAACCCCCAACCTTTTAGTGCATGGGACAGTGCTCCAACCAACGGAGCCATGGGACCAGGCCCCTCAGCTCATTTTAATGTTGTGAGTCTTGCTGGATACCTTGCCATGTTTAACAAGTAGAATCCTGGGTGGAGTACCTGAAACAATGGTGTCTGAACACCGGGAACACTGAAAACGAGCTGGTGAGCTCCGCATAGCCCCTGGTGTGGCCTGCAGGGTGTTTGGGCTGCAGGCA
The DNA here is from genome assembly GCA_011751065.1 of Lasiurus cinereus. Taxonomy (NCBI): domain Eukaryota; kingdom Metazoa; phylum Chordata; class Mammalia; order Chiroptera; family Vespertilionidae; genus Lasiurus; species Lasiurus cinereus. The sequence goes on along the minus strand of JAAGEH010000470.1, from coordinate 579,644 downwards.
GGAGGAGCCCAGGCTGAGCCTGGCTGTCTCCTGGAGCTGCAGAGGGAGTGTAGGGGGGTCTTGGGAGGCCAAGGCAGCTAGTCTGCAGAATAGAGCCCGGGACAGGAGGGAAAGCTCTGGAATCTTCAGAGGGTTTCCCTGATCAGCACAGGTGTGAGGAAACTCTCTGAAGTGGGGGAAGAACCAGCTAAAAGGAGCAGAGCGGTCCTCCTCAGAGCTCACTCAAGCAAGGAAATAGTGATCGTTCCCTCCAGCTGACATGAGAGCCCTCATCGTCCCCGGGGCATCGGATTAAGGATACCAGGGGCTTGCTTCAGGGGTGGGGAAAATTTGCCTTAGATTAGAGGCTGGTCTGATCTCACCTGACAAACACTTAAAATGTCAATCTTGGGAAGATCAAACTATTTGTAAGTAAATAAACTGCATCCCAGAATAGAGCTCAAGAGTATTTACTGAAATAGAAAAATATCCAGGATACAGCAAGGTAAAATTCAAGAATTTGGCATACAACGAAAATTTACAGCATGGAAAAGAGCAGGAAAATACGAACCAGAGTGAGAAGAAAAATTAAAACTAATGTGGGGCCCAGCCAGTATGGCTCAGTGGTTGAGCATGGACCGGGAGGTCATAGTTCGATTCCCAGCCAGGGCACTTGCCTGGGTTGCAGGCGCACTCCCCAGTGGGGGCGTGCAGGAGGCAGCGGATCCATGATTCATTCTCATCATTGACATCTCTC
>JAAGEH010000470.1:568295-578808 GCA_011751065.1 Lasiurus cinereus | reverse complement strand
ATATATATATATATATATATATGATTGATTTTTTACAGAGAGGAAGGGAGAGGGATAGGGAGAGAGAGATCAATCAGCTGCCCGCAACCAAGATACATGCCCTTGACCAGAATCAAACCTGGGACCTTTCAGTCCACAGACTGATGCTCTATCCACTGAGCCAAACCAGTTTTGGCTGAACATGGAGGATTTTAAAAGACCCAGATTGAACTTCTGGAGATGTAAGTTACAATGAAAATACAGGGGATGAGGTTATCACCGGATCAGACACTGGAAAAGAAGAGATTAATAAACTTAAATACATAGTAGAAATTATCAGAAATGAACACAGTGAGTGAAAAGACAGAGTGGGGGGAGAGAAAATGAACAGAGCATAAATGGGCAACTTCAACAGCTTGACAGCCAGTGTAATGGGAGCCCCTGAAGGAAATCAGAGATCAGAATAAATATTGAAGAAATAATGGGGCAGGGGGAAGAGGAGGGGAGAAATAATGGCCAAAAATGTTTCAAACATGATGAAAACTATAAATCCACAGATACAATAAGCTCAACAAACCCCAAGCACAAGAAAAATGAACCAAATTACACATCATAATGAAATAGCTTAAAAGCAGTGATAAAGAGAAAATCTGAAAAGTAGTCAGAAGAGAAAAAGACACAGTACACAGAGAGAAACAAAGATAAGGGTAATTGCAGATTTCTCATCAGAAATGATGCAAGCCAGAAGATAGTAGAGCAACACTTTTAAGTACTGAAACAAATGGCCAACCTAGAATTCTAACCCAGTACTCAGGTCAAACTGTGTCTTATTGCTGCTCAGAATTCTCAGTGGTTTCCTGTCGGGAGGTCTGACTGCGCTGGGCTCTGACTCTGGGATAGAGGTGACCATGCAGCAGGCTTGCTGGTAAGTGCTCCGAGGACCAGCGTCTACGGAGGAGTGAAGAGCGCAGCGCTGGGCGGAGGGGAAGCAGAGCTTTGATGCAGTCTCAACAGAAGGCTCAGCAGACCCGCTCAGGAGTTTTGAAAATGGATGTCCCTCCAGAGCTGTCCTGAGGTGAGGAAAAGGGTGGAGGCCTTTGCACTCACAGGCTGATCGTTGATCAGATCTGGGATGCTCCAGGGAGAGCGTGTGGTCCTGGATGAGGCATCTTCCTAGATCAAGGGACAATCCCAGAGAGGGAACCAGCCTGGGAATGGCGATCTGGACTCTGAAGGGGCCTCTGGATGACACCACACCACCCACTACACTTTCAAAAACCAAGGGGAGAAAGGCCAGTCTTCTTAGTATAGCACAAAGGTCCTTTATGAACTTGCACGTGCCTTCTCCTGCCATCTCAGACTCTCCTCCCACCCTGGAAATCTCTCCCATCCTCTGCCCTGGCCCCTTCTAATCCTTCAAATGACAATTGAGCCCTAACTGGTTTGGCTCAGCGGAAAGAGTATTGGCCTGTGGCCTGAAAGGTCCCAGGTTTGATTCCGGTCAAGGGCCTGGTTGCAGGTACATCCCCAGTAGGGGTTATGCAGGAGGCAGCTGGCTGATGTTTCTAAGTCTATCTTTCTCCCTTCCTCTCTGTAAAAAAAGAAAAAAAAAAGACAATTGAATGTACCTCCTCTGAGATGCCTCCTCTGACTGGTCTTGCAGACTCAACGGCACTTCCTTCCAGCAGAGTGATCAGGACCTTGGACTCTGGAGCCAGGCTTTGGATCCCAGCTCTGCCACTTGCTAGCTGTGTAGCCTAAAGCAAGTGCTCAAATCTCTGTACCTTAGTTTCTTCATCTATAAAATGGGTACGACATCAGTACCGCTACCTCTTAGGGTTGTTATGAGACTTAATTGAATTAATATGTGCAAAGTCAGAATAGTGGCAGGAGTAAAAAGCTGCTGCTATTGTTGTTGCTGAAGATGCTCAGTGTGCATTTATCGAAGGCAGGAGGGTGGAAGGAGGGACCTGAGAGAGACAGAGTATGTTCAGTGAGTGCTGAGCAACCCAATCTGTCAGAAGGACAGTCGTGGCCTCTGTGGGGCCCTGGAGGAAGAATGTTTAATGTCTCGGTAAAGAGTGTGCATCAATCTTATTTGGTGAGCAGTCAGAGGCGACGGCAGAGTTTGTCAGCAGACGGGAGGAAGGGCCAAAGAAAGAGAGAGCCAGGTGGAGCCAGGAGGTAAGGTGTATTTGTGGTGAGGTGAGAGTTATAGGTGAGGGATGGGTAGAAGGAAGGGGTGCGAACATATGGCTGGGAGGGGAAGTGAGCGTAGAGGAAAGTAATATGGGCTCATGGAGGATGGAGCGAGGGACTCAGTTGAGGCTGATGGGCACAGGCGTGGAGTGATAGGCACATGCTGGGAGGGCAGAAGTAAGGGGTGATGGGGACAGGTGAGGTGAATGGGGACAGGTAAGGAATGAGAGGGCCCTGCTGGGGGATGGGGATCCAGACCAGTGAGGAGATCCTAAGAGCCAGAGCAGAACCACACACGCGCGAGCCCCTGAGCTGCAGGAGAGGAGAGAGGAGCAGAGTAGAATGTGATGTCAGAGAAAGGGCGGTGATGTAAGAGCCGGGGCGGTGGGGCGGTGATGTCAGGGTTGGTGCTGATGCTGGCGGCGCAGTGCATTGTGGGCAGCTCCCCGCTCTGCCGCTGCCACCGCTGTCGCCCGCGGAGGATCGGGGCCGGCCGGGCCGGGATGGTCCCGGTCCGGAGGCCGCCGCCGCCGCCGCCACCACCACCGCCGCCGGAGGGAGCGGGCCGCCCAGCGCCGCACTGAGCCGCCCCCGCCCCCACCCCGCCCCGGTCCCGGGGGATGCGCCGCCCCAAGCCGCTGCCTCCGCGGCCGCAGCCTCAGCCGCAGCGGGCACAGAGCAGGTGAGGCGGGGCGAGCCGGGTGGGAGTCGGGGAGGGGGCTCCTTCTGTGGACCCGCGGGGCCGCGGGCCTGGCTCACCTCCCAGCGCAGCCTTCCCCAGCGCCCCCTCCCTGCTGCCGTCTCCGCCCGAGCTGGGACGCTGGCCTACACTGCCTGGGCCGCCTTCGAGGCCTGGACCAGCGCCCTGCCCCCGGCACACATACCCACCCTTTCCTGCCGCCGGCCGGGCTTTGCTCCCCTCTTTTAACCTCTGTCCCTGTCTCGAGGGCTTCAGTCTCCTGTCGCCCCTGACCAGTCGATCGAGCTGTCTCCATAACCTCTCTCCCTTGTCCTGCCCTCCACTCCTGCCACCAGCCTTCTTACCAACTTCCTCGCCCCTCAACTGTGCCCAGAAACCCCTCTCCGCGTCCTGTGGCTTCTTCACCTGCCATCATGCTCTCTCACCTGTCTCTGTTTTACCCAACCCCCTCCTCTGATCCTGTCACTCCCGGTCCCTTTCATTCCCCTCTATTCCCTCCTACACATCTTTTCCTCTATTTCCATTAGCCCCCACTGATCTCCGTCATCTCTCCTTACTGGGCTTCCAGATTGCCACACATGTTTGGCTCACACCTTGCATAGTTACACATCAACACCTACATTCAATACCACGAGCTCCCAATCACTTAGACCTCTCTCTCCCTTCTCAGCCCCACACTCTCAAACATGCGCTCTGACAGGTCCCTAAAACCCCCTCTGAAGCCCTCTCTCACGCACACCCAGAAGGTCCTGAGGGGCAGCCATGGGGCAGCCACATTACTTGTGTTCCTGTCATCCAGTCCTAGTCTGAGTTGAGTGTAGTCCTCTGAGGCAGAGAGTGGGAAGGAAGGTGAATAGGGAGAAGCAGGGACCCTTCTTTTGTCCTTCCGTCGCCACTCTTCCTTCCCCACCGCATCTGTTCCCTCTAGGCTTGTCCATCAATAAATGGGAGCAGGACCTAAATTCCCCCATCAACCTAGAGGGCCCACCATCACAGGACTGGAAGGCCCACCAGAGGTCACCCTGTTCGCCTCAAGGATCCCTCCCTACCATTCAATTGGTCCTTTCATCTTATCTTCAACCTGTCTCCTCCACGTGTATTCCAGACTCCTCCTCCCCCAACCGTAACTCCCCCTTCCTCCTGCCTTTGCCCTCTCTGTCCTGCAAGTTCCTGCCCCATATGCCACTTGGCAGAAGGAGGGCCTGTTTGATATCAGTTCTGAAACTCTGCAGTTGTGTGGACTGGAGGAAACAGTCAGCTGAGTCACTTGAAGAAAGACAGAAAAAGAGTGACAGTGTTCTTCCCCATGAAGATCCCTTCTCCACATGTCCCTCATGGCACACCATGACCTGTCCAAGGATGTCTCCATGCCTTCACCATCCATGCTGCTCCCCCACCCCAATCAGGATGGCTCGACACAGGAGCCCGGGGCATTATCCCATCCCAAGGAAAGACAGGTTTATGGAGTTCCCAACCCGTCCATAATATCTTAGGCACTTTCCTCCTCTTCACCCCACCCTCAGCCCCAGTGACTTCTTTCCATCTGTGATGCCAGGGTCACTGTGAGGGCAGAGCAGTGCTCTTATAGAAAGTGTAAGGGAAGAAAAAAAAAAGACCCTGGTTCCACTCCTGTACTGGGCTGGCAGAAATCTCAAGTTATCTCTTCTGACTCCCTGCCTACACATGCATATCATACAGAGACATGAAAACACACACAAGCTCAACAGACATGGATGTACAGGCACAGACACACACACACACACACACACACACACACAGGCACAATCAGACAGGCAAAAGGATAAAGGGGACAAATACATGGTGATGGAGGATGACTTGACTTTGGGTAGTGGGTCCAATCAATATATAGAACACGTATCATAGAAATGTACACTTGAAACCAATATGATCTTATTAACCAATGTCACCCAAATAAAGTTAATAAAAAAGACACACAATACACACACACACTCACACAGAGGGATACATGCACAGACACATGCAGACACACAGGCACACCCTCCATTTCCCTGGGTGACATTGGCTGCCTCCCAGCCTCACAGTTGGGACGCTCTCCCTGATACCCAGCTTGTACCTATCCTAATGCAACAGGAACTGTTCCTTCTTGGTCCCTGAGCAGACACAGAAAGGTGTGGCCAAAGGCTCTCTCACCCCACGCTCCCCATACCTGCTCCTCCTGCCTCTCATTTGTTAGGCTGCTTCCCTGCAGTCCCCAGTTCCTCCCAATTCAACCTGCCTCTCTCTCTGAGAGGCCTTATGCTACTGTCCCTTTAAAATCCATGTCTTGAGTCCATTGTCTTCTCTTCACCTCCTCACTCCTCTCCTTGCATTCTCAGGCACACGGAGAATGTATGTGCCTCCTGGCAGTTGAATCTCCTCACTCAGCACCAGGCTCGAGGGGCTGCTGGGTGTCTCCTCATTCTCTGATGATCACATCTCCCCTGGTGGGTTCGCAGGTCTCTGTCACTCTGCTGCGTATCCCCCATGGGTCCCCCCTTCGTCAGCAGTTCCCCCTTTTCAATAAGCCTCAGTTGCACCTCTCCCCCGCATGTTGTGGCACAGGGAAGGGGTGGGTGCCAGGGGTCACAGGTGGAGTCACTCAGATTGGTCCTTCTCAGCCTAGATCTCTCCAGTACAAGCCTGGGTCCCAGGCTGGTGTGCTCCTTGGTAGGCAGTCTCCCCCACATTAGCTAGCATATGTCTCTGTGGGAAACAGTTTCCCCACAGCCTGTTCACAATCATCTTCCTCTCTTTTTCCCAGCCATGTGTGTTGCTGGTTCTCACATCTCTAGTTAGTAGTTTGTGTCTCCTTTCCTGTGGAAAGTATTTGTCTTCTCCTCTGACCTCCACGGGTGCTTCCCCCAGCAACCCCAGCATCTGTCTGGTGGGCCTGGGAAGGATGGAGCTCCCCTTCAGCATATCTGCAAGGTGGTCCTTGGTCCTCTCCACTCACAGCACCTCTGCACGCCCCCAGGTAGATGGCCCCCCCAGGGCAGGCCCTGCGGACACCCCTCCCTCCGGCTGGCGGATGCAGGGCCTAGCGGCTGCTCCTAAGGACGAAACCAACATGAGTGGGGGAGGGGAGCAGGCCGACATCCTGCCGGCCAACTACGTGGTCAAGGATCGCTGGAAGGTGGTGAGTGAGTGACCGACGGGTCAGAGGGAGGGGCGGGAGAGGTGGGGAGGGGGGGATTGGAGACCAGTAAAAACAGGTGCCTTTAGCGTACCTACCTAATGAGGGAGGTGCCCTGAGCTCATTTGCATAGTGCTTGCCGGCCCTTATTTTTGCCTACACTTGTGGACACTCGCTTTCTCCCAGTGCCGACTCTCCAGCCCCGCCCTCTCTCACCCCTTTCCAGGCTAGGTCACGCTGGTCCGTCCCAGCCTGGAACAACTCCTGGTTGGAAGTCTGAGCTGGAGCTGCAGAGCTCAGTGGGGGCGGAGGGAGGGTGGGGGAGGGAGCTCTTTCACTGGCGGACCTTGGAGAAGGGCGAGTGAGCATGTGTCCGTCCGCTTCCGCAGAGGATGGAAAGGCTTGGGTTCCGGGAAAGAGGCCCCGCAGCCTGCTCCCACCGCACCCGCACTCCATCTTCTCCATCACCCTCCTCCCCTCACTGGTTCCTGCGGCAGGTGCAACATGCTGAGACTCCATCTCCCAGCGTGCCTTGCTCATCCAGCCCAGGACTTCAGGCTACTCGGCCTGCTGGGAGTTGTAGTCCAAGCCTTCTGGGGAGGGTCTGGATGGGAGGGGGACACTTGAAGGTTAGAGAAAAGGCCGTGTCTGGGGAACAGGACCTACTGTAAATCAATCTCTGTCTCCCCTCACCACCCGGCTTTCCATCACATAAGAACTTCTGTTTGCCTCTTATCATTGTGGGGGCAGGCTGCTGGGCCCTAGGTTTTCGGGGTGACAGTGTGTGGATCTGCACCTGGGCGGGAGCCAGGAGGAAGAGAGGGAAAGCATTACAGGTCAGGTCTATACTGAGCCTCGCTCTTTCGTGGTGTATGTGTGTGTGAGAGTTGGGAGAGGTTCAACTAGGTTAGGGGTTGAGAGGAGAGTGGGGCCTGCGTGCAGGTGGGTCTCCATGACAACAACCACTCCACTGGGCAGGTCCCTTAGAGGCCAAGGATGGGGGCAAAGGTGGCAGCCTTGTCAGGGATGTCTTGGGAGGGGGTTACACTGGAGCAGCTGGAAAGCTGCAGGTAGGGGCTGTCTGGGTCCCCAAGGGAACCTCCTGGGAGGGACAGTAACAAGACAGAGATTGGGGGAGGAGGAGCCAGAACAGTAATCAAAGGAATGAAGATCCGGTAAAATGAGGAATGTTACAAGAGCTTCTTGTGCTGGCAGATTAGAGACAGAAGGATACTTGCACTGAAGAGGTGAGAAAAAGATGGTGTTCATGAGTTTGGGTTATAAACTTTCTTGTGTTTCTTTGAGAGGAAATGGGAGATGAGAGGGAGAGGAATGACAAGAGGGAGTTAGGGAAAGGGGGCATGCATGCAGTCTTTGCCAGCTTACCTCTCTTTACTGCTCACTTCCTCCCTGGCCCCTGGACAACTAGCCCTGGTGGGGTGCCAGACGCTTCCTTCAGCCATCTCCCCATGAGGGATGGGACAGAGGCATGAGGCAGAGCTCAGGAACCAAGAACAAGTTGCCAGAGACAGGCTGTAGTCAGGCAAAAATGAGGGTCAGAGATACCAGATGGAATATTTAAAAATAATAATCTTGTATTCTTCTTGAGGCAGGATTCTCAGAAGTAGAATCACAAACAATAATAGTAACAAAAACTTAGCGTTTGTTTTGAGCACTTACTATTGCCAGATGCTGTGAAAAATGTAGATACTGTTAGCCCCATTTCACAGAGGCACATAGATTCCTTAACTTGTCAAGTTACCATGACTGGTAGGTAGACCCAGGTCTGTCTGACTGCTGGGCCAACAGTAATGCTTTCCAAGAATTAGCCCATCCAAGAATCAGGACCATAGAGCTAATAGATCTTTGTGACCAATGCTAGCCCAACTCATTTTACAGAGAAGGAAAAGTGGAACCTCCAAAAATTTAAGAAACTAACTCCAGGTCATCCAGAGCTGGGCCAAGAAACCAGGTTTCCTTTCTCCTATGTGAATGCTGGTCCTGTTATGGTATATTTCTCCTCCAGTTTAGAGGGCCCTTTGGCAGGGGAGAGGATCATGAATAAGGTTTGGTGAAGGGAGTCTGAGAGAATATTCCTGTTACTAGGCTGTGGGCGTGCCTGCATTCTGGCTTTCCTGGGCCCTGGACACTCCTCCTATGGCCCCTTCCTCGATAATAAATTACTAAAAATTATATTTTATGACTACATTGGTATAAAGAGGAACACATTAATATTACATATTTAAATTTTCTTTTTGACCTAAACGTTGATTTCTCTCTCCTTCTGGTTTTAAAATAAACTAACACTTGTTTCCTGAAAGTATTATGGGCCTAGTCACTGTGTCTGCTGTGACCCATGCATAAGGGCCTAGGGAGGAGGGCTGTTGGGTGGGTGGGTGAATGAAGATGCCCTGATCCCCACCCCAGGGACGTTCAGTAAAGAGTGGGTGGGTGGTAAGAAGGGGCCTAAGGAAGAAACAATAGACTCTGGAAATGAAAGTGGTGGAGGAATAACCCTGGGCACCCTGGGAAATTGGAGAGTAGGTGTCAGAAATGTCTTGGTGGCCCTGACCCCTCTTTACCATCTCTAAGGATTTTGGAGCCTGGTAGATCTGAGCTTCAATCTCAGCCCCGACACTTTTAACTCCATTGTGATCAACTGTTCCTATAATGTCATAGTTCAGAGTGTGGGTGTACATTCGATTGCCTGGGTTTGAATGACACCTGGCTTTACTACTTCTAGCCATGTGCTCCGGGGGGCCGGGCACTTACCTCTGTGCAGAATGGCAACTCCTATGACTCCTCACCTGTGCTGTTGGCATCCTTTGGGGATGAGCTGAGATGACATCTGGGAGTCTGGAGCACAGAATGGAGATGCGGTCGTTGTTCCACCCCTCACCCTTTCCTCCATGCGCACACACAGCAAACTACAAAGGAGTCCAGAAGATACTAAAATCTCCCCTGTGTTTAAAGTTCCCCAGGGAAGGTGTGCCCTTGCTTCCCCGGAGTGTGCATCTATCCCTCCTGGTTCTGAAATTCTCCTGGAAGTCGGCCTTTCAACTTTTGTCTCAAGTAGAGAGGGACTCTGGTTTCTCACTCCCCCCACAACCCCCGCCCTGCCCCCTCTCTTCCTGCCTCCTTCCTGGGCACAAGAGTCTTCAAGATCCCATCCGGCCTTCCAGTTCTCTTCCAGATCTTCCCTGCATCCTTCTCTTTCTAGAGAGGTTTCAACACTCACCCACTGGGTGCTCCCAGTGCTGAGCCCAGCCCGCCCCCTTCCTCCCTCCATTCCCACCGAATAAACACTCAGGGGAGGGCTTCGTGGTGCAGGAGGCTCAGGGCCAGTTACAGGCTGGCTGATCAGAGTGTCTCCATCCAATCATTAGCAGTTGTGGCTCAGTTATTAGCCAACAGGATGCACATGAAGGCACTGGAGGGCAGGTCACCTGTGAGACGCAGGCTCCCCAAGGAGGTGAGAATTGAGCTGCACATCTTTCTTCAACCAAAGAACTCAGCACCTTCTCCCTTGTCCCCCCATCATTGCCAGCAGCACCCTCACTCTCCAACATCCCTGGGCCTCTGACTTGACATGACTTTCATCCCTCCCATAACTCGGCTTTGCTCATCTCCACTGCCGATTCTTCTTCCATCACAGTTCTCTCTGTCTTCCCTCACTATCTGCCCTGGGATGCTGGAGGAGGAGGAGGATCTGGAAGGTTAGCTCTCCACTGCATTTCCCTGGGTATAAGCAGATTCACTCCAAACCTCCTTTCCCACATGTTCCCAAAGAGGGGAGCCACCTGGGTGTGGGCACCTGCAGGGGCCTAGGGAGGGATGTGAGCTTCAGAGCAGGAACTGTCTCCTTCAGACCTTTCCTGGTCTCCTTCCCAAATACTCCCCAACCCAATACTCTGCTGACACCTTTTTGGATTCTGCTAACCCCTTCTGGGGGGTCTGCCCTGAAGCTGGGAGGTTCTGGAAATTGGTCTTCTTCCGGAGGTTGCTCAGTCCGGGCAGCAATGGGGGAGCATGATATTGACTGTCCTTCCAGTGAAGAAAAGATTCATGACAGGTGATTATCTCTTCAGGATCCACGTGACCTTGGCTCCATGTCTATATGAAGTCACACATCTCATACCCTTTCCCACTGCCCACCGACATCTGGCTCTGCCCACGGGCGTGTGTGTGTGTGTGTGTGTGTGTGTGTATGTGTGTGTGTGTCCACCATGGCTGAGCTCTCTGTCTCCAGCACTAGGAAAGGAAGTGGAGGCCCTGGTGGGTGGGGCAAGGAGGGAGACATGAGGTCCTCCCCTTCAAGGATGGCCCCTGCCCCCATCAATGAAGGATGCCACCCAGGAATGGCTGGGATGAGGAGCTGCTCAGCCTGATCCCTGTGTCCCCCATCCCCCTCACCTGTCTCTGTAGCTGAAGAAGATTGGGGGTGGGGGCTTTGGTGAGATCTACGAGGCCATGGACCTGCT
>JAAGEH010000470.1:380283-568285 GCA_011751065.1 Lasiurus cinereus | reverse complement strand
GAACGTGGCTCTCAAGGTGGAGTCAGCCCAGCAGCCCAAGCAGGTCCTCAAGATGGAGGTGGCCGTGCTCAAAAAACTGCAAGGTATGGGCCTAGGGCAGGAGAATGGGAGGGGAGAGGTGATGGGTTGAGAGGCTGGGGAGATGTAGTGTGGTGGAGGGAAGAGGGGACCAGAGTCGAAGAGCATGGGGTGAAGGGCAGGGGGACCAGGAATCCAGAATACACTGGGAGCCCACCTGTGGTTGGGGAGTGAGGAGTTGGGATTGGGAGCCTCCTGTCTGTGTCCTCAGGGAAGGACCATGTGTGCCGGTTCATTGGCTGTGGCCGGAATGAGAAGTTTAACTACGTGGTGATGCAGCTCCAGGTGAGTGCCCCTAGCCCACGCGTCCCTCCTCCAGTCACCCAGGGATGTGGGCTGCTACTCCTGTGTGTGTGTGTGTGTGGCGGGGGCGAGGGGAAGGGAGCCTGCGACCCCGGGAGGAAGGGGAAGTGGGCACAGCCTTGGGGGTGAGGCTGGGCAGAGTGGCCCAGTGGTGGTGGCGGTGGCGGCTGAGCAAGGTTGCCCCTCCCGCCAGGGCCGGAACCTGGCTGACCTGCGCCGGAGCCAGCCCAGAGGCACCTTCACGCTGAGCACCACCCTGCGGCTGGGCAAGCAGATCCTGGAATCCATCGAGGCCATCCACTCCGTGGGCTTCCTGCACCGAGACATCAAGCCGGTGAGGGCTGCCCTGCCCCACACCTCCTCTCCCTCTCCAGCCCAAGCCCCATCTCTGCCTCTTACCTGCCTCACAAGAGCACAAGCCCTGTCTGCCCTGGGCCATGCCCATACCAGCTCCTGTACTTCTCTCCCTTTCCTTCACCCCTCACCGGAAGAGTCCTTGAACCTAGAAAGGTGAAGGGTCAGGGAAGAACAGGAGGGTTGAGGGAAAGGGACCAGGGCTGGGCCTTTGTCAAGAACTCCAAGTAGCTAATTGTGTGACATCTTGGATCTTGGTGCTGAAAAAAGTGCCATTCTTAAGGGATGAAAACTGGGGCTCAGAAAGATTGATTGAATGGCCCAAGATCACACAGCAAGAACACTATAGGTGCCCTCCTCCTTAGTTAGACTAAGTCTCACTGTCCTACTGGAGAGTCCCACGGATTGAGAGCTCGACAGACCTTGTTTCAGCTGTCAGCTCAGCCATCAGTGGCTGTGTGATCTTGGACCAGCCCCCTAAGCCTCTTGACCTTCATTTTCCTCCTCTCTAAAACGAGGAGAATCCCACCTGCCCCTCAGATGAGGTGCTGCGCTGGCTGGCATTTTACTTTCATGTGAGGGTCCCTCACCCTGATTCCTGGAGCCCCTTGGGGTGAGCCAGGTAGGGTCGGAGCCCAGCGCTCACACTGCTGTCTTCCTGCAGTCGAACTTTGCCATGGGCCGGCTGCCGTCCACCTACAGGAAGTGCTACATGCTGGACTTTGGGCTGGCCCGGCAGTACACCAACACCACGGGGGACGTTCGGCCTGTGAGTACCACTTCACACAGCAGTCCTGGCCTCCTGGGGACCCTCACGAGGCTTCCCTGTCACTGCCTGAATGGGCCCGGCTTGTGTTCGGTGCCACTAGCACCCCACTCTGTGGGCATACTTGGCCATCCCCTCTCCCCCTCAGCCTGGGCTCTTGATGGCTGCCACACTCACACTCTGTGATCTGTCTGCCCACTCGGGTCAAGGACGGACACTGGGGCAGGAGGCAGGTTTAGGACTGAGGTTGGAGTGTCCGGTTTGCTCCTGACCAGGCCAAGGTGACAGGGGTGGGGGATGCCTCGGGGAGGTGGTCACGGTTAAAGTAGGCAGAGGTGGGCTTGGTGAGCAGGGCCAAGGTTGGGGCAGCAGGTGAGGTTCCTGGTGGTGGTCTCTCCTCTGCAGCCTCGGAACGTGGCCGGGTTTCGAGGGACTGTTCGATATGCCTCGGTCAATGCCCACAAGAACCGGGTGAGTGGCAGAGCCAGGCCTGAGGGATGTAAGGGCAGTAAGGTCAAGGGCAGGTGTGCTGCTGAGGGAGAGGGTGGGTTGGGCAGCTCTGGAGGTGCAGAGAGAAGGATGGGGCAGGGGCTGGAGGCTGCCATTCCAGAGACCCCAATTGGAGAAAGGTTCTGCCTGTGACTCCCCCTTCTTATTTGTGGGGCTCCTCTCCTCTCTGTCCCCAACACAAATCTCTATGGGGTGAGAAAGCATTTAGAAGTTTTTAAAATATAGATAGGTTTTTATTGATTTCAGGGAGGAAGGGAAAGGGAGAGAGAGAGACACATCAATGATGAGAATCATCGATCAGCTACCTCCTGCACGCCTCCCACTGGGGATCAAGCCCATAACCTGGGCATGTGCCCTGACCAGGAGTGGAACCATGACCTCCTGGTTCATGGGTCGACCCTCAACCACTGAACCACACTAGCCGGGCAGCACACACAGACGTTTTGACTGTGATTCTGTGTGTGCTGGCTGATTGGGGAGAGAGCCATGGCTTCAGGGAGACCTCAGTTGTGCCCATAGATGTCTGAGTGTTAGGCCTCCTTGACTAATGTGCCTCAGTGGAGGCTTGGATTCCTGCTCCCAGGGAAGGACCTGAGAACTGTGGGTGACACTCCCCCACCCCCATTTTTCCACCCCCAGGAGATGGGCCGCCATGACGACCTATGGTCCCTCTTCTACATGTTGGTGGAGTTTGCAGTGGGGCAGCTGCCCTGGAGGAAGATCAAGGACAAGGTGAGTCTTGTGCACCTAGATCTGAGGCTGCGGGGTGGGGTGGGGGCAGCGGGGGCTCCATCTGCCTGTGCTTCTTGCCTCCAGGAGCAGGTAGGGATGATCAAGGAGAAGTATGAGCACCGGATGCTGCTGAAGCACATGCCATCTGAGTTCCACCTGTTCCTGGACCACATCGCCAGCCTCGACTACTTCACCAAGCCTGACTACCAGGTGGGGGAGCCTGCCGCCTGCCTGCATCCCCGGACACCTCTCTGTGGGCGACCTTCGCCAGCAGCACCCTCCTGCCGAGGCCCGTGCCCCTGCCGGCGTGGCCCTGACCATCTCCCCTTCCAACTGCATGAAACTGTTTTGCACTCTTATGAACAGTAGGCGCAGCTAAGATTTATCAAGAGCTTACCCTGTTTTCAGTGCTTTTCATGCATTAATTTATTTAAGTTTCAAAACAAGGCTTTGGTGATAATTGTGTGTTCCTTATGTCATTGTTTCAGAATTCAACAGTCAAGCCAAGTGCTTTCAAGCACTTTGCACCAAACTCTGCAGTGGGGTGACTGTGCCCATGTCATAGATGAGGAAACTGAGGCCTGGTAGCCTGGGTAGGAGCAGGGCTGGCCTCAGGCACATCTGATTCCAAGTCCAGTGCTCTTTCCAAGGCCCACACCCCTGTAGGACCCACGACCCTGATCAGAGGGTGGGGAAAACAGCTGAGTGCAGAGCCCTGGTTGCTGGCAGAGATGCCACACTTGGGCAGTAGGAGGCCATATACCCCCCCTCCCCTGCCAGTTCTTAGCTCAGCCTTGCAGGGTCCCCCAGACCAAACGGCTGTGAGCACACCCTGTGCTGGGACCTGTGCTGGCGGCTAGAGATGTAGAGTTGGCAGGTGGGTGTGTGAAGTTCGAGCCCATGCACTGGGCCCAACCAAGGGAGCCGTGTGGTGGGGGAACGGGGAGGCCTCAGAGAGGAGAGGTGGGCGGGAGGCATTGCGGCAGGGAAGCTGCCTGTGCACACCCCGCCCCCAGGTGGTGGGTTTGGGAACTATAATGGTTTGCAGCTGCTGTGGCTTCTGCTGAGACGCTGGAAATAGCAAAGGAGTCTGGAGCCCGCTAATGGGGGACAGGTCTCAGGGGGCTTATGTCCAGCCAGTGGGGTTTAAACCAAGATGATAATTTGCATGCTGATTTGCATATTGTGTACATGTTTTCATTGAAAAATCAATGTGCCCTTCTCCTTCCAATGCCTCCTCTTGGCCTACCCTGTCCTGGAAGGCCCCTCTCTCCCCACTGCCATCCCAGCAACTGCCCCTCCTCCCGGGAGCCCCAGGGTCACCTCTCTGTCCTCCCACCACCCCCACCCCTGCAGTTGATCATGTCGGTGTTTGAGAACAGCATGAAGGAGAGGGGCATCGCTGAGAACGAGGCCTTTGACTGGGAGAAGGCTGGCACGGACGCGCTCCTGTCCACGAGCACCTCCACCCCGCCCCAGCAGAACACACGGCAAACGGCAGCCATGTTCGGGTGAGTCTCGGAGGGGCAGTGGCTGGGGGACCATATGACCCCTGCCCAGAGCTGCCTGCTCTCTCCTCCTCTTTCCACCTGGACACACCTGGCCGTCTCTCCTATTTTTGGTGCTCAACAGGGGGGTTCTCACATCCCAGGAAGTTCTGCCACATCAGCACCCACAATCCGGGTGCAATGTTAGGTCCTCATTTGGGCTGCTGACCTCAGTGGGGATCAGGAAGCCCCGAGTGAGACTGCTGGAGCCCACAGGTGTCATTTCTCCAGCTCACGTGCGTTTCTCTAGGGAACATGTCCGACGCCACCCCTGCCCCCTCTGAGGCTTTCAGAGTGTTCTCAGAGTGGAGTCCAGGGTGTTTGTAATGGTGAGGAGCTATGTCAGCATCGTTGACAAGCACAGGGAGAAGGTGGCCACGTGAGAAGGGGCTCCCTACCCAATCATAGGAGCGAGCCAGGGAGACAGGCTGGGGCTCCGGGGAGACCTTTGGGAAGGAGACTCCCCAGGACTTGTCAGCACGCTGTGGTGCTCTGATCTATAAAGACTTTGCTCAGTTAACTTGAAATGGTCCTTCTCTTTATACCCACTCCTGGACTAAAGGAAGCCAAGCAGTGATCACAGTGGGAATTCCACTGGGCCTGCCTGGGAAGCAGCTGGGTCTCTCTCTCTTTATATATTTATACTGATTTCAAAAATGAATGGAAAGAGAACTATCAGTGATGAAAAAGAATCATTGACCGGCTGCCTCCTGCACACCCCACCCTGGGGAATGAGCCTGCAACCTAGGCATGTGCCTTGACCAAGAATTTAACCCTGACCACCTGGTTCATAGGTCGACACTCAACCATTGAGCCAGGTCAGCCGAGTGGGATCGCTTAAATAGAGCGAGGTGGTGTTGTGTCCATCTGGAGAGCCACATCTTACCACCCTCTGGTCTCAGAGGTTTTGTGAGCTGGGGTGGTGACGGGCTGAGGCCTGCTGGGGCCTCCCCTGTGCCCATGTCCATCTGGCAGTGATCTCCAGGCCTGTGCTGGCAGGAGAGGGTACCCATGTCAGCCTTGCCCATCACCCCTCCGGCCTCTCCAGGGTGGTCAATGTGACGCCAGTGCCTGGAGACCTGCTCCGGGAGAACACAGAGGACGTGCTGCAGGGAGAGCACCTGAGTGACCAGGAGAACGCACCCCCTATTCTGCCTGGGCGGCTCCCTGAGGGGCTGGGCCCCGGCCCCCTCCTGGCCCCCCATCCCGGGGGCCCTGAAGCTGAAGTCTGGGAGGAGACAGATGTCAACAGGAACAAACTCCGGATCAACATCGGCAAAGTAACTGCAGCCAGGGAGAAGGGCATGGCGGCCTTCCCAGCCCACAGCCCCCCGCCGCCCCCCCACCCCCGTCCTCTGAGCACCCTCTCCCCAGCCCACGGCCCGCTTGCCCCCTCTCAGCATCACTGCATCCTGGTGCTCCACCTTCCTGTCTCCTTCACCCTGAGAAACCACTGACCCACAGCCAAACCTCCTGACCCACAGCGGCCTTTTCAGCCCCGGCTCACCGACTCCCCTCTCCTGCAGACCCCCTGCGTGGTGGAAGAGGAGCAGAACCGAGGGGTGGGAGTCCCCAGCTCTCCGGTGCGAGCCCCTCCAGACTCACCGACAACCCCAGTCCGTTCTCTGCGCTACCGGAGGGTCAACAGCCCGGAGTCCGAGAGGCTCTCCACTGCGGACGGGCGGGCGGAGCTACATGAGAGGAGGTGGGTCTGGGCCCAGGGGGTGGTCCAGGGCCCCTGGCTCCCCCCGCCCCCCGCCCCCCAGGGCTGGGCTGGAGGAAGGTCGGGTTCAGGCCGAAGAGGGCGGACTCAGAGAGCGTAGAGAGGCTTTGCCTGGTCTTCAGCCAGACTCGAGTCCGCGCCAGGGCCCGCAGTGCTGGAGGTTAGAGCTAAGATGGGCCGCGGTGGCGGAGGGCCAGCAGGGACCCGGCAGGTCTGCTGGGTGGAGGAGCCATGTCCCGCCCTCCCCGGCCCTGGGGAGGACCTCACCCCGCAGGGCTGAGGCCTGCTCGGCCCCAGGAAGGGGATCTCTCCGCCGGGCCCTGCTCTGGGCCCAGGGCCTCTCCACACCCAGCGCGTGGCCCCTCCTCTGGGTTCTGCCCCAACCACACCCCGCCTCTGGGATGGGGCGCCCGCTCCTCCGGGGCGTGGAGACCCTTGTGCTGACCAGGACAGAGGGCTGCTGCCCACCCGTCTGCAGGAGCCCGCACGCCCACGCCCGGCCGGCCTCACTTTCGCCCGCAGTAGCCTGGAGAGTTCGGGAGCGGGGAGAAGCGGGGGAGGGCAGTTTGGAAGGGGCATGAATGGAGAAGAGCGGACGGTGTGCCCCGCACAGGGTCAGCCCCGCAGAGTGAGCCCCTGTTGCAGGATGGTGGGTAAGGAGAGGAGTGCGGAGAGATTTTTCTGGAAGGGCGTTTTTAGGATCTCATAGGCAGGGCAGACGGTTTGGGGGGCGGGTCCCGAGAGCAGGAGAAGATCTGAAGCAGATCGGATCTGGGCTTCCCCTTTCCCTGCCCTCCGTTCCCTGCCCTCCTCCCCCCCACTTCAGCCCTCTCGCCCTTGGGTGCTCGCTCTCTATGTCCATGAAACCGCGCTCTCAGGGAAGGGAGTGACAGCAGCCATCTACATGGGACTCTCAGTGTCAGGCCCTTGGCGGCCTCCCTCAGGGTGTTTTTATTCTAAGCCTTATTGACAAGTCGTAAAGCCAGTGTGGAGTCAGAGTTGGCAGGTCTCACAGAGGCCCGAGGCAGTGTGTTGGGAAAGCCCAGGGCGGCTGCGACCTGCACCCCTCCCCTCCTGCCCGAGGCTGGGGGAGGACAGTTCTCCCTTTTGTAGTGGCCTGTCCTCCACACACTGTCAGACAGGAGTCCGCCACGCTGGGACCATGCACCCCTGGCGACAACCTCGGGAAATAATGTGAGGGTCACCGCACAGTTGAAGGTAACAGTGAGAGATGTCCCAAGGCGGGTCTGTGCCCCAGCCGTGAACAGTCAGACGGCAGACAGGCCCCGTCCCCGCCTGCCAGAGCTCATGGCCCCTGGGAAGCAGGTATGTAAACTCAGGTGCTCTGTGATGAGAGGGGGACCAGGGAGCACTGGAGGACAACTGAGGATCCACACAGGAGGTGACATCTGAGCTGGATGGACAGCACAGGGTGGAAGGATGGGCCTGTGGAAGGAACAGCATGTGCGTGTGGCACAGAGGCATGAGCGTGTGGGCCATTTGAGGAAAGCGTGTGAACCTCAGGTGGGTCTGGCAGAGGAATAGGAAACGCGGCCTGAGTCTGGCAGTTAAGGGCCTTGGTGCCACACTAAGGGATGTGGACTTTTCCTTGGGGCTGGGAGCCCCTGGAGTTTGTTAGAGGTGGTGAAACCGCAAGGCAGGTTTGGAGGGTGGGAGTAGAGGAGGCTAGAAAAATCATCTACAAACCCAAGGCCAGGTGTATGCCAGGGATGCAGCAGGAGGGAGCGCCTGGTGGGGTGTGAGCACGGGGCCGGCAGCTGGAAGACTGGCTTTAGGAAGATGAAGGTTCCTTGGGGTGCTCTGGGAGAGCATTCTTGAGCACAGGAAGCAGACTTTAGTGCCTGTACACTTACATTCCTGGAATACAGTAAGCATGTTGAATGAATGCATGAGTGGATGAATGAGATCTTTATTGGGAATGAGGGCAGAGGGTGACAACCAGGAAGTGATGGGGCCACTCCCAGGGTGGGAGAGGTGCCATGATCAGAAGGGTCCAGATGTTGCAGGCCACCCTGCCACCTGTGTGGAGTCCTTGGAGCTCCAGAGAGGCTGGCACTGAGCCTCACCTGGTTGGCTTTACAGGTCACGAATGGATCTGCCTGGCTCACCCTCGCGCCAGGCCTGCTCCTCACAGCCGGCCCAGATGCTGTCAGTGGACACGGGCCAGGCCGACCGGCAGGCCAGCGGCCGCATGGATGTGTCAGCCTCCGTGGAACAGGAGGCCCTGAGCAACGCCTTCCGCTCAGTGCCACTGGCTGAGGAGGAGGACTTCGATAGCAAAGAGTGGGTCATCATTGACAAGGAGACGGAGCTCAAGGACTTCCCCCCGGGGGCCGAGCCCAGCACATCAGGCACCACGGACGAGGAGCCGGAGGAGCTTCGGCCCCTGCCTGAGGAGGGCGAGGAGCGGCGGCGGCCAGGGCCAGAGCCCACTGCCCGGCCCCGGGGACGCTGCATGCAGACACTGGCCGAGGAGGACCTGCGACAGATACCATCCCAGTTCCCACCACCCCAGCTGAGCCTGGCCGATGGGCGATCAGAGACATCGCAGCCCCCCACGCCAGGAAGCCCTTCCCACTCACCCTTGCACTCCGGACCCCGCCCTCGACGGAGAGAGTCGGATCCCACTGGCCCTCAGAGGCAGGTAAGGTTGGATTTGCACCCCACACCCCTCCCCTGGACACCCACAGTCTTGGCAGGAGAGCCTGAAGTGCAAGGGCTCTACCGACCAGCAAGCTGCATGCATCGATGAAGGCAGACAGACAGAAGGGTCTGCAATTCTGCATGGGGGGCAGACGAGGCCTCCCAGAGGAAGTACCCTCCAAGTTCTGAGTTGAGTCTTGCATTATGGGCAGTGTCAATAGGTGACAAAGCAGGAGAAATGCCTTCCAGGCCAAGTGGACAGCATGTGCCAAGATCCCGAGGTGGCAATCAGAAAGCATGGCGCTGGTTGCATGTTGTAACAGAGAGGCTGTGAGGCAGGTCCTGGGCCTGTCCTGGGGAGCCTTGGGGCTAAGCTAAGGGTTGGAGCTTCATCCAAAAGCTGGTAAGCCACCAGCGTCTTTTAAACAGGGGTGTGATGGGATTACATTGGTCCTTATGAATGACCCCTCTGGCTGCTGTGTGGAAAGTGGATCGGAGGGCACAGAACTCAAAACAGAAAGGCCACATGGCAGGTAGCAGCAGGAGAGCGCCCTGCTAGCTTGGACCAGGGTGGGAACTCTGGATATGAGTCAAGGTGGACATAGCCAAGAGGTATTGGGGCTGTGGCAGGAGGGGGTCTCAGCTGATGCCCAGCATTCTGGCTGGATGGCGATGCCATCACTGAATGGTTTGAGATTTGGACACAGAGATCTCGTGGTGCTGTGGGATGTTCACATGGAGGCCTGAGAGCTCAGGAGAGATTTCAGTTGGAGACAGGCTTTGGGATTCATGGAAGCCACAGAAGTGGGTGGTGTCACCCAAGACCCTGGGTGGGGTGGGGAGAACCAAGGGTGAGGGCAGAGCCAGGAGCCACTCAGCCCCGCCGGCGGCGGGGGATAAAGTGAGGGTCGGGGGCTGAGAGGGAAAGGGGTTTGGAGAAGGACTGAGAAGGAGGGGCCAAAGCGTGGGAGGAGCACCCAGGAGGAGTCCTGGAAACCAGGGAAGGGGTGGTTGAAGGGGTGAGACAGCAGGGAGGGCAGGGAGGTTTCTGTGGTTGGGGCAGGCTCCATGCAGGAGCTGAGCCCTCAGAGCCAGGAGGAATAGACAGTGTTAGGGAGGAACCAAGCCAGGGCCGGAGGGATTCTAGACTGGGCACAGGGCAGGCATGTGGAGGGCCCTGGGAGGACCTGGTTAGGCTGTAGCGGCAACTTTTCCTATGGGAGGACTGAGGGAGAAGGATGGAAGGACAGGGGTGGAGGGTGCCAAATCGCGAATGGCTGGCTGAGGATGCACAACGGAAGGCCACTGGCCAGGCCTGGCTTCTCTGTGTGGGGAAGAGGCTGACCTCTGTCTGATCCAGAAAGTGGTGCCAGCTCTTATCCGGGTGCTGAATGGGGGCCGTGTTCTCTCAGAGGCTGGGAAAGCCCAGGAGGGGATGCTGGGGTTTAGGGACTGTGCTTCGGTTCACCTCATTACCTTATCACCTTATCACTTTATTGTGCCACATTGGAGACATGCACCTAGGAGATGGGACGGTGCAGGGCTGGGGCCAGTTCTGCTTCGTGCTCAGATCTGGAGGCCCAGACCCAGGAGCATGTGGTGCCCTGAAGAAGGGCAGGCAGGGCTGTATTCAGCCCTATACCTGTGTCTAGAAGAGAGGACTCTGAGGCAAGATCCAGAGGAATGTGCATCCTGGCCTTGCCCTGGATTCTGGAAAATTGGGGGCTCAAAAAGAGGGTTTCATGAGCCTTCACCAAGAGAGGTCTTAGCCAGTGTTGGAAGCTCGACCGGGGCAGTGTGGGCTGGCACGACTGTGCTGCTTCCCTGAGCATTGTCCCCAGGACCAGCTGGGACTCCTCACTGCTCTCTCACTTATTCACTATTTGCTTATTCATTCCATACCTACTGGGCATCTACTCTGGGCCGGGTACCCGAGGCATCAGAGATCATAGGCACAATAGTTTGTGCCCACAGGAAGTACAAAGTCTAGGAAGGAACCAGTCTGGGACAGAGAGAAAGCCCAAAATTAGAGTCAGGAGGCCTGGATTCTAGACCTGGGCTCGGCCAGTCCCTTCCTGGTGACTGTGCCAGCTGGCCTCCGAGGGAGCTGTCGGGTGGCTTTTCTCACTTCAGACTCCCACTCGTGTCCTGGGAGTCATCCTCCCACTGGGGAACTCTGGCCAAGCGGTGAGGAGAGAGGTTTGGGGGAGCAGGTCCAGGCCTGCTGTGCAGTCAGTCAGCCAGTCTCGAGCTTCGTTTCTGCTCATCCCTGTGAGCAATGACTTGTGTGTCTAGAGGGGTGTTGGGTGACTGCAGGCCGTAGTTTCCTGACAGAAGAGAGATTGGTTAGCATTCTACACATGTGCGGGTGCATTTTTGTGTCAGCTTAGCTCAGGGCTGCGACATATGTCCATATGTGTGCACGTATGTGGGGGCACAGCAGCGTGCCTGTGTAAAGTTGGGAATGGATCTGTGAGTGTGTAGAGAACCACAGAAGCCTGGAAGGAGACTAACAATCATAGCGACAGTTCTAATGACAATGACAGTGGCTGTTGCTGCTCTCAGCACTTCCCTACTGTGCATGTGTATTTCCCACAACAATACTGTGAATGGGCAGCCCCTGTGGAAAAGTAAGGCGACAGAGGCTCAGGGTAGCTGTCATTAGCCCAGGGTCACCAGTTAGCAAGTGGTAGAGCCGGGATCTGAATCCAGGCAGCTGACTCCAAGGTCGTGCTCTGGGCCAGTCAGACTGAGGCCTGTGTGTTTAGGAGAGGAGCAAACACAGGCCTGAGAGAGCAGATGGCTTGGGTGGGGTCAGAGAAAGTCAGACTGGTGTGTGTGTGTGTGTGTGTGTGTGTGTGTGTGTGTGTTTTGCACACACTGGCTAGGCCATAACAGCAGGTGTGCCCACAAGGTGTGGCATGATTAACCAAGTATTTCAGTTCAGGGTGAAGCTGAGACCTTACTTGGTCAAGGGAATAGAAAGAGAGAAAATGGGCCGGCATATTTTTCCTTTTTAGCTTGACTTTGTGGGGGCTCCCAAACCTGGCTACAGCTGGAACTACAGTTAGTGAAACTCCTTCCCTTCCCCCACCCCCAACTAGATTGAATGGCTCAGGGCAGGCAGGAAGTCTATAGGGACTTGTGCAAGGAATCCTTCCCTCCCAGACCTAGCTTGTCCGCTCAGATCTCATTATGAACTTCCTCATAGCAGCAGTCCTTAAAGATATAGGCACCCGTAACTCTGCCACCTGCCCCCATGCAGAGCAGGGATGAGGATAATGTGGGCCTGGCATGAGTTTAGACCAGGCACCCAGGAGTTGTTGGTATGTGTGCCACGATACTTTAACTGCTTTTCTTTACACACACCTGGGTTCTTCGCTGGGAATTTAAGGTGCAAATTAGAAGTGGCTGGGAAACCGAGGGCAGAGGGGAGAGTGTCGGTCAGTGTGTGATTTGGAGGTCAGTCAGAGTGTGATTTGAGGGCGGATGTTCGCTAGGTCATCTTTGGCTGATAACACAGCAGTCAGCATGCCCGGAGCACATGGACATTTGCTGGCAGCCACGAGGACATTGTCCTGCCAAGTGCCAGGCAGTTCACTGGGTGCTGAGGGATGAAGGCAAACAATGTGGCTTTCAGAGCTCACGGTCAAGAGAGGTGGGGTGCGGTGCAGTGTGTAGACCTGAGGTTCATGATCAAGGGCCTGGAAGGGCACAGAGAGCTCTTCTTTGCCAGGAATAGGGAGCTGCCTGGCAAAAGGGAGGGTCTCCCAGCGGTGATGCTTCAGCTGCAGTTGAAAACAATCACAGGTGGCACCTGGCCGGAAGGGAGCATGCTGGGAGTAGATCCCCCTGGCAGCTGAGCAAACTCTGGCTGTAAAGCTCGAGCTGTCCACACGTGCATGAGAGGGGCTGTGGGCAACTGTGGGTGCCTCTGTCTCTTGTGACTCGGGGCAGGCCTTACACCCCACCCTCAGCACTGACAGCAGTAGCTTAAACAGTTCCTGATTTTGACCAAAAAGAAGCAGGAAGGCGAAGCAGGGTGAGGGCAGAGACGGTCCTATGGGAGTATCCTCCTGCCACCCTTCTCTGCGGGAGGCTCTGTGCTGGGTCCCTGGGTCCCCATTTGACATCTGCAAGGAGACACTGGAGCTGAGTATCCTGGGCCCCTCCCTTTTCCTCCCTCTAGCAGCTGGCCTGGCCAGTCCTCACTGCCCCACCGAAAGCTACTTAAACTGGCCTCAGTCCCAGGCAGAAGTAGGGGTCAGGATGGGAGGAGTCTGGTGACACCCAAGTCACCATTTCCATCCCCACATGCCTGGGATCCTCGGGCTCTTGTGCCTTTTTCCTTCTGAAGGCACAAGGCCAGGAGGGCACCAGTTAGGATTCTGCCTTGTGGCTCAGCCTTGGCGAGGACAGGGGGAGAGCCACTTTGGAGAAATGATTTCTGTGTGCCCCACCTCCTGCCAACTTCTTCCCTTTCCTCATCCTCATGAGCGATTTGAAGGATAAAAAAGCCGCTTACAAGACTGTGCTCTGGGCAGGTGCTGGTGTACGTGCACTGCATGTTACAACAGCTAATCTGGCAGCCATCTGAGGTGTGAGTTAGGATCACTGCATCCCCATGTCACCCCGCATCCCATGAGGAGGCTGAGGCGGGTGAAGGAAGTAACTTGCTTGAGGTCATCCAGGTAGTAAGTGATGGCACTGGGATTCAACCATGAGCCGTTGGACTCCCGAATCCTACCCTTCTGAGCGTCACTGAAACCCTGGCACCGCCTGAGAGGGGCTGGGTTGCTGGGCAGAGGGTGTGCAGGCGTGCGCTAGACCTTAGGAGTCCAGCTGGGGAGACAGACGGCGAACAGCTGCCGAACACATGGCAGTGACAGCTGCAGAGCGGGGTTCCCCCACGAGAGGGAACCCTGAGCTGGCGGGCCGAGCCAGGACGCTTCCGGCAGGAGGTGAGCGGCGAGATCTCTGCCCGGAGGCCGCGGTGTGAGAAGTGCCAGGGAGGGAGGGATGGGGGCGTCGGAGGCGCGAGCCTGATCCCCAGGCAGGACCGGGTGGCCCGCACACCCTGCCCGACCCCGCCCACCACCGGGACGCCGTCGCCGCGGGCTGTGCGCGGTGGGTGGTCCCCGAGACGGAGCTGTCGAGTCTGTGCCTGACAACTCTTTTCCCTCCACTCTCTTGGTCTCTTTCAGTTGGAGGAGGACAGACTCTCGGGGCACTCCCTCCCGCGGTACAGCCCCCTGCGACGACTGGCGTCCTCCGTGTTCTCCTCCTCCACGCTGGAGACCGAGCATTACCCGCACCCCGGCGGCGGCGGCTCCTCGGGCTCCTCCGGTTCCCTCATTCAGCGCAGCCGCTCGGCGGAGAGCAGCCCCGTGCGGGCGCCCCACCGGCGCCACGCGCCCCTCGCCGCCGGCAACCACAGACTCGTGCCCTCGGTGCTCCGCATCTCGCGGTCCCAGCTGCAGCAGGTGTGGGCCCGCTTCACCCACAAGACCTAGGCTGGGCCCCCCCCCTCCTGGAGGGGGCAGGTGGGGGGGGTGGGGAGCAGACAGAGACCATGGTTCCTTCCCAGGACGCAATAATCACACTCACACGCCCCGTGCACCCCACCGTGCAATACAGCCCCATAGTGCTGGCCCAAGGTACTGTAATGCCCACCCCACGGCCCCTCCGCGGTGCCAGCGAGGTGGTGCAGGAAGGGGCGGTGCTGTCTGTGCAGTTTCAGGGACAGGGCAGGGGTACTTGGCTGGAGCCACAGTGAGTCCAGAGTCCAGCAGAAACCCAGTATCAGGCCACGAGGCATGCTGGGTCAGAGGCAGTCTGGCATGGTTATTCTGTTTAATCTGTGATCTCTTGGCGAGGCTGGGCCCAGTCCACCCCCAGGGGGTGGCAGAGCTGGGCCTCCCTGTGAGGTGTGAATGCTCATCTATCTGCATGGGGCAAGGTGGTGGCTCTGCATATGAGAGAGGGGCCTGGCCAGCCAGTTTGGGGTTTGGTGTACTTCTAGACTCCCTGATAGGGGGAAGAAGCCCTGTGACCCAGCAAGCCTTTCACATGCCACTGTCACAGCGGACAGAGTCCCAGCCTCCCACACTCAGCCCAGGAGGCCGGAGCTCCGTCCACTGCAGGCTGCCCTTGCCAAGGCGCATGTGCTCTCACCCACTGTGGGGGGGCCTGGCCCGGCTCCTCGGGAGCTGAGGATGGATGAGTGGAGCTGGGAGCTGGAGCGAGGGGCGAGGGACCTGGTCTGGAAGTAGTGACAGAGAGAGGGTTGTTAAGGATGAGGCAGGATCTGAGAACTCAGGACAAGTCCCACCCCTGCCCTCTCAGGGGCAGCTCCTTCCTGTAGGTGCTCCGCCAAGCTGGCTGGTCCCAAGGGGCCGTGGAGAAGTCAGAGCAGAGGGAGGCAGAGCAGATGGGGATCTGGAGATGGGGTGGGGATGCCAGATTGCTTATGCCCTTTCTGCCCATTTCTCAGCCCCTAATCTATCACTGCAGGGACCCCCAAGGCTCCCTTTTTTCATTCTCGTCCATGCCAGCCAGGCAATGAGGTAATGATGGCGAAGGCACCAAAAAGGACAATGCCTGTACAGGGAGGGAAGGAAGAGAGGCTGAAGGTTTGTAAAGGTGTGTTGTATGAAGCTGTGCTTGCGCGCATGCGTGCACTCTCGTATGCTTCTATGTGAGCACTTGTGCGTGTGGCAGGGCTGCCGTGGGTGGTTGCTTAGGCTGTGCACTGCACAGTTCCGTATGTGGCTGTGTGGGAGAGTGCACGTGTGGGTTAGGGAATCAGAAAGATCTCTGTGCAGTCCTAGATGGTTTCCTACGTCCCTATGCTCCTCTATGTTCTTCTCCCCCTGATCTCTGCTTCCCTTCCACTCCACTCTCTTCACCTCCCCAGCTAGCTCTGATTGGGAGAGAACCCTCAGAGGCCTAGGGGTACCATAAGTGGGGTGGGGGGAATGGCGGCCATGCACAGTGCCCTCCTGGGTGGCCAGCATTGTGGTGTTACTTATCCACGTGAGCTATGCACACCCAACTCACTCCTTTCTCCAAAATCTACCCCCGCCATGTCTGGGTCAGGATTACCTTTCCCATTTGGGATGGAACTTGTGCCCCGCCCCACCCCAGTTCTGGCTGCTAAGTTTTAGACCCTTCTTCAGGGCTATTTTGGGTGCAGAAGGTAGAGAAGGGGTCAGGGCAGAGACTTCTCCAGAAGGGACAGAAAACAAGCACAAAGGTGAGGGGTGGGATGAGCAGTAGCCCCTCCCACCTTCCCCTCTGGCCCTCCCCCTGTCCTTCCAGCTAGTGTCAGGCGGTGAAGTGGAGTCTGTCCACCAGCCACCCCAAAGGTCAGCAGCAGTGGGGGCAATGCCCTGCTCTCTGGGGTTAGATGAAACCAAGTACTCCCTTATCTGGCATTCCCTTCTAGAGGGTTCCACTACCTGACCCTGAGCACAGCTCCCACCAGTGACTAGCACCCTGAGGTACTCTAAGATCCCAAAGTGCCTTGTGACTAATCAAAGACAGTGGCACTACCTTCAGCCTTGTTTTAGCATCAAGTGCATATTACTGTTTCCAAAGCCTTTGGAAGTGGGGAATCCATCCCAAACATGGCTAAATCCACACACACACACACACACACACCAGGACTGGTATCTGTGGGAGTGAGTGTGTCCTTTAAAGTAAGATTATGATTCAAAACATGTTGTCCTTTGAGGGACAGTTTTACATGCCCTCTAGGGTCGGCGGGGAGAGTGTCTTGTAAGCCATACTGCTTGGAGCAGACTGAAGGTGATCTTGATAATGTTATTATCTTTTGAGGATGGCTTTGACTTTTGGAAGCCACATGTTCAAGTTCACGTGAAGCTTGGCAGAGCCCTGCCTGGATTGAAATTGAGTGGCCCGGGTCCCAGGCGGGCAGGGGAGTGAGCCTGCCACGTGATCAGGCTCCTTCTTTCTGAAGTTTTCCCTTCCTGAGAGAAGGCCACTCTGCCCTGGGAGAGGGACAGCTCCCAGGGCCAGTTTTGAGAAGAGGCAGCACTCTGTGGTACTTGGAAGATGATGTTTTTTTACAGTCACACCCAGCCTACTGGAGTGGCTTCCAATTATTTATTTTTTATTACATTTAATAGTCACTGGCACCCAGGGCTTATTTTGTGCCAGGCAGTGGTCTAAGCACTTTACAAAATTAACTCATTTAACCCTAATAATAGCCTACGAAGTAGAGCCCAGTATTGTCCGCAGTTAATGGATTAATTAGAATATTTAATTTACAGAAACATTTAAAAAAAATAACCTCTGCCAGTGCTGAATACCTGAGGTCTTGTTTGATAGTTTAAAGCATTTCTGTCTATTGACCGTCCCTCCCCATCCCAACTAGTAAGAAGGGAGTTGTCTGTGAGCCAGACTTGGATGGTGTCCAGGTGGAGGTCACTCCAGAGTACTGGGGTTGGTTGAAATGGCAGAGCCTGTCTCTCCAAAGACCCCAACCTCTCAATCCCCCAGTACCCCAAGCATCCCCTGGCAGCTCTGGGCTTAGGCAGCTGAGTAAGAGTTACAGTGGAGAAAGCAGATGCTCAAAACACTGACCTAGTTGGGTCACAGACAGAGCAGGTCCTGACGTTGGTGAGCACTGACCATGGGATTTAAGCTGAGTGTGAAGATGAGCCGAGCATGTCAGGGAGCGGGCAGATCCAGGGACTGTAGTAAAAGGGGACCCTCCACACCATCCTATGCTCAGCCAATTGTTGCTGAAACCTCCAATTTTTTATGTGAAGTATCACAATTTTTAATTATTGGCATCTAACTTAAAAAATAGTAACAGCTTTTTAAAGAAAAATCACTGTGTGAGCCAAACAAAACCAGTGTACAGGCAGAGACCCCAAACTCAGTTTGAAACCGTGAGCCTGACACTGCCGACCTCCCTATGTCCAAGGCTGCAGCTCTCACAGGGACAGGCAGGCTTCTTAGAGCTAGTGCACAGGGTGTGTGTTGGGGTGGGGGGTGCTTGTGTGTGTGTGTGTGTGTGTGTGTGTGCGCGCGCGTGCACGTGCCTGAGTGGGAGCCAGTGGACTTGTTCATGGTGAGAAGCTCTCCTCATAAGACCAGTATTTTCTCTGTGGGACAGAACCCTGAGTCAGTGAAAAATGCTCTAGTAAATTCTCCATAATGAATAGATCTTCCACACACTCAAGGCAGCTTGGGTCATAGCAATAACTAACGTTCTCCCAACACTAGCATCCCACACCCAGCAATCTCCCTCTGCATTTCCACTTTTGGGGAAAATGGGCCTAAGATTGCCTAGGTGGGGGTGATGGCATCTCTGAGCCATGCTGGCACATCAGCTCCTGCTTCCCCAGCCAAGGGGGGCAGGCCTCTCCAATCCTCCCTGAGGAGGGTCCCAGGACCCTCCTCACAATTCTTCTACTCTGCCCCGCATAGGTCCCTTTTTCTGAGGAGGGGTGGTGCTTCTGCCAGGTTCGGAGGGAGGAGGGAGCCTGGGCTACTGGGGTGAGCAGAAGGAGCTGTGTCAATGTGTCTGTATTGGGGGGCCGGGGAGGGGACCATGCTTAGAGGAGGGTGTGGGTGCCCGTGGCTGTGGGAGCACAGAGAACGCTGTGTCCCCTGCCATCGGCGGGTTGATGGAAACATAGACCCCTAAGGAGGTCCTGAACCCCACCCCACCCCAAACTCCACTGAGATCCCAACTTGAAGGGCAGGAACCTCCCACCCTCATGGGCAGACCTTGGTAACAAGGAGTGTGACAAATCACTCTCCTGAAGTTAGGGGGCATGTCCCCAAATTTCACATTATTCCCACTAGGAACAGAGGTGTCCCTGGGGCCGGTGGGCCAGCCTCTGAAAATGTTAAAACAACCTTCTCCCTAAGGGAGAACTCAGTCTGAGGACAGTTCCTCAGATTTCCCTAGTGGTTCCCCACATCATCCAGCGGTCCCGCCCCCAGGGAAAGAGCTGAGACGCGCGGCAGTTGGGGGAGGAGAGGCAACGACACCCAAAGGAGCGCGGGAACCTTCCACCCCTGTCCTTTCACGTGGCTCCACCGTCAGTTCCCCCTGCACCCTCTTTTCTACCTGCACAGGCTGGGGTCACTTTGCCACACTAACCGCCCACGCACACACCGCCCGCTCTCCGGACCGCAAACTAGCAGCCCCGCCGGGGAGAGCACAGGCCCGCGCTTCCGCACCGCCCGCAGGTTCTAAGGGTAACGGGACCCCAAGCCTCACTTTCCGCCCCTCCCCGTCGCAACACGAATGTACGTTCTGTCTTTGTAACTCGCTGCTGCGCAACCGCAGGGGCTTCGGCCCTTGCCCCCCGCCCCGCCCCCAGCCGACGAGCTGCCTGCTGCTAAACACTCCACTGGGGCTAGCCCCCCCTGCGCCCCGACGTCGCTCAGCCAGTCCTTGGCTGCTTCCGCTCCGCCGGCTCCCTGGCCTCGGGGGAGGGCGCGCTGCAGCGAGGCTCACGCGCCAGTGCTTCCAAGTCGGGGATGCCGACGAGGGGCTGGGAGGCGGCGCTGGCCGGTCCTCCGGCTCGAAGAGCTGCCGTCGCCCACCCCCGCCTCCCTTACCTCCCGCCTCCCCGGCTGTCCCCCACTCCCCTAGTCATTGGCCTTGCCTTTGGATGCCAAAGAGCCCAGAGTTGAGGGGGGTGCCGAGCTTTGAGTCCAGGTCTCTCAGAGCCACCCAAACCCTCTTTAGCCCGCGCCCCAGGGTCCGTGTCTCCGGCCCCACCCCGCTCCATCACTGAGCGCCCGGCGGGGGACCTCAAACTTGCCCCCACTTCCGGCACTTGTCCCGCCCCACCTCCGAAAATAAAACTCAGGGACCAACATCTGCTTCCTTTGCACTTGCTCCGTCGACCCCTCCCCTCCCTGGGAGCGGTTTCCGCGGGGGAGGAGGCGGGCTCGGGGCTCTGTGGCAGACTATTGGGCAGGAGAGAACTGGCCCTGGCCCCCTGCCCCCTGAGAGGTGGGACTGGTGGGATGGAGGAGCCCAGCCCCGCCCCTCCAGGGACCCCTCCCACCATCGGGAGACGCTCGCAGGTCGCGGGGGAGGGGAGCGAGGGATGGGAAGAGGGGTAGCGAGAGGACCCTCCGGATCCCTGCTGGTTTGTTCCCGCGCCTTCCCTCCCATCATAAACTCCCGCCCCCCTTTTGTACTGCAATAACCCTGTATTATAGCTTGCACTATTCCCCGACCCCGGCAAGCATGCACGAACACTCAAAACCACACACACGAAGATGGGACGCTCTTTTCCTCTCTCCGGGTGGGTCCTCAGTGTACAGAGCGTCGGGGCCCCGCCGGGCGGAAACGCATGCCCTGAGCCCCCGCCCCTAGACTGCGAGTACTGTACAAATCCAACACTTGAAACCGACACGCACACGCGCGGCGCCGCCACGGGGGTGGGACACGGACACGCACCCACGCGCACACGGGCGGGGGTGGGGGCGCCCCGCCGTCACACGTTGCTGTGCGAGGGATCTTGTGCCTTTTTAAGTCCCTGTATGTTAATGCAGACAATCCGGAGAGCTTGTGTACTACCAAATCCTGATTAAAGACGCCTTCCAGGAACCTGCGCCTCGACTACTTTCTTTAACCCACCTCCTTCCTCACCCACCTCTCATGCAGATCCTCACCCTGGAGTCGCCGGCAGGGCAGAGGGCAGAGGGCAGAGGGCAGGGGCTAGTCTTTTGCTGACTTAGGGATCTTGTGGAGTCAAATTCCAGATCAATGGATCCAGTCCCACCCCTATCTCCACCCGCAGCTAAGACCTGGGCTGATGGGGAGGGAAGGGAAGAGGTCCCAGGAGGCTTCAGCTCTTCCTGCTGGCTGTCTCCTTTCGTCCATCCGGAGGAGGAGCTTGGGGCTGGACTCTGGTCTCTGGGGCCCTCCTCCAAACGGTCAGCTTGCCTTCTTGCCAAGGCCAGGAGGAAAGTAAGGGGTGGGCCCACTGATAGTTCCTATTTGGATCAGACTGTCGAGTCTGCGGGTGCGGGAGGGCAGGGAGCTCTGTGAGGCGTCCACAGGAGCCTTCCCATGGCCCTCTGCTCCCTGGGGAGGTCTGAGGTAGCTCAGGCCTGCAGAGAAGAGTCTGTGGAGGAGGATCAGAGAGGGAGGGGGGTGCAAAGATAGCATGTGGGCTGAGGGAGGACTAGGCCAATGAGAGCGTGGGGACAGGGAGAAGGAGAGGATAGCACCAACTTCTGAGATTACAGAGGGCGGGGCTTTCCCCACTCCTCTGGGGTCCCCACTCCGCCCTGCAGGCCTGCTGGCACATTGCCCACAGAGGAAGACACCTTTCTCCTTGGGGCCGAAGCAAGTGTGGGGGCAGAGGAAGGGCAAATTGCAGCTGCGTGTCTGGACCTCTAGAGCATTTAGAAAGCCTCCCAGGCTGCCAGCTCCTTGCCTTGGGGCAGGCAGGGATGGGTTGGGGGCAAAGAGACCTGGAGATAAAGTATGTGGAGATCTGCATAGATCTAGGGCAGGCAGCCACCTTCCCAGGTCATCTCACCTCTTCTGAAACTGGACAGCCAGTGGGTCCAGGCTTCCTGTCACTACTTGAACCAATTCAGCAGAGACAGGGTTAAATAATATATGAACGTTTATTCCAATAATGTGGGCAGTCTGGGAGAGCAGCAGGTCATCCTGGAAAATCTGCTCTTGCCCCCCCACAACCCCATAAGCCAGCTACTTATATTGGTTCAGACAAAGATTACATGGGTGAGTCAGAGTTACAGGCATGGGGAAGTAGGCAAGCTATAATGGTTACAGGTTACAGGCAATATAGGCTGTGTGTGAGTGGGTGTGTGTGGGTGTGTGTGGCTGTGTGTGTGTGTGTGTGTGTGGGTGGGTGGGTGTGTGGGTGCATGCAAAGGGCAGGCACAAGGTTGTTAACCTTTCCAGGATTATGGGCAGTTCTCGGAAAAGAGGATGGACTGCATTCCGATGTTAGCTCCCATGTCCCAGGCATACAGCTCTCGGCCAGGTTAGAATGTGCTTTCTCTAACCAGAACAGAACCACCATGGTTCACAGAGTATGAGTAATATTCCTTATTGTTATAGCTGGTCCCCACTGTTCTCTTTGTGCCCCTAACACTTCCACTCAGAGATTTGTCTGGCCAGTGAGTCTGGGGCGGAGGAACGGGGAAACCTCTTAGCTTGACAGCTGTGGCTTGAGAGCAGAGACTCAGACAGACCAGTAAAGAATCTGGGGAAGATGGGGGTTGGCAGAGGAGGCTACACTGTTGACCTCTCATCTCCAACTTTCAGGCTGTGCAATGATGGCAGAGAGAGTTCCCCCTGGGGAGGAGGGGCGACAGGAGGTGTGTACCTGGTGGCTGCTGAGGATGGAGGAGGCAGCACCACTGTGAGAGGCACCAAGCCCTTCCTACCCCCACGGGGGAGGGGGAGGGAAGGGTGGGCATCAGGGCTCACTCTCCCTTTATTTGTCACTCAGCACCCCCTTCTTCGACCTTGGGACCCGTGTGCTAATGTGCAGTGTTCAGGATGGGGCTTGGCCAGGGTCCAGGCGGGAGAGCTGCTCTGTGCGCCCTGTGTTGGTGTGTGTGTGTGTGTGTGTGTGTGTGTGTGTGTGTGAGTGTGCGAGTGTGTGTGTGTGTGTGTGTGTGGAGTAGCCTGTCCCCAGTGTCGGTGTCAGAGGAGTCAGGGCTGAGGAGAGTTCAGTTTGGCTGTTGGTAGGGAAGATCAGAGTTTGTCCACCCGCCTCTCTCTTTTTTTTTTCCGTCCCCGCCCCTCCCCTCACCTGCCTCTCTTTCCTGCTGACTGGAGAAACACGGACTTGGGCTGGGCTCTGAAGCTAGTGAGGCTCTAGCCCTCTGGTCTGGGCTCAGAGCGGGCAGTGAGAGGGCTGGGCTTTCATTTTCTCTGTGTCTCAGCTCCAATGGCCTGCCTCCACTCCTACCGCCATTCACCCTTATGACATTTGCCTTTTGCCAAACTTCAGTAGAATCACTGGTAGCTTTAAACAGATTTCTGAGCCTCATCTCTGACCTACAGTGTCTGGGGGTAGGACTCTATATTTGTAAGAAGCATCCCAAAGCATGGCTGGCAAGGTTAAGCGTCAACCTATGAACCAGGAGGTCACAGTTTGATTCCTGGTCAGGGCACATGCCTGAGTTTCGGGCTTGATCCTCAGTGTGGGGTGTGCAGGAAGCAGCCCTTCAGTAATTCTCTCTCATCATTGATGTTTCTATCTCTCTCTCACTCTCCTTTCCTCTCTGAAATCTATATATATATATTTAAAACAGCATTCGCAGATGATGCTGTGCAAACCAGGCTGGAGAGCACAATGAGCAAACTGGAATCATAAAGGTCGCTGCCCCGGAAAGGGAGCAGGAAGGCGGGAGCTTCCTGGGACTCCTGCATCCCCTGCTGACGCCAGCACTCTTGCTTCCCTCTGAGCTGGAATGGGGGGTGTCATGGCTGGTCCCCTGCCACGGTGTTCTGAGCCTCCAGGGCCAAGCATACAGAGGCTATCTAGTGGTTACTGGCTGAGCAGATGAGCACTGAATTGCATGGGTGAATGAAAGAATGTTCATTGGGCTCAGGCACCCAGGAGAGGTCCGCAGTAGGTGAGGGAGGACTTCCCACATGGAGGCAGATCCAGAAGGCAGAGGGATTTTGAAACAGAAAATCTAGCAAGCCCAGTGGAGGTGGGCTTGGAAGTGATCTGTGGGACAAAGCTGCCCCCTTGTGCTAAAGGGCAGAGGGGCCCAGGTTTCCCTGCTTGGAGGGGCGGGGGGTGCAGGGAAGACATTGAGGCAATGGAAGGAGTTCAGATCCATCCTGGTTGATGGGTTCTATGACTTGAGCATGTCAATACCTCTTTCCAGGCCTCAGTTTTCCAGCCTGCTATTATTACCAATGACTGATTTTCAGTTCTCCTCCCTCCTTCCTCCCATGTAATGGAAGAGGAGGGCTTTCAGATGGAATGGGAGAAGGTCCCAGCTGTGATCATCTAAGTGGGTGCAGTGAAAGACAGGTCCTGGGCTTTTTCAGAGATCCAGGACCTGGCCGGAGGATAGAGTGGTTCTGCCAGGGATGCCCTACTTGTCAGAGATGGGGCAGGGCAAATAGGCAGAGGTTCTGCTGAGAAAGGATGCCCGGTGGTTGAAGGATATCCTTGCCAAGTGGGATGTGTCTGGTGCTGGGCGGGTGGGTTCTGAGCTGGATGGGAGACCGGGTCAGAGCTCTGCATCTCTCTGCTTGCCCTGGCTGCCAGTGCCAGCACCTGACCGGTAGTCCCCACAAACCCCGGAGCTCGTAGCAACCCCCTCCACCTCTGCCCAGTCATCTTCTCTAACCTTGATGTTGGAAACTAAACATGGCAAAGGGGCCCAACACAAGGCCTGGCACAGAAACAGTGTTAATGTTTGCTAAATGAATTAATGAATACATGAATAATGAGAATGGTGCAGAAAAAGAAAACAGTTGCTGAGGTCTTCCAGCAGGATATATGAAGGGGACAATGCTCTAAGGAAGTTTCCTTTTGGGCTCAAACAGGGTGTGCTGAGGTCCTGTCTGGGTCTGATGCTGCCATGTCTTGTATCAGTTCCACCCGCCTACCCACACCCCCCACCTCACCCTGCCCAAGCCTATCAGCAAGTCCTCACCTAATGGTCTGGCTGTGAGGGAGAGTATGGCAGTTGGGGTGGTAGAAATCACAGACAGCCATGGGCAGCTCCTCGACCTTGGGGATTTCTGCCTTTCCCTCCACCAGCCTTTGGGCTAACTATTTGGCCTCTCTTCCTTTCCCCACCACTTTACCCCCACCCGCACCATAGATGTGGTATCTGGGCATTTCTGGGGTCAGAGATAGAAGCAATGATCTCCAAATCAAGTGGGGGTTGGTGGGAGGGAGCTAACATTTATCAAGAAACTACTACAACAGGCTAGAGTAAAGCCATGTCCGCCTGATGGGGCCCGTGGGTGCCTGGGGTGTGTGGATTGACAAGGCAGAGCTGGAAAAGATGCAGCAGCTGCGTTCCTGATTAGGTGGCCAGGCCTTTCTACTCTGGAAAGAAGGAGGCTAGGGGGAGATGTGGCAGCAGTCTTAGGAAAACAGGCCCATTGCTTATATGACCTCATTTATGCTCACAGCCTTTGTAGAGAATCCCCATTTTGTTTCCAAATATAGAGATTGCACACTCCATGAACACTAAGACCATATCTATCTTGTTCACTGGATTCACAGGTTCAGGACTTCTTGAATGAATGAATGAATAAATGGATGAAAAACCCTCAAGGGGCTTAGTGTTTATGGAGAGAGCGAACTATGTAAACACCTGCATATGGAATAGAGGGTGGAAGGTTCTCTAATGGAGGGATGTGGGGAACAAGTACAAAGGAGGGTCTGCTTGATGGGTGAACAGGAATGTTTTTTTGGAAGAGGAGCTGTTAGAGCAGGTCCTAGAATAAGAACAGGAATTTTTCATGTGAACAGAGGGGGTGAGAAGGAACCTGGGACAGAGGAAACTGCCTTGGAAAAGGCTCAGAAGTATGAGATGCATGACCCATCTAGGGAACATGGTGGCATCTGAATGGCTGGGGATCAGAGGTTGCTGCTAGAAGTGAGGTTGGAGCAGAAAATAGGAGCCAGATCATGGTGGGAGGAGGATGGGAGGGCAGTTTGAAGCAGAGAGAGATGGGGTTCGATTTAAGTTTCAGGAAGATCCCTTGGCAGCTATGGGATGGATGCATGGGCAGTGTGGGATGGAAAAAAAGAGCCAGGCAAGACAGGACTGCGCCCTTGGGGCCGGGCAGCAGACACAGATGTCTAAGTGGGGACTTGGCAGGGCTCCCTGAGAGTCTGGATGGCCCTGAAGGTGTTGGGAATGTCAGGATCTCTCTGGGGCTTTGGTCTGAATGGGCTGTGGTTAGAAAGATGGAGGCCCAGTGTGTTCAAAAGGCTAACCCAATGCTGGGTCTGTTAGCACCAGCAGCCTAGAATAAAGCCATGTCCGCCTGACGGGGCCCGTGGGTGCCTGGGGTGTGTGGATTGACAGGGCAGAGTTGGAGAAGATGCAGGAGCTGCATTCCTGATTAGGTGGCCAGGCCTTTCTACTCTGGAAGGAAGGAGGGTAGGGGGAGATGTGGCAGCAGTCTTAGGAAAACAGACAGGTCCTTAAATTGCCAAGGACTCTCTACAAAGCTTCAAAGGGGAAAACTTAATCAAGTGAAAAGAAACCATTCTTCACAGGTTGGCTGTGAATTCCTAGGGCAGTGGTCGGCAAACTCATTAGTCAACAGAGCAGCAAACTACGGCTCGCTGCCGACCACTGTCCTAGGGGAAGTGTGGGCTGCAAACCCCTGTAGAGGTCTGGAAACTTCCCGGCTAAGTGGCCAGGGCAGGGTGGGAGGACAGGGTCCTGGAGCTCCAGTGGCCCAGCCTGCATGTTGGGGGAGGGGGACGGCCTGGTGTTGCCTGTCCCACACGGGCTCTGGGCTTTGGGCAGCCAGCTCCTGGCTGCAGAGGAGCTGTGCCGTGAGGAGGCAGTGAGGGCCCCTCTACAGACCTGGTTTCCTCATTGGTAAAAGGGAGGGTTAATCTGCCTGGCAGTGGTTATTTTATTC
This sequence comes from Lasiurus cinereus, assembly GCA_011751065.1. Lineage (NCBI taxonomy): Eukaryota > Metazoa > Chordata > Mammalia > Chiroptera > Vespertilionidae > Lasiurus > Lasiurus cinereus. The sequence goes on along the minus strand of JAAGEH010000470.1, from coordinate 541,979 downwards.
TACCGATTGAACTAGCGTGGTTCTGGGTTGTGGGATGCACATGCTGAGGAGAGGAGTGGGGGAAATGGGAGACCGAGAAAGAGAAAAGCCCCCAGGATCAGGGCCTGGGACCTCGGGGGACCTGGAGCATGGACACAATCATTCATGGGAGACCCTAGGTCCTAGGGATAGAGCAATGAACAAAACAGACCCAGTGCCTGCCCTCAGGGGCTCACGCTTTGTGGACACACCTGGGCCGATGGGCTTCTCAGTTGTGGGAGCAGTCCAGGTCTTCCTGGGCCCAGGAGGGGGTGGCCTCAGCCGGTCCCTATGTGTGCCCCTTGCAGGTGTTCTCTGTGGCGCCCCCATTTGAGGTGAACGGTCTCCCACGAGCTGTGCCTCTGAGTCTGCCCTACCAGGACTTCAAGAAAGACCTCTCCGATTACCGCGAACGGGCCCGGTTGCTGCACAGGGTCCGGAGAGTGGGCTTCTCGCACATGCTCCTCACCACCCCCCAGATCCCGCTGACTCCTGTTCAGCCTCAAGCTAATGGGAAGGAGGAAGAGGAGGATGAGGAAGAGGATGAAGAGGAGGAGGACGAGGAGGAGGAGGAGGAAGAGGATGAGGAGGACGAGGAGGATGAGGAGGATGAAGAAGAGGTGGAGGAAGCAGAGGAGGAGGCAATCGCCCTGGGGGAGGCCCTGGGGCCTCGCAGTGGCTCCAGCAGTGAGGGGAGCGAGAGGAGCACCGACCGGAGCCAGGAGGGCGCCCCGTCCACGCTGCTGGCTGATGATCAGAAGGAGTCCAGGGGCCGGGCCTCCATGGCTGATGGGGACCTGGAGCCTGAGGAGGGCTCCAAAACGCTGGTGCTCGTCTCCCCTGGTGACATGAAGAAGTCGCCTGTCACTGCCGACCTGGCCCCTGACCCTGACCTGGGCACCCTGGCTGCCCTCACTCCTCAGAACGAGCGGCCCCAGCCCACCGGTAGCCAGCTGGACGTGTCTGAGCCAGGCACCCTGTCCTCCATCCTCAAGTCTGAGCCCAAGCCCCCTGGGCCTGGGGCAGGGCTGGGCCCCGGGGCAGTCACCGCAGGGGCAGGGGCCGTGGCGGTCACCTCCTCACCCTTCACCAAAGTTGAGAGGACCTTTGTACACATCGCAGAGAAAACCCATCTCAACGTCATGTCTTCCGGCGGACAAGCCTCGCGGCCCGAGGAGCTCAGCTCTGGGGGCGAGCTGGGCCTGGAGGTGCCCTCTGAGGGGAGGGCAGCAGAGGAGGGAACCTCTGTGCCCCTGGAGAATGGTATTGCCCAGTCAGAGCTGGAGAGCTGTGCCCTGTTGGGCCCTCCTGGGGACACCCCCAAGGGGGTGGCCATGGACTCACTGCCCAATGGATCGCCCCTTGTCGATGGGCCAGCCCCAGCATCCCCGCTGGAACCAGACCCCGAAAAACTGGCCACCATCTCCCCCGGTCACCGTGTCATGCCAGGCCCTCGCTGTAGGAGCCGCATCCCTGTCCTGTTGTCTGAGGAGGACACTGGGTCGGAGCCCTCAGGTTCACTGTCGGCCAAAGAGCGGTGGAGCAAGAGGGGGAGACCCCAGCAGGACCTGGCACGGCTAGTGATGGAGAAGAGGCAGGGCCGCCTGCTGCTGCGGCTGGCCTCTGGGGCCTCTTCCTCCTCCAGTGAGGAGCAGCGCCGTGCCTCAGAGACGTTCTCGGGCACGGGCTCTGAGGAGGACCTGCCCGCCTCTGAGCCCTCGGTGCCCAGGAAGGCAGGGCGGGCAGCTGCCACTCGGAGCCGGATTCCCCGCCCCGTCAGCATCCGCATGCCCACGCCTGCCCCAGCCCAGCAGTCCCCTGGCAGACCCCATGGTGCGGCCCCAGCATCTGACACAGCCATCACCAGCAGGTGAGGAGCCACTGCCAGCCCCAGGGTGGGCAGAGGGTGACCACAGGAGCTTCCACCAGCAGGGACTTCCCTGGGCTAAGGGCAGGGGCTGTTGAAGACTCAGGAAGGCCCCTCAAATGTACCTCCTGTCCACCACCAACGGAGTTTCTCTTCTGACTCAGGTCCCAGTCCTGTCCCTGGGCTCAAGGGGGTGGATACAGTGAGCATGCCTGGAGGGGTGGCAGGGAGGCCAGGGTTGGGAAAGGTTGATGGGGGCCCCTGGTGTGTCATGGGACATTTGAAGCCAAAGGAGAAAGCCCGGAATAGTTAGGAGAAAACTTCATTCGTATCAGTATAAATAAGGGTATTTTATAGAGTAGAATGTAAAATCCATGGGAGTTTGAAAGATGAAATAGAGATGCCAAAGAAAGCCTGCAGGGACCTCTTCTGGTAGCAGCCGGGGCGTGTGCGGCCCCTAGGAGCCCTGCCCTGAGCAACAGGCTCAGTTATCTTTCTGTGCCGGCTCTCCACCAGGTCTGTGGATACAAGACTCTAGGGCTCAGTGCGATTCTGAAAATGTCTCTCCTTTCCCCCTTCCTTTTCTCTTCTCTTGTTCTGTCCCCCCCACTCCTCCCGCAGGCTCCAGCTGCAGAAGCCCCCAGGGTCGGCCATTGCTGCTGACTTCCGTCCCAAACAGCCCCTAGGCAGGGGCCAGGGCCCAGGGCGAGGCCAAGCCAGCACCAGGCCCCCAGCGCCGCGCAGTCCGGGTCTCCCAGCCTCCACGGCGCGCAATTCCAGCGCATCCCCGCGCAGCCAGTCCCTGTCCCGCAAAGAGAGCCCCTCACCCTCGCACCAGGCCCGGCCTGGGGGCCCCCAGCCCCGAGGCGCTTCACAGGCCCGGGCCGAGCCTGATGGCACCCCCTCCCTAGGGGGAGCCAAGAAAGGACCCAGAGGGAAACTCCAGACTCAGCGTGCAGCAACCAAAGGCCGGGCAGGTGTGGCGGAGGGCCGGGCCGGGGCCAGATAATGACACGCGGGCTCTGTGTGGGTCCCCAGCCTCACTCCAGCGCCCAACCCACAGCCGGCCACACTGGAACAGCTCCCAGCACAGCCTTATGCGCCGGACACGCGCCACCCGCGGCCCCAGCTTCCTGCCTGCACCCGCCGTGCTTGCCCCGCTAGGCTCCATGGTGGGGGGCACCTCACCGCAGGGGTAGAGCTCGCCTCCCCTTCCTGCCCCAGGCACCTCCCACCTCCTGCCGCCCCTCCACTGGGAAGGCTCAGCCACTCTTCTCGGAGGACCCCACTCAGGAGGACCCACATCGGACAGACTGCTCTCCCGCCAGGCCTCTGCTGCTCTCCATGCTCCACCCCAACACTCTCTGCTTACACCTCCTACAGAGCCTTTCCCGCCTCCCGGCCTTCTCCCAGCCAAAGCCTTCCTTTGAGAAAGGCAGCCTCCATTTCCCCAAGCGGAGACTCCAGCCTCCCCGAGGGGTCAACCCCACAGTCTCCTGGGAAGGACCTCTTGTCAGCGGCTAGACTGGGGTTGGGGAGGGGGGACCTAAGGCCATTGTCCTACTCCGATGTGAGGGGCAGGTAAGACCTGCCCCAAAGCTCCATCCTGGACACCCTGTGGGAAGCAGTGAGCAGGTGATGGGGGTTGCTCTGAAGTGCAAGTCCCCTCACCCCTATATTTGGGTGGAGTCTCAGTAGGAACATAGGGTGTGGGCTGCCTGCCTGGGCAAGTATTTCCCCGTGGGAGGTTGGAGGAAGAGCTTTAAAGAAGTTTCACTTGTCCTTGGCCCCCATCTAGTGCTCAGGACCCCTCAGCAGCCGGAATTCCTTATTGCCATCTCACGCAATCTTGCCTCCTGCAATTTCAGCCAACTCCCTCCTGTCCTGGGTTTCAGTGGAGGTGGAGAGTGGCTGGTCATCATCCCTCGCTGGCCCTTTAGAGATTCAGGGACACAGTTCTGGCCAGGCCATCCTCCCTGTTCTGGCTGTGACCATCATGTCTCCCTGTGGGCAGAGAGAGCAGAAACAGACAGACAGACCTACAGATAGACGACAGCTGGCCCCTGGACTCAAGGCAGAAAGGCCCTTCTAACTTCCAGATTATATGCTTGTGTGATGGGCGCAGCCCAAGTCCTCTCCTCCTCCAGCTCACTCTTAGCTTGTCCCTCTTGTCAAAACCCCACACCATGCAGCTGAGCTGTCCCTGCAGGGATGTGAGGACCGCTCTGCTTCATGAATGATCTGGGGCCTCCTCCTAGGTCTGGCTCCTGCATAGCTCTCATCCAGCTCATCATAAGCCTCAGCTGCCCACATCTGGGCCAACCAGTACACTGGCTGCATAAGTGATAGCCAACCCTGCTTATCTGGGACAGGTCCTGGCAGGCCTCTCCATGCTCAGCACCCATAGCCTCTGTCCCCTGACCTGCCCCTTCTTTTCTTCCCTGGGTCATGGAGAACAAGGCAAGACAGCCAGGAAAAGAGAAGAAAGGCCCCTGGTGATCTGGCAACACCAGCCACCATCACTTAAAAGGATACCCACGAGGAAGATGACCCAGGGAGCAGCCTGGTGGTGCCCACTGAAGCCCTTCATGGAGAGTCAGCAGGCTTGGGCAGCTGCTTCCATGCTGAGGTGGTGGCTTCTCTGCAGACCAGCCGAGGGGAGGGCTCCAGGGTGGACAACCCCTGAGGTCCACCCCATGCTGACGCAGAAGCTCCCAGAACACTCAGGAAACCTCTCTGGACAGAGTTCTCTTTGTCAACCCGAGACCCTCCCAAGACCTCTACTGCCCTCTGGTCCAGCAGAGGGGGTGGAGGAGGGGTCATGTCCTCCCACCTAGAGTTTCTCTGAATGACAATCAGCTCCTGCCAGGTGGGGACCAGAGTATGACCCCTGGTACCTAGGTCCTGGGCCTGCTCCTTGCTACCAACCGAACTGTGAATGTAGGGCCCCCAGCCTCACCCCTAGCCCAGGACCAACAACACCCTGGTTTGGTGTTGGGAGGAAAAGGGGGTGACCTGAGAGAGCCCAGGCCCATCCTACCATCCTTCTTTACCCAGCACTGAAGGTGGGCAGAGCTGCAAAACCCGGTCTGTCCTAGGGAAACCAGACCTCCCTACAGCTCCTAACTGACCTCAGGCCTCTGTGTCATTGAATGTCACCAGAGTTGGGGGAGGAGGAGCAGGGGAGAGTGTGGGAAGAGGCTAGAGGATTCTGCTTCTCTCTCCAAGAAGGCTCCAAGGCAGAGGAAACCATGTCTCCCAGTGCCCCATCCCCAGCTGCAGCCTCTTCTCCCTTGAGCACCTACCCCCTCCACCAAGCTCTGCGGTTCCTGAGCCCTTCTCTGTCAGAGTCCTACCACCACCACCACCACCACGGCACTCCAGCACTTCCTCTCATGACAGCCCGTGTCACTGGCTCAGATGCGGGGCTGCACACCCCAGACATGCCTTCCCTCCCCAGCCTCACTGTGCACCAAGAGGGTGCAGGAGAAGGCTGTACCCCAGGCACATGGGCGCCCCCCTTCCCAGCTCCTCCAGGGGCCTGGCTTGCTCAGTCTTCTCTGGGACCAGCCACAGAAGAATGTTTACATGCCAAACAGAATGTAACATCCTCACCCAGTCACTGCATGGCCTCTGCCCACCCTGCCCCGTTCACCCCTACCCCACCATCCTGGAAGCCGCTGTCAAGATTCGATTGGGTCTCAGAAGGGAAGTAGCCATCACACCATTAAAAAGCCTGTGGACCTTTCTTTTTGTTGGCCTGGACTCTTCTTTGGGGGAGAGGGCAGAGACCAGGCCTGGGCTGGGGGTGGCAGGAGAGAAGAGCACAAGTTGGTGGGCAAGTGTGGACGTGGACGGACTATAATGGAGGCAGATTGTCTCTACCAGCCGAAATGGAAGCTTGGAGGATGCAGGTAACCTGCTCAGGGTCGCACTGGTGAGAGTGACTTCATGCTGCCTCTGATGGCAAAGCTGCACGCTCTCAGCTCCCTTGGCTGTCTGACCAAGGGCCAGAGACTCTCAGTCTAGCTTTGTGCAGAAAGGAAGAGAGGAAAAATTGTCAGTGTCCAGAAGTTAACAGATAAATGAGTATGTTTGGAAAACCATAAGGTACAACAGCTCACAGGCAAGGAAGAACAATGGTCACTATTCTAGTAAAATCTATGAAAATCACAAATGAGCGAAGCCTGTGGCTCAGCCCTTCTAGAAAGGTATCCTAAACTCACAAGATTGTCTAAAAGTATTCAGTGCAGCATTCTCTTTACAGCTCCATGAAGCCTCGCTTCAGATCTGAAGCCTAAAAAGTTCTGAAAACTGGGAGTTTTTCCGTTAGATTGGCACAAGTCTCTGACAAGACTATTTCTAGTCTTTTAAAAAAATACATATTTTTTCTTTTTAAAAATGTATTTTTTATTGTTGTTGTTGATTTCAGAGAAGAAAGGGGAGGGAGAGAGAAAAACATCAATGATGAGAGAGAATCATTGATTGGCTGCCTGCTACACATCCCACATTGGGGATTGAGCCCACAACCTGAGCATGTGCCCTTGACCGGAATTGAACCTGGGACCCTTTAGTCCACAGGCTGATGCTCTATCCATTGAGCAATAGGGCTAATGTGTACCTATTTATATGAGTTAGAAGTCTCAAATTGCTTCTGGGAGGCAAGCTAGGGGGAAGGAGGCTTTACAGCAGTGCATTTGCTGTACCTTTTGCATTTTGGACCCTACATTCACTAAGTGTGAATCTTTCATCTGGGTAATACCATAAACAATTTCTGTCCCAGGGCAGCTCCTGGCCCTGCCTGGGGTCTGAGGTAAGGGAGCCCAGGCTCCAAAGTCATGCTCCCCTTCTGAGAAGACCACCAGACACAGCTCTAACATCCCAGAACCCGTGTAACCATCTTCTGTGCCCCACAGTGGCCTCCTGGAACCCCCCTTTCTCCAGCATGGGTGCCAGGAGGCTCTTGGGATTTTTCCTCTCTTCCTTTCTGCACAAAGTTCAGGCTGATTCACCAGCCTTCATTAAGGCACTCACATGCTTTCATCTTCCTCCTCAAAAATGTCAAAAGCAAGCCATGTTTGCCATAAAAAGACAAATGCTTCAAGTATGTAAACTACCCTAGCTGGTTTGGTTCAGTGGATAGAGTGTCGGCCTGTGGACTGAAGGATCATGGGTTCGATTTCTGGTCAGGGCACATGCCCGTGTTGTGGGTTCGACCTCCAGTAGGGAACGTGCAGGAGACAGCTGATCAATGATTCTCTCTCATCATTGATGTCTCTCTCTCTCTCTCTCTCTCTCTCTCTCTCTCTCTCTCTCCCTCTCTCCTTCCCTCCCTCTCTTTCTTTTTCTGTGAAATCAATAAAAACGTGTATTTTTAAAAAGCATATAAACTAAAACATGAAAGCCCCTTATCTAGGAATATGATCATGTAAAGGTAGTATATTTAGAGTGTGCAACCATCACCACAATCAGTATTAGAACATTTCCATCACCCACTGGCAGTCACTCCCATTTCCCCCCAAACTCTCCAGTCCTAAGCAACCACTAATCCACAGCTTTCTGTTTCTATATAGATTTTTTTATTTTGGACATTTCATATAATTGTAATCCCACAATACGTGATTCTTTGTAATCACCTACTTTTACTTAACATGTTTTCAAGGTTCATCCATGTTGTAGCATATATCAGTATTTCATTCTTTTTTTAAGGCTGAATTATGGTCTTCTGTATGGATAGACAATATTTGTTTATCCATTCACCGTGGACTTGGCTTTTTTTCTACCTGTTGGCTATTCAAATAATGCTGCTATGAATGTTTGTTTATGCGGACATACAATTTCATTTCTCTTGGATATATATCCTGTGAAAATATCCAAAATAGAATTGCTAGGTCATATGGTAACTCTATGTTTAATATTTTAAGGCATTATAAGGCTTTTCCACAGTGGCCACACCATTTTACATTTTCACTAGTAATGTATGAGGATCCTTATGTTCTTTTTAATGGCTACTTAGTAGTCCATGACATGAACGTTCCACCTCCTAATCTATTTAACTAGTTCCATGCTGATTTTCATTAGATTTTTTCTAAGTTTTTACTATTTCAAATAGTGCCACAATTAATGTCCTTGCTTTGATGTTTGCTTACTTTTCTAAGTCTAATTTTAATGGAAATCCCCAGAATAATCAAATAGATGAAAACATTATATCTTGTTCTATTTTTAATTTATTTTATTACTGATAATGAAAGAATTCTATGGATCATTCCTTCATTATTTTGCATTCCTTTAATCATTCATTCATCCAATTAATTCTGCAGCCTACTGCTGAGCCCCCCATGTACCAGAGGCTGCCAGAGATGGGGAATTGAAACAGTGCACAGTGAGCTGTGAAGGAAGGGGTTGTAAATTAACTTCTACTTTACATGTGCTATGTACCCTGATACACAAAGTTCAGGCAGACTTCCAGCCTAGACTGGGAATGTCAAGGAAGGCTTTCAGATCAATATGACTCTTATATTGAATTTTGAAAGATAAACAAGAGTTAGCTAGGTAAAGAGTAGAGGACATTCTCACAGAGGGAGCAGCCTGGGCAAGGAAGTTGTGAAGGTGGTTCAGTGTGGTGGTCACAGGTGTGAACTGGGGAGCAGAGAGAGGAGTGAAGGGGGTAGGACCAGACCTGAGGCAGGGGTAGGCTGTGCCCAGGGGTATGGCTTTAGAGCTAAGGTTGCAGAGAACCCCCTTATTCTCCCTCATCCCCCAGGAGTCTGAGACCTGCCAGGCACAATCACTTCCCAAGGCCCAGTTAGGGTTTACCTGATGCTCCACATGTTAGGACCTGCCCAGCCCATGGCAGACCTCTTTAAAAAAAAAAAAAAAAAAAATATATATATATATATATATATATATATATATATATATATATATATATATTATTGATTTCAGAGAGGAAGGGAGTGGGACAAAGAGATAGAAACATCAATGATTAAAGAGCATCACCAATTGGCTGCAACCCGGCATGTGCCTCAACCAGAATAAAACCTGGGACCCTTCAGTCCGCAGGCCAATCTACCCACTGAGCCAAACCAGTCAGGGCATGGCCAACCTCTTCCCCACTCCCCCAGAAAGATATTTCTCTTTTCTTTCCTGTGGCCAAGCAAGCTGTGAGGGCAGAAGCATAGAGAAAAAGTGGCTTGAGCAAGTTTGCTCAGTCAGGAGCTAGCTACATAGGGGCTACCAGATCAGAGACATTGGAGGGGCCTTTGTTACCAGGGAGGAAAGGTCCCTTGAGGATACCCGGGAGAAAAGAGACAAAAGTGGGAATGTGGAGGGTGTCATGTCTCTGACCAACAGACAATAGGGCCTATGATGTTTTCCCATTGGCTATTCTTGTCCTGGCATCAAGACCAGACTAACTCAATATTGAAGGGAGGTCAGAACGACTTCTAAGACCTCAGCAGATGAAGGAGCTTGATCATTGCCCATGGTGATGAGGTGATGGGGTGGAGAGTCAGAATGGTCATGGGAATTTGGCCATAGGTTAGAATGAAATATAATACAAGCCCATTTTCATCAGTCCCAGGTGGCATCTTCTGTATTCCTCTTTATCCCATGTAGAGTAAACCCTAAGTGGTGTGATGTCACCCATTACCACCACCATCAATTTTATCATAATCATCACTATCTTTCTTACCCATCCCTGACTCTCCCAGCACCATTGTCACTCAAATTGCAGATACACTTCTCCCAAACTAGGCTCCATCACCATCATCATCACCATCATTGCTATCACCATTACCACCACTTTTATGACTACAACCACCACTGTCATCAGTACCATCTATATAATCCTCATCATCACAACTGCCCTCATAACCACATCACTATTACCATTATCCCTAGCCCCATGCCTTCATCCTTACTTCAATCACCCCATCACCATCATGTCTACCATCAGTATTCCCACCTTCATCACTACTACACATCTCATCATCATACTTACCATTACAATGATTCCATCAGTACCACTATCAACATAGGAAATGATTACATGAGTTATTGCAATGGTTAATGGTCATTGAAACCCCAAGATAGGGAGGTTAGTTAAGGTCATTCAATGCAGAGAGGAGTAAAAGAGTAAGAATTCCTAAAGTGTAAGAAGTCTCTATTGCAAACAATCCCAAATAGGGAATTGTTTGCCTTAGAAACTCATTCTCCCCCAAATCTTCTAACAGTTCTAGTAATAATTTCAATTAAGGAGTTGTTGTTTTTCCAGTGCACAAGGCTCCTTCCCATCTACTCTGGTATAAATGAAAGTCTCTTCCATCTTGGCCTCTGAGCTCAGGTTTGGATTTACAGATGGGAGGGGAATGGGGATAGTTAAAAATTTAATCAAAATAAGTTCTTAACTGGTGATTCAGAACTGATCTGCTTTCTGGTTAGACTCTTGGCATTTCACACCTTGCCGGTCCAGATTCATCATCTGCCTCCACACATCATGGTCATTGTCACCATCATTCCTAATGCCATCAGAGAAGTAAGCTACCATATGGGCTGAAGACAAGGGAGTAAGATGAAGCCAGGGGTATAGTTAATGCCAAAGTTACTCGCTGTAGAAAGGGGCTGCAGATTTAGATTTGGGTTTCCTAGGCCCCAGTGTAAAGAGGGAGAGGTGACCATTATATGACTATCAGCTATTTTTTTATGTTAAGGCAGGAGATAAATCCCCATTGTGAAAACAAAGGCATCACAGCCAGTGCCCAGGGCTGGCCTCACTGGCTGTCTCAGGCTGTGGAAAAACCCGAGTCTTCCCCTGTGAAGCCACTGAATGAACCATGGAGATGAAATGGCAGCAAAACTTACTTCCCAGGTGCTGTAAAGGGTTGTGGTGTTTTATATTTCAATATAAATAATATGATTATGTAACATTAAATGAGGGAGGAACCAACAGCGTGGGGATCACATGTGAGTTATAGCAAATGAGACAGGAGTGGTCTTACCCTTGACCTGGTCTCCAAAATGCCTTGGGCATCCACCAGGGGAATAAGAGGGACGCCAGTGGTGCCTCTGCACCAAGGTGTGAGATACCAACAGGCTGGTGTGTTTGGGGAACTGGAGGGAAGAGGGCTTAGCTGAGAGTCATATAAATTATAGCAAATGGGACAGAAGCCAGTCTTGGGGTTATATGGGTCAAGCTAGAGAGTTGGACTTTCACCCTCCAGCAGTGAGAGCTGGGGAAAGTTTTAAGCAGAGACAGTCCTGTCACATTTGTTCTGAAATGTTCATTGTGGCAGGTGGTGGAGAGTGGGTTGAAAGGGGTGAGACAGGTAGGAAAGTAGATGTAACTCATTTTAACCCTCCTGTTAGACTGCACCATCACTGAGGGCAAGGATTGTGTCTGAGACATCTTTATATCGCACTCTAGTGAGGTAACACTAGAGACTCAACAAATATCTCTTACTTTTATCACCTCCTGTCACCACCTCCAAATCACTGCCCTCATTCCCATGGGCCCGTTACACCACCATGAACACACCATGTCACTGAACAGCCCTTTCCTCAGAGCTCTGTGAGGGAGCCCAGCCTAGAGTAGACAGGAACATCCGCAGCTCAGCAGCTGAGGTCCAAGGCCTGGGCCAGAGTCAGGGGTCCTAGTCCCCTCTTCAGTTCTGCTGCTGAGTCATCCTGTGATCCCAGCAAGCCACACACTCCATTTCCTTATCTGTTCAAAGTGGGGGCTATATGAAATTTATCATTTTCAATTTTTTTCTTTTTTAGAAAACTTGGGCCCTTAGAAACCTATTTGCTGCCCAGCTGGCGTGGCTCAGTGATTGAGCATCGACCTAGGAACCAGGAGGTCATGGTTTGATCCTCAGTGTGGTGTGTGCAGGAGGCAGCTCATCATTGATGTTTTTCTCTCTCTCTTTTCCTCTCTGAAATCAATAAAAATATATTTTAAAAAAATAATAAGAAGAAGCCTATTTGCTTAGAAATCTGGAGCCCTTGGAACATAATTTGATAATGTCCCAGCTCTGCCGACGTGGTGTTTGGAGAATCAGATCAGAAACACTTGCTGGTTTCTGCTGTGCTTTTGTGGCAGGGCTATGAGAGAACTGAGTGGATAAGATAGACATATTCCAAGTCTTAGGTATTGCACTTACTATGGCAATCCCTCTCCTTCCTTACCCACGCCCTAGGGGTAATCTAGGAAGCTCTTGGAAATAGGGGTGGCAGGCAGGCAGGAGGGAATGTGTGTATAGGAATGTGTGTGAGTGAAGAAGGGGGAGGGTGATGGGTCTGAGATCCCCAGATTGGCCAGGCTGCTCCGTGTGGTTCCAGGTGTGTCTCAGGCCAGGGCATAAGTTCCAGGTGGGGACATAAATCTGACAGGGTACAGAGAGCACTCATAGCTCAGCAGTAAAAACCCTTCACCTGGTTTCGAATCCTGGGCTGCTGGCCAGGCTGTGGTTGCAAATAGGCAAGGCTCACCTGGGTTTCATAGGACAAAGGGCATCCAAGAAGGGCTGGCACCATGCCTAGGAGACTCCTCCTCTTAGGGACCCTTGAAGCTCCGCTGATCAAGGAACTATGGGCTCAGCTCCTACACACCTAGCTACCCACCATGGCAGCCCAAGGTTATCCCACTTGGTCCCTGAGCGCTAATATGTAAGTCCCAGAGCCATGGAATCAGTGACCCCTGAATGGATGGCAGCCTTCTCCCTCAGAGACACTGGGCTGCACAGGCAGAGATCCCAAGGTGGCCAGGGAAGGCCCAGTCCTGGGCCAGCCCCAAGGGCTGGATTGTGGCTGCAGACTCTCCGCCCATTAGTCTATTTGCTCCCGCCTCCAGAGTCCAAGGGTCCATATGGTGGGTGGGCTGAGCTGTGCTGACTACTACATAGGGAGCCCACACGGGGGACAGTTATTTGTGGGTGGCATGGGATTCGAGGAGCTGCTAGACCAGGTGGGTGGCTTTGGGCCCTTCCAACTACGGAATGTGGCCCTGTTGGCCCTGCCCCGAATTCTGCTACCTATGAACTTCCTCCTGCCCATCTTCCTGGCTGCTGTGCCTGCCCACCACTGTGTCCTGCCTGGTGCCCCTGCCAACTTCAGCCAGAACATGTGGCTGGAGGCCCACCTTCCTCGGGAGTCGGATGGCACACTCAGCTCCTGCTTCCGCTTCACCTACTCCCAGGCTCTCCCCAACACTACGTTGGGGGGAGAAGGGCAGAGTCCTGGGGAGCTGCAGGGTGAGCCCTCCACAGTGCCGTGCCCTCAGGGCTGGGAGTACGACCACTCGGAGTTCTCCTCCACCATCGCAACGGAGGTATCTGAGCCAGGAGGCTGGGGGACACGTGAGTGGGATGGGTCTCATTACTTTATTTCTCAGTCTCAGTTTCCCCCTCTGTCGATATATTAATTTAAAGCACAGAGCTTGTAGTCAAGAGCCCATACATGGGAGCTGCTACTTTAAAAAATATTTTTTTATTGATTAAGGTAGTACATGTGGGGAGCTATTATTAATTGGGAGGTAATTACGGCAGGAAAGGCTAAGGTAGCTCTAGAGAACTGGAGCTGAGAGTTGAGGAAGGTGTTTCTGCAGTAAAAGGTGGAGAAACAACAGAGGCCTTCTCCTCTTTCTGCCTCATTTGGGCCTCTGGTCTAGGATTTACAGAATCTGTAAATGCAGGTGCATGCAGGGGTGGGAGGGAAGAATCTCTCAGGGGTGGGGGAGTATAGACCTCCTGTTGTCATGGTCAAAGCCCTCCATGGGAAGAAGCTGCAGCTGCAGGATTGAGGAAGGACAAAGTCTCCCAGCCCCTAGCTGAAGGGAACACAGTTAGAGGTTTATTACTGACATGGAGGTACAAGGATGGCACAGTTGATCTCAGAAGTACTCAGGGTCTGGAGTGGAGGGGTTGGTGCCAGTTGGAGAGGGGCCTGTGCCCATGGGAGGCTCCTCATTGCCTGTCCCTGCAGTGGGACCTGGTGTGTGAGCAGAAAGGCCTGAACAGAGCCACTTCTACATTCTTCTTCATCGGTGTGCTGGTGGGGGCTGTGGCCTTCGGATACCTGTCTGACAGGTGGGGTGAGGTGGGGTGGTCAATAAGGGAGTGGGGTGGAGAACCTTCTCCCACTAGCTGGGTTCTGGGCCTAGTCTACCTCTGTCTTGGGATCTCTACTCTGTAGGGAACTAACTCTGCATGACCCCTGTGCAGGTTTGGGCGGCGCCGCCTGCTGCTGGTGGCCTATGTGAGTGCCCTCGGGATGGGCCTGGCATCTGCAGCCTCGGTCAGCTACATCATGTTCGTCATCACCCGCACCCTCACTGGCACAGCCCTAGCTGGCTTCACCATCATCGTGATGCCACTGGGTGAGGCAGCAAAGATTGGGCAGGCCCTACAGGGCTGGAGGAAGGCAATTGTCAAGGGTGAGATTGAGCCATATGTCCCTGGCTAACTATCTTCTTGTCTCTGGCTGTGGACAGAGTTGGAGTGGCTGGACGTGGGACACCGCACCGTGGCAGGTGTCCTGAGCAGCATCTTCTGGACAGCGGGAGTGATGCTGCTGGCACTGGTTGGGTACCTGATACGGGACTGGCGATGGCTTCTGCTGGCTGTCACCTTGCCTTGTGTCCCAGGCATCTTCAGCCTCTGGTGAGGCTTGTGGGCAGTTGGGTAGTGAGAAGAAGCCAGAGACAGAATAATCAGAGGCTGAGATTCGAAGACAGAGAGACTGAGACAAAGAGAATGAAAAACAATCCATGACCCAGAGACAGAGACCAATACATGAGTTGCAGAGAAACACAAAACTAGATAGATAGATAGATAGATAGATAGATACCATTAAGAGATAGTGAGTGACAGAGACCAGGACTGAAAGGCAGGTTCAGAGAGGCAAGAGGGACATGAGAGACAGAGCCAAGCACAAACTGAGGCTGGTGCCCTGGAGGACAGAGCCAGCATGGAGGTAGGAAGTCCAAGTAGAGGGAAGCCAGGCAAGTGTGGGCATTTCATTGTCTCCCCGACATGAGCTGGCTTTGAATGACATCTCTGGGTCTGTCTCTCATTCATCCTATGCCTTCCTATTACTTGAGGGAGAAGTGGGTGGCTGATTCTAGAGACTGAGATCTTGAGGGGGACCCAATTCAGTTGAATAGAGAAGTGACTCCGGGGCTATGGAGAATCTAGGCCTGGGCAAAGAAGAGTGGGGAAAGGTGGCTTTTAAATTGGGCCTTAAAAATGAATAAAAGTTCATCAGGTGAAGAGAGTGGGGAAGATGCTTCAGGCTGAGAAACAGCTTGTGGTGTGCCCAGGAGGGAGACATGGCTTAGGACAGTTGTCGGCAAACCGAGGCTCGTGAGCCACATGCGGCTCTTTGGCCCCTCTTCCACAAAATACCACGTGCAGGCATGCATGTACAGTGCAACTGAAACTTCGTGGCCCACGCGCAGAAGTTGGTTTTTGGCCCAGGCGAATCTATTTTGAAGAAGTGGTTCTAATGCCGAGCTACACGCAAGGGGCCAAAGAGCTGCATGTGGCTCGCGAGCTGCGGTTTGCCGACCACTGGCTTAGGATGCTGATGGAAGGGCCTCCTGCTGTCCCCCAGGTGGGTGCCTGAGTCTGCACGCTGGCTTCTGACTCAGGGCCGTGTGGAAGAGGCCCACAGATACCTGCTCTGCTGTGCCAGGCTCAATGGGCGGCCTGGGGGTGAGGACAGCCTGAGCCTAGAGGTGAGGGTGAATGTGTGTGTGAGTGCATCCAAGTACATGTGTGTGGCAAGTGTCAAGCACTCCCTTCCTGGGGCCCACTGTGTGTGCAGGAAAAGCTCCCTGGGCCAATGTCGAGTTCTCCCAGGATGTCCTCTGATAGGCCACACCCTCGGCCCGGTTTACCCCACTCAGGTCCCATGGCATCCATCTCTCCCCTGCAATGCAATAGAGACCCAGAGAGAGCAATGTGCCTTCCTAAGGCCACACAGTCACCTCCATGTCACAAACTCTCCTCCCCACCAGGCCCTGAGCAAAGTAGCAGCTGCAGAGCGGGTGGTCCGAAGACCTTCCTACTTGGACCTGTTGCGGACGCCTAGGCTCCGACACATCTCGCTATGCTGCATGATGGTGTGGTGAGGAGGGGGCTGGCCTGGCGGGGTGGGGAAGGGGCGCGGAGGGAGGGGCTGACTTCAGGATGATGCTGAGTATAACAGGAAACTGGACAAGTAAACTATAACCGTAGAGAGCAGGATGGGGGTGGTAGATGGGGGCTGAGGGGATGGGGCTCTGGAAGGGCAGAAGATGGGGTGGGGCATCAGTCATGTGGGCTCAAATTCAGGCTCTGCCCTTTCCTTATTGTGAGACCTCGGACAGGTAAACGGGAAGTTGTTAGTTCCTACCTCGCAGGGTTGCTGTGACCATTAAGCAAAGAAGCTCTGACCACAAGGGAGAGGTGGTCTCTCCTAAAGGCCAAGTTTCTTGAGAGGATAAGGTGGGTGGGAAGGAGGGCCCTGAGTGGCACTGTGACCCCCTCAGGTTTGGAGTAAATTTTTCCTATTACGGCCTGAGCCTGGACGTGTCGGGGCTGGGGCTGAACGTGTATCAGACCCAGCTGCTGTTCGGGGCCGTGGAGCTGCCCTCCAAGCTGCTGGTCTATTTGTCGGTGCGCCACGCCGGACGCCGCCTCACACAGGCAGGAACGCTGCTGGGCACTGCCCTCACCTTGGGCTTCAGGCTGCTGGTGTCCACCGGTGAGCCATGCCCTGGGCGGGGCCCCGCCCACTCGTCCAGGCCCCGCCTCCTGGCCAAGAACCCCCGCCCTTTCCTAGAAGCCCCGGCTCAGTGTGCCCTGTGTGAAGACCCCGCCTTCTATCCCGAACCTCTCTGCCTCCAGAGAAGGTGTACTGGAGCACCGCCCTGGCGGTGGTGGGGAAAGGTTTTTCTGAAGCTGCTTTCACTACTGCCTACTTGTTCACCTCGGAGCTGTACCCCACTGTGCTCAGGTGAGGGGAGTCTGAGTCCCAAGCAACCCTGGGGAGAGGGTTTGTTAGTCTCACCTCTTACCAATACCCCCACATACACATAACACACAGCATCCCAGTCCCTGGCGTTAGAACCACTTCTTCAGAATAGACCCATTCCTTGTACAGCACTCGGAATACGGAGTTAATCAGAGCCTCTGTTGGCCTCAACCTGGGAGAAGGTGGGGCATTTTATCGTCTTCACTAAGAGACCCTGAGAGAGGTCAGACAACTTCTCTGGGCCTCCTTTAAAAGAAAACAGTGGCAAGCCCCATCTGCCCCCCCCCCCATCCCATTTCCCCACAGCCCGGGCAGAGCTGCCCTTGGGTTGTGGCTGGACATAAGGCTATTGGCAGGTGAGGGCGAGGCGTGCAGGCAGCTGAGTATGATTAAAGCCTTGCACCTACTCTGACAGCGTGGCATCATCTGAGCTGCTGACCCTCTTCTTTCCACACTACTTTTCCCCACCTCCTTTCCTGTGATGTTCCTTTCCTTCAATACCTGACTGGTACTCTGTCAGAATGGGGGCCCCATCCTCTGGTGGGTGTTGACTTGGGGGGGGGCTTGGCCAGGGGTGGGTGGGAAGATCACCTGAAAGAAGCCTCAGCTTTCTTAGACATCTGGGGAGAAAAGGGGGTACCAACAGGAGGTACTCCCTGTAGCCAGGGGAAAGCCCCATGAGGCATGACTCCAAGTAGCTGTGACCACCAACTCCCTCCCCCATCCTTTCTCTGAACAGACAGACAGGGATGGGGCTAACTGCACTGGTGGGCCGGCTTGGGGGCTCTTTGGCTCCACTGGCGGCCTTGCTGGATGGAGTATGGCTGTCACTGCCCAAGCTCACTTATGGGGGGATTGCCCTGCTGGCTGCCTGCACTGCCCTCCTGCTGCCAGAGACAAGGAAGGCACAGCTGCCAGAGACCATCCAGGATGTGGAGGGGAAAAGGTGTGTACACTTACATGTGGGTATGGGTGCTCAGGTACCTGACACCTTAGGTAGGATTCAGAGGAAGACATGTCTGTTATCTGGTGCATGTACGAAAGTGTGCATTGGTGCATGACCTGAAGTATGTAAATTGTGTGTATAAAAGCATGCTCAAGTTCATATCCATATGTGTGTGTACATAAATACCCAAGACTAAGAGGTGGATGTGTGCACTCAGGTATACTTGCACATCAGGGATGTATATAAGCATGTGTAGGAGTCCCTTGTGGGAGTACACACATTTATATCTAGAGTCAGGGGAGCCCTAGGTCAGCACTAAGGTGGAAGGCTGGGGTGGTAGACTCAGGGGCTAATCCCCACCATTATTCATGACTCCTTCCTTCCCAATGCCTCGCCAGCCTTCGGGAGGAACAGATGCCCATGAAGCAAGTCCATGACTGAGTGGTATCAGGAGCAGGCACTCCACAGAAGTTCTGGACTAGCGCTGGGGGCATTGAGCCCCCTGCTCAGAGCTGGATTTGCCACCAATGCCACTCTCTGTGCTCACCCAACTTCTAGCAACAGAAGTTCCAGAATGCAGTGGGCTGCTGGAAAATTCTGGCACCTCTCTCTTGGCTAAGGGGATTCTATAAATAAAGGTTCCCCCTGGGTTGGGATAGCGGTATAGAGCTGTGGGATGAGCCCTGAATAGGAAGCCAGTGAGTCTAGTGCTGACTTCTGATCTGACCTTTGCCACTGATTTGCTGTGTGACCTTGGGCATGTGGCTTTTCCTTTTGGAGCATCAGTTTGTTCATTTCTCAAATGGATAATGAAACCTCTTAACAGACCTCACCACAGGATCTATTTGTTGTCACACTCAATGACGTGCAGAATAAGGGGCTTCTTCTAGACATGGTGCTAAAGAAGGGACCATCCTATGATGACGTCTGTGGGCATGCTGTCCACTGTGTAATGCTGGGGCTGCCCAATACCAGGGCCAGGAGAACAGAGCTCTTTGTTCCATAGCTGGTCTTACTACCTCCCTGGCACTTTGCAGGGTAATGCATCCTCCACCCCCACATTTCCCCACCCCTCCAACCCACTGTCTAGGCTTCATGCCCAAAGAAGAAATGAAGACATGGGAGCCAACATTTTATTGGAGAAGCCCGAATAAACAAAAGTTTTATGAGTACCTTGAAGTTATAGAATTTGCTGGGGAAAGAAATTAGAAAGGCCAAGAGGCCAACATTCAAAATGGGGTGGACCAGTTCCCCTGAGCAGATAGGAATGGGAAAGGGAGGAGTTGGCAGAAAAAGTCTAGACTTTCTGGTTTACTATGGAGCTGAGGCCCACGCTGACAGAATCCTATCTTCCCCTACCTCCATGGGATTGAAGAATTCTGTAGCTCCCATTGGATCATGGAGAGAATGATGGGAGGCCTGAGTTAGGGTGACTTCTTTAAGCATCTCATTTGGATTTTATCTCCACGGGGTCATAGATGTAGCAGCCCACATCACCAATGTTCACACCTAAGGGAGAGAGCCTCATCACCCAGGGCCTTGGGGCCGGGGGGTACTGGGCTTAGGCTGGAGGGAAGTGGGAAGGACCTGGGATATATCTGATTACAGAGGAAGTTGTCCACACATCCCCACAGACCCACATGCCATACTTTTAAGCCCAGTGTCTAGGGTGGGGCTGCCCACCTTTGGGGCCAAACAGGTAGCCGTAGCAAGGGATGTGACAGTAGGGGACGCCGTCATGCTGGGACACAGAGAGAAAGAGAGCACTCTCAGCTTGGCTCTTTTCCTATCTCCAGCCTCTCTCCTCCCAGTATAACCACCCATCCCTCCCTGCTCACCTCAGCATGACTCCCAGCAGTCAGGGTCTTCCGGCAGCGCTGGCACCTCAGACAGGGTCGGTGCCAATTTCTGCCCAAAGACATCACCTTCTCAGCTGGTGGTGGAGAAAGTTAGTAACCCTAGGGGTAGGGCAGGGAGCCTTGCACCACATCCCTGCCCTTTGATGCCCACCTTGTACTCCCCTCCTTACATTCTCTTGTCACTTACCAAAATAGACAGGTTCCTCACAGCCAGGGCACAGCGAGGTCTCCCCAGTGAATGTCTTCATGTGGGAAGGGCCTTTAAGGGGAAGAGGCCCTGGCTAGGGCTGAAGTGGAGGCCAGGCCTAAGTAGGGCCCTCTAGCACCAGTCTACATATGGCACTGTCCTCTTCCCAAAGCCATGCTCACTCCATATCCGGTGGCCATAGATATGCCTTCTTCAGACAAAGCTGAGTCCTCTCTGATCCCACCTCCTGTCTGCAGGAGGGACCACCTGCTTCCTTATCCTCCTCCCAGGGGTTCAGGTGCCCACCAGCCCAACCCTGTCAGCAACTCAATCCTCAGGAAACCTGAGCTGATACAAGAGCTGCCCAGGGCAGGGGTGTCAGGTGTTTGGGGAGCACGGTGTCATTGCCCATTGTAGGGGACAGGAGAAAGTAACAGAGGAGAGAAGTGGAAGAATGTGAGGGACTGGCCCTGTCTCAGTGACTGCTCATAAGTCGTTTCTTCCATGGTCTTGGCATGGGAGAGGCCTGACTTCCAGGCTAGCTTTGCCTCTGACTAGCTATGACTACACAAGGTCACTTGCCCTCTAGACTTATTCTGCCAACTCCTCCCTCTCCCATTCCAAATGTGGTAATGCCATTTGTCCACTTTACTTCTGAACTCAGCAGCTGACATGAGGAAACATAAAAAAACTGGTCTTGGATAATGGAAGATTTTGCCATAAACCAAGTTGTAGGAATGTGAGGCACTGGACTATGTGAGAGACTGCCATCTGTTTCTACCTCGTTCCCCAGCCTAGGAAGGGTCAGGAGGAGGGAAAATGGGGCTCCGCCTCACTTACTTTTCTTACGCTGGGGGAGACCAGTCCTGGGTCTTGGGGGGCTGAAACTGCTGGGGTTGAGGGGAGTGGTGTTGGCACGGGTGGGAATGGGGGAGTTGTAGAGGTAGGAGCCCACACCACCAATGTTCACCCCTGCAGAGAGAAGAGGGTGATTCAGGCCTGAGTCTCCAGGTCCCTGCCACAGGAAGGGTTTCTGCTGCACTCTGTCCCCTTCCAAGCCGGTACTTACCACTGGGTCCGAAGAGAACCCCATAGCATGGCTTGTGGCAATACGGCCTCCCATTGTGCTAGGCACAAGCAGAGGAAAAGGGGTTGTTCAGGGATAAGGGGGCTTCTCTTGTGCCTCACAGGTCTTTCTACCGAACACACTGCCAGGTGTCTGCCTCCTGGCCTGGGCTGGTGGGGCTGGGAGGATAAGGGTGGGCTGGCATGGCAGAACTGCCACTGTAGTCAGGGAAAAAGGGCAAGAGTAGGTCAGGAAGCAGTGCTGCTTCCTTCTCCTTCCCCTCAAATGACATGGGCTCACCAGTACTACTCAGGGTCCCTGAATCATGGCTGGTGTGGGGCCCACCCTGTAAGTGGTTTTGGAAGCTGGCATTGAAGTTGCCTTTGGTGAGCCAACAGGGCCACATTGGGGCTGGTGCCTGGGGGACAGTGACAGACATACGGTTGTGTGCCCCAGCTGGGTCTCACCTCTGCATGCCCTCCTGGGGACAGGACACTGTGGCAGTGCTCACATTTCAGGCAGAAGCGGTGCCAGTTCTTGCCCAGGGAGCTCACCTTCTCCGCTGTAGGGAACAAGGTAGAAGAGGGCTGCCAGTCGCCCTCCTTTCCCCCTGCGCCCCATCCTGCTTCCGGGAGACCATGGGGAGTGTCTCCAGGAGGCCAGCTCCATCCCGCCAGAGTGCCAGCCCCACAGATAGAACGGGGTCTGGGATTGCACCCGCGCCTGTTCCTTGTGTCCTCAAGGAACCCAGCGGCACATACTCGCCCAGTTTTCTCCCGCTCCTCAGCCCGCGCCTCACCGAAGAAAACGGGTTGCTGGCAACGAGGGCAGGTCCAACTCATGGCTCCGCTCAGGTAAGTTGGTTGCTGCACACAGTAGGCACCCAGCAGGGACTCCGTTCCACCCTCTCTACTGGCTCCACCCATGACTCAGCTTGGAGCCTCATTGGGCTGAACCCCCCAGTTACTCGAAGCCCATTAGTTGCCAGAAATTTAGCACGACTCCACCTGCGGGACGCTGGTGACTTCGCAATTACGTCCAAACACTAAAGCCAGACTGAGAAAAGGGAGAAATGAAGACACTTGGTACTCATTTCTGGCTTGGTATGGAGAGGAAAAATGCCTTGAGTGTAGATACCATGAAAGCACTATTATTTCAAACCCAAAGCGAGGAGGGGTAAGCGGTTCTTTGAAATGCTTTAATTCCATCTTGGCAGTCTCACAGGTGGTTAAGAGCAACGGAATCTGCAGTCCATCTCTGCTACTTACTCTTTGGCTTCAGGTAAATTACTTAAACATCCTCTGCCTCTGTTCTGTACAATACTATGATGATAAGTCTTTACCTCAAAGGACTGTTGTGAGAATTATTTAAGTTAATACATGCAGAGTGCCCAAACAGCACCTAGCATATTAATGCTATAAAAGCAATTGCTATCATAATGAACTCCTAGTTTGGAAGCATCAAAGAGTGGTCTGCAAACAATGGTTTGCTTGTAAAATTATAATGCTTACTAAATTTAAACATATAATTCAGTCACCAATTACATATTCCTAATTTAGTTTGTTTTAAGATGTTTTAATATTTGTTAAAAGTAGCTCAACAGCCCAGCACGGTGGCTCAGTGGTTGAGCATCAATCCATGAACCAGGGAATCATGGTTCAATTCCCAGTCAGAGCACATGCCCAGGTTATGGGTTCAATCCCCAATGTGGGATGTGCAGGAGGCAGCTGATCAATGATTCTTTCTCATCATTGATGTTTCTATCCCTCTCTCCCTCTCCGAAATAAAAATAGTAATTTTTTTTTTAAAGTAGGTCAGCAATGCTTCAAAGGACACTTCAAAAATGGAAACTCACAGAATGGCAGAAAAACATTTGCAAACATGTATCTGATAAGGGTCTAGTAACCTATATATATATATGGAACTGTTATAACTCAATAAAAAGACAACCCAATTAAAAAATGAGCAAAGAATTTGAATACACATTTTTTTCCAAAGAAGATATACAAAAAGTACATGAAAAATGCTCAACATCATTAGTAATTAGGGAAATGAAAATCAGAAGCACAATGAGATATCATTTTACACCTATTAGAATGACTATAATAATAATAAAAAAAATGAGCCCTAGCTGGTTTGGCTCAGTGGATAGAGCATCAACCTATGGATTGAAGGGTTCCAGGTTCGATTCCAGTCCAGGGCATATGCCTGGGTTGTGGGCTCCATCCCCAGAGGGGGGGCATGCAGGAGGCAGCTGACAATTAATATCTCTCATCATTGATGTTTCTATTTCTCTCTCCTCCTTTTTTCCTCTGAAATCAATAAATATGCATACATTTTTAAAGTGAGTATTAACTGGTAGTGAGGATGTGGCAAAACTGGATCCCTCATACATTGTTGATGGGAATGTAAAAATAGTATATCCCTTTGAAAAGAGTCTAGCAATTCCTCAAAAGGTTAAACATACAGTAACTATATGACCCAGCAATTGCACTCCTAGGTATATACTCAAGAGAAATGAAAGTATTTGTCCACATAAAAACTTGTACACTAATGTTCACACTACTATTCACACTAGCTAAAAGGTGGAAACAACCCAACTAATAAACAAAATGTGGTATAACCATAATAGACTATTATCCTATACAATAAAAGCCTAATATGCAAATTACCCCCTCAACCAAGAGTTCTACCAAGGGCAGGGCCAGCCAGCCAACCGCTTACAGCCCCTCCCCCCAGCCAGCCCCATCCCGGCTGGTGGCGGCAGGCAGCTGAGGAAAGGGAGGCCCCGGCTGGCAGTCAGCAGCCACTAGGGATCCTACCCATAAACAAATTTTGTGCACTGGGCCTCTAGTTCAGTTATAAAAAGGAATGAAGCACTGATGCATGTTATAACAGAAAAATTGTTAAGCCAAATAAGCCAGACATAACACCACCACATGTTTTATGATTCCATTGATATAAAATGTCTAGAATAGGAAAACCCACAGAGAGAGAGAGAAGGGAGGGAGGGGATTAGTGGTTGCTCAGGGTTTTGGGAAAGGGCTAATGGGTATGAGATCTCTGTAGGGTAAAATGAAAATGATCTGGAATTAGATAATGGTGTTAGTTGCACAACCTTGAAAATATATGAAAAATCAATGAATTGTATACCTCAAAAGGGTGAACTTTATGGTATGTGAATGTCTCAATAATGTTTCAGTATAGTATCTCAATAATAATAATGACGATAATAATAATGATGATGCCTGAAGTGAACTACTTAAAAAAAAAAAAAAAGGTAGCCAAGCAAATGAGGGACAGAAGAGGAACAGATTACTTTGTACCTCAGCAGAGCAGACAACCTCTTGATGAAATATCATGGTGAAATGAAGTTTTTTTTTTGGAATAAGCTCCTCTATGGTTTTTTGCTTTAAATATGTTTTTATTGATTTTTATTTTTATTATCTTTATTTTTTAAATATATTTTATTGATTCCTTACAGAGAGGAAGGGAGAGAGATAGCTAGAAACATTGATGAGAGAGAAACACCGACCAGCCACCCCCTGCATACCCCTCACCGGGGATGCGCCCTCAACCAAGATATATGCCCTTGACGGGAATCAAACCCAGGACCCTTCAGTCCACAAGCCGACGCTCCATCCACTGAGCCAAACTGGTCTTGGCTTTTTATTGATTTTTAGAGAGAGAGAGTAAGGGGGAGAGAGAGATAAAACATCGATGTGACCGTCTCCCATAAGCATCCCAACTGGGGATCAAACCTATAAGCTGGGTATGTTCCCTGATAATCAAGATAACCAGGGATCTTTCGGTGTATAGGCTATGCTCAACCAATTGAACAACACTGGCCAAGGCTAAGTTCCTGCTTTGCAAAGTCAGTTCAGAAAGGCTAAGGGTGTGTGTGTGTGTGTGTGCGTGTGTGTGTGTATGTGTGTGTGTGTGATCATTGGGCTTCAGTGCTGTGCTCTGTTCGGTAAAAAGAGTCCCTCTCTGAACTTAAGTGTCCTCAATTGGGCCATAGAGATGGGACTGATGTCTACAAACTTCCACGTAGCACTCCTGTTTCCTCCACTGGTCTTCATCAGTACTTTCTGATTATAATTCCTCATTGATTTCTAAATATGCAAGGCTTGCACACTGTGAAAGAAACTTTTCTATACTTTCTCATTATTTGTTTCTTGTTTCCGGGAATATTTCAAGATCTTTAAATTTATAACTGTTTCTTGAAGGGCTTTTTAACAAACTTGGAAAATATTAATTTTTGTCACTGATATTTTACTCTTGTGTTTCTGCCTTTCTCATTTGTTTCTTCTTATAGAAGGTAGCTCGAGGTTCAGTGCCTTTGCTCTCAATGACACTAATGAAGAAGGTCCCATTTCAGGAGATTGGGAGGACTTGTATTTATTCTTAGATATGCTGCCTCCTTTAGGAAGGGCTACCTAGCTTCATCTGCCCAAGAATCCATCTTCAGCATTTTCAGGGCACATCAGTTAATCCTTTTCGAAGACTGTCTAGTTCTTTCTGCTTTGGATCATATCATAGCCTCCTATTCATGTCATTTTAATTCCAGCATCCAGCACAGGGCCCCACTAGAAGAAACAGGAATCAAAGTGTGAGTACCATGCTGCTTCTACACAACTTACAATGTCAGTGAGACAAATGCTTTACAGCTCACCATCTTCTGTGGCCTTGCAATATATTGTATGTCATGACACACATAGTATGTCTCATTTCTTCTATTTCTTTGCTTAGGAAAGACTAGTTGAGGCTCCTCCTTTCTGAATATTTGCCATTTATATGCAGGTATAGCAAATCACAATATTCCACTCTTCTTCCTAGTCTGGTTTCCATTATTCTAACTCTAAAAGAGGCTTTGTAAAGAATGCTTATAGGGGTGCCCTCCATATCAGCACCCTGGCCTTTCTTCCATCTCAGGCGTGCATCTCCTAAGCTCTAAGGATCCCAAGACTTGCGACCAGGGGAACAATGGGCAATGGCAGTTAATCCTGGGCTAACCTGTCTCCAAGGCCCTTTTCTCTGCTTTTGCAGTGAGTAGCCCCACCTAGGTTCATTTCTTTCTTTTTAAAAAAAATATATGTTATTGCTTTTTTCCAGAGAGGAAAGGAAAGAGTTAGAAACATCGATGAGAGAGAAACATTGATCGGCTGCCTCCTGCACACCCCCTACTGGGGATGTGCCTGCAACCAAGGTACATGCCCTTGACCAGAATCAAACCTGGGACCTTTCAGTCCGCAGGCTGACGCTCTATCCACTGAGTCAAACTGGTTAGGGCTAGGTTCATTTCTTTCCTATAACATTTCTAGAGAGCCAAAGCAGCTCTGTTTAGGCTTTCTCCTGTTGCTTCTATCCTACGCCCTTCCTTATTTCACTGCTCCCAGCTTTAATAAACATACTTTAAAAATGTATTTAAGAAAAGAATGCCAAGAGGGAAAATGAACATTTCTTATTGGAATGTACTTGCAGTTGCTGACAATGGCTGTTTTGAATACTATGTGTGATTAAAACCTCTAAAATTATAACAAAACCCACAAATGGATAAGTCTAGTTGAGTGTAGGTACAGTAACTCCCCTTATCTGTAGGAGATATGTCCCAAGACTCCCAGTGCATGCCTGAAACCACAGATAATACTAAACCCTGAATAGATTGTTTTTTCCTATACATAATTACCTATGATAAAGTTTGATTTATAAATTAGACACAATAAGGCAGTAACAATATCTAATAACAGAACAATTATAATAATAGAAGCAAAGTAAGGATTACATGAAGACAAGCACTGAGATGCAGCAACAGTTGATCTAATAACAAAGATGGCTACAAAGTAACTAACAGACAGGTAGCATATACAATGTGGATATGCTGGATAAAGGGATGGTTCACATTCTAGGTCGGATGAAGTGGGACTATATGAGATTTCATTATGCTACTCAGAACAATTCACAAAACTTAAGAATTGTTTATTTCTGGAATTTTCCATTTAGTATTTCAGAGTGCCACAGTTGACTGCAGGTAACTGAAACTGTAGAATGTGAAACTGCAGATAAGGGAGGGGGAGGAAGACTATTGTATTACGTACTCAACTGTCAGGGTGCAGCTTGTGTCATCCCTTTTTTGTTTAAAATATATATTTATTGATTTCAGAGAGGGAAAGAGAGAGAGAAACATCAGCAATGAAAGAAAATCATTGATCGGCTGCCTCCTGCATGCTCCCTATTGGGGTTCAAGCCTGCAACCTGGGCATATGCCCTGACTGGGAATTGAACTGTGATCTCCTAGTTCATAGACTGACACTCAACCTCTGAGCCACAACAGTTGGGTTGTGTCATCCCTTATAAGGGGACAGCCAATGACTGTTCCTTTGGTATGCCCTACTTCCTGCTTTTTCTGCACAGACCTCTGTCACAGTCTCTATAAATGCTGCATTTATACTTATTTACTTGTCTGACTTTCTTCAATTGACAGGATTGACTGACTAATCTGTGTACCTGTAGCACTAAGTGTAGTGTGGGTGCTAGTAAATGATCCTTATTATTATTAAAATCTACCACTAACATTTTTTACCTCATGTTTTTAGATAAATGTATATTTTAGGATTGCTGTATTTTCTTGATGAATCAATCCCTTTATTTTTGTTGTTAGGCAAGAAAAAAGCTTTTCACTCTAAGTAAGTGGTGGTGGTGAATTACTTCAAACACCTGGAGGGCTATCACATGGAAGAGGCATTAGGGCACTAGCAAGACCCCTGGCTAGAGGGCTCTCAGTAGAAAAATACAGGAAAGCAGACTTGGATTCAGTCTGAAAAAATAACTTTCTAATAGAGCCCAAACATGAAGTGGCTGCTTCAGACAGTAGTGAGCTTCCTGTTTCTGGATGTTATAAGTACCAATGGACAACAAACCAACTGATCATTAGTGATGCAGAAGGGATGCAAGACAGATGAATCTTTAAGGTTCTGTCACAATTTGAGAATATATGATTTTGTAATTTCCATTCCCAAAGAGAAGTTTGAAATTAGTATTACCAAGAAAGCATTGCTAAAATAGTGACAACTATCACCTATGGAGTGTCAGTCATAGGCATGGTACTTGTTATTTCTGCCCCTACAACAACCTGATGAGGTAATTAAATGTTACATTACCTATCGTATCATAAAGGAAAGCAGCTTGGAGAAGCTAAGAAATGTGTTCAATATATAGAACCACACATTCTGATTCTAGAGCTCATACTCTTTGTGCCTAAGCTGCCCATGTGTTTCAGTTTGAAAGGGTGCTATTCTGGTCTGCACAGCACATCTATATCTGAAGGGGGCCTATTCTGGCAAATAATGTCATTAAAACTTTCTTAGTTCCCTTACAGTAAAAGGTTTTAACTTCGCTCCAGGACCATCCACATTTTCAGTCTTCTAGTCATTTCTCCTGGTACATCAACTCCTCCAAACACACTAATTGAGCTGCCAGAGCTCTTTCCTGTTTCAGGGCCTTTGCAAATGCTCTCTGTTTTGGGAACTTCCCAATATCTTCACCTCACTGATTCCTGCCTAACTTCAGCTTCTCCTCATCTACTCAATAACAGGATATTGGTCTAGGCACTCTCTCACTTAGCATCCTGTGCTAGAGCATAGAGTGCGTACAACCTATGACAATTGTATTTTCCCTGAGTGCTGAACCAAATGTGGGGGAAAAGGCAAATGGAGATCTATGATAAAAGGCTAAGTTTGTAGATTAATGGGAGTAAAATAGGTCTGCCAACCTCCTATCCCCCAAATCTAGGTTTTGTCTACCCCATTAGTCTATGTGCTCCATGATAGCAAGGACCAGGACTGCTTTGCCAACCTCTGTGTATGCTTCTCATGCCTTGTTCAATCTCTGAAACACAGTGTTCAGTAAATACTTGCTGGTGAAGAAATGTTAAATGTTATACACAAGTCTCTCTCAAGTGTGAGTAGAGGAGGGCTAATGGGATAGAGGTGGGATTAGAAGGGGACTGGTAAGGGTTGAGAGTTTTACAACAAAAGCCCTGGAGCAAGGGAAAAGCAGTTGCTTAGAAGTAAGGACTCAGAAGTTTGTTTCTTAATATACATGAAGACCTGCATGTATGATGGAATATGATTTAAACTGATTATGGTTATAAGTACTAAGTAACTAATAAAGTAAAAAGAGAACGGAAAATTTGCCTTGGAAGGAAGCTAGCCCCACTAACTACAGTAATTCACAAGAACTTAGTAATTAAGCTCAATTAGCAGGTAGTACAACTAAGTCTATCATTAAATGTACAGCAAATGAGAGAATGTGGGAAAGTGTTATATAAGCTGTAAAGCACCTTACAAATATGGCTGCTTATTATGACAACTATAAATTATGCTCATTTTATATCTTTGTAGACTTACTCGAATACATGGCTACATGCTTATCACTTTTAAGACATTATCAAAAACTTTGTTCCTACATGACTTTTTTTAAAGGTTTCACTTAGTTCTGGTGTATTAATAAAGATCAGCCTTACCTCTTCATTGTGTTTCTTAATTTTTATTACCCATAACACTATGCTTTCTCACTTTATCTTCTGAATATACCTTCCAAGTAAAAAGCTTTACTTCCTGTAGTAAATATTACCTTCCAAGTAAAAAGCTTTACTTCCTGTAGTAAATATTACTTCCTGTAGTTTATATTACTTTAAAACACAAAAAATATAAACATACACACATACAAAAAGAAATGCTTTCTTAAACATATACTAATCCTCCCACCTGCTGAGAATTGCTGCTGTATAAATCACATTATTTATGGTTCTTAAAAGAGTCTGATGTTTTTCCCCTTTTTCCCCAGCATCAACATGCCATCCCATGAACCTGTTGAGAGTACTCTGTATATAGCTACTTGTGGTTAGCTATTTAGTTGACTACATTTTGTGACATCAGCTGGACTAATTCAGAATCAATACTGCAGAAAAGGATCCCTGACGCTTCCCCATGGCTGCCTATGCTTATGAAAAAAAATCAACAACAGCTTTTAAAAAGTGTTTTCCATACAGAAGGCCGAGAGACATATGAAAACATGCTCAAAGTCTCTGATCATCCCAGAGATGCAAATCAAAACAACGAGATACCATCCCACACCTATCTAAATGGCTATCATCAACAGGTCAACAATAAAATAAGCCTCGTGCACTGCTGGTGGGAATACAGACTAGTGCAGCCACTATGGAAGATAGTATGGAGTTTCCTCAAAAAGTTAAAAATGAAACTCCCATTTGACCCAGTAATCCCACTTCTAGGACTATATCCCAAGAAACCAGAAACACAAATCAAAAAGGATATATGCACCTTTATGTTCATAGCAGCACAATTTACAATAAATAAGATTTGGAAACAACCCAAGTGCCCATCAGCAGATGAGTGGATCAAAAAACTGTAGCTCATCTACACAATGGAATACTACGTTGCAGTAAAAGAGAAGGAACTTTTACCATCTGCAATAGCATGGATGGAACTGAAGAGCATTATGCTAAGCAAAATAAGCCAGTCAGGCTGAAACCGGTTTGGCTCAGTGGATAGAGCGTTGGCCTGTAGACTGAGTGGTCCCAGGTTCGATTCCGGTCAGGGGCATGTATCTTGGTTGTGGGCACATCCCCAGTAGGGGACATGCAGGAGGCAGCTGATCAATGTCTCTCTCATCGATGTTTCTAACTCTCTCTCTCTCTCCTTTCCTCTCTGTAAAAAAATCAATAAAATATATTAAAAAAAAATAAGCCACTCGGAGAAAGATATCACATGATCTCATTCTTATATAGGATATAATGATCAACATAAACTGATGAACAAAAATAGATCCAGAGACAAATGGCAGAGGAGGTGGGAGTGTTAAGAGAGCAACCAAAGGACTTGTATGCATGCATATTAGCATAACCAATGGACACAGACACTGGGGTGGTGGGGGCTTGCCTAGGGTGGAAATGGCTGGAGGGCAGTTTCAATTGGGGGGAAAAAGGAGACATATGTAAAACTTTAGACAATAAAAAAGTAACATAAAAAGCGTTTTCCATGCAAAGATGTATTTGGCTTTTCAATTATCACTTGGAAATACGTATTCCATCTAAAAGGCCTGGTGCACAAAATTCGTGCAGTGGAGGGGTATCCTTCAGCTCAGCCTGCTCCCTTTCAAATCTGGGACCCCTTGAGGGATGTCCGACTGCCCCTTTAGGCCCAATCCTACCTGGACTAAATGGGCAGTCGGACATCCCTCTCATTAATCCAGGACTGCTGGATCCCAACTGCTCACCTGCCTGCCTTCCTGATTGCCCCTAATTGTCCTCCCCTACAGCTTGATCCCTCCCCAACTGCCCTTCCCTGTAGGCCTGGTCCCTCCCACTGCCCTCCCCTGCTGGCCATCTTGTGGCAGCCATCTTGTGTCCACATGGAGGCAGCCATATTGTGTGTTAGAGTAACAGTCAATTTACATATTACTCTTTTATTAGATAGGACAGTCCTCACCACCATCATCACCTACACAACCAAAAAAAAAGAGTCCTTCCAGGAACTTAAACAATTTAATCTGATAAATGAAGGCAAGCACAAATGCTTACCTTTATTTTTTTTATTGTATTAATTATTTTATTAATTTTTTATACATATCTCCCCATTGCCTCCCCTCCCTCCCAGGCATACCCTAACCCCCCAGTGTCTGTGATCATTGGTTATGCTTATATGCATGCATACAAGTCCTTTGATTGATCACTTATCTACCTCACCTAACTTTAATCTTTCTGCTGTAATTTCACATTCTGTTTGATGCTTTATGATTTTGTCCTCCTGAGAATTATCAGTCTACTCCCTTTCTGTACTCCTGATGCTATTATATTCACCAGTTTATTCTGTTGATCAGATTTTTAATTCACTTAATTTTTAGATTCACTTGTTGATAGATATGTATTTGTTGTTCATAATTTTTTGGATTTTACCTTTTTCTTCTTCCTCTTCTAAAAGAGTACCTTTCAGCATTTCATATAATACTGGTTTGGAGTTGATGAACTCCTTTAGCTTTCTCTTCTCTGTGAAGCTCTTTATCTGCCCTTCAATTGTGAATGATAGCTTTGCTGGATAGATTATTCTTGGTTGTAGGTTCTTGTTATTCATCACGTTGAATATTTCTTGCCACTACCATCTGGCCTGCATCGTTTCTGTTGAGAAATCAGCTGACAGTCATATGGGTGCTCCCTTGTAGGTAATGAACTGTTTTTCTCTTGCTGCTTTTAATATTCTCTTTGTCTTTTACTCTTGGTATTTTAATTATGATGTGTCTTGGTGTGGTCCTCTTTGGATTCCTTTTATTTGGGGTTCTGTGTGCTTCCTGGACTTGTAAGTCTATTTCTTTTACCAGATGTGGGAAGTTTTCAGTCATTATTTCTTTAAATAGGTTTTTAGTATCTTGCTCTCTCTCTTCTTCTGGCACCCCCACAATTCTGATGTTGGTACACTTGAAGCTGTCCCAGAGGCTCCTTACATTATCTTCACATTTTGGATTCTTTTTCTTCTTGCTTTACCAGTTGAATGTTTTCTGCTTCTTTATATTTCAAATTTTTGACTTGATTCTTGCCCTCCTCCAGTCTGCTGTTAGGACTCTGTATAATATTTTTTATTTCAGTCAGTGTCTCTAGTTGGTCCTTTTTCATCTCCTCTTGGGTCTCACTAAATTTATCCAACTTTTCTATCATATTCTTGAAAAACCTTATAAGCGTGGTTTTGAACTCTATATCCAGTCGTTGTTTTTTTTCCCTCCATTTCTTTTGTTTGTAATCCCTTCCCTTGTCTCAGCATTTTCACTATGCCGGGGAAACTTCTTTGTTGAATTCAGCTTTATGATACCAGATGTGCAAAGCCCCAGAAGCCTCTGTTGAACTTGGGAGGGGTGGAGTCTCAGGGTTTAAGGGACCGCCTTGCCTTCCAGTCGGCCCCACCCTCCACGGCCCCTGAGTCTCACGTGACTGGGTAATCTCTGGAGCAGTCCTTGTGCAGGAGCCTGCAGTGCCTCTAACCGCTGCCTTTCCGGCTTCCCTGTGCACCAGGACCACACGAGTCTAGGTCCCCAGGGTTTCACCCGAAACAGGGGCTTAGTGGAGTCAGAAGTGGCGCAGTTGGGAGGGTCTGTCTCCTGCCCACTGGCAAAAGCCAGCGGCACAATTAGCAATCTGTCCTGTGCCCAGTGCCGTGCGTGCCACCAGGCCTTTGATCTTTTGCAACTCCCCTAAATTTCTGTACACTTCTCCCTTTTCACAGTCCAAACTCCCACCGTATGAGTTTCGGCTGGATCCGGGGTTTAGTGTCGTAGAATAAGGGGTTCAATGCCTTTGAGAGTCTCCGTTTCCCTCCCGCCAGAGAAAGCCAGCCAGGTACTCCAGCACCCGCTCTCTCAGCGTCTCAGTACCTCGGCTTTTTGCAGTTCCTCTGTGTCTCCGTGAGCCCCTCTCTTTCCTTCTAGCTGTAGAACTTCCACTCAGCCAGATTTCCTGTGGTTCTGGATGATGTCCGTTCTGTCTTTTAGTTTTAGTTTTGAAATTGTTGTGCGAGGCAGCAGTGTAGGTGTTTACCTATGCCGCCATCTTGGATTCCCAAATGCTTACCTTTATATAGTGTTTCAGTTTCTTCAAGAAACTGAAGGTCACAAAATCAGGAGTCAATTTTTTTTTTCTTTTCTTTTTTAAATGAATCTTTATTGTTCAGATTATTACAGTTGTTCCTCTTTCTCCCCCCCACCATAGAACCAGGTTCGCACCCCACCCTCTGTCCTTACCCCACACCACTGTCCTCATCCATAGGTGTACCATTTGTGTCTAGTCTCTTCCTGAATCCCCCACACTCCTTTCCCCCAAAAAATTATCAGTTCACTCCCTTTCTATGCCCCTGATTCTATTATATTCACCAATATGTTCTGTTCATCAGATTTTTAATTCACTTCATTTTTAGATTCATTTGTTGATATGTATTTGTTGTTCATAATTTTTATCTTTATCTTTTTCTTCTACCTCTTCTTAAAGAATACCTTTCAGCATATCAAGTAATACTGGTTTGGTGGTGATGAACTTCTTTAGCTTTTTCTTATCTGTGAAGCTCTTTATCTAACCTTCAATTCTGAATGATAGCTTTGCTGGGTAGAGTAATCTTGGTTGTAGGTTCTTGCTATTCATCACTTTGAATATTTCTTGCCACTCCCGTCTGGCCTGCATAGTTTCTGTTGAGAAATCAGCTGACAATTGTATGGGTGTTCCCTTATAGGCAATTAACTTTTTCTCTTGCTGCATTTAATACTATCTCTTTGTTTTTTGTTCTTGGCATTTTAATTATGTGTCTTGGTGTGGTCCTCTTTAGATTCCTTTTGTTTGGGGTTCTTTGCACTTCATGGACTTGTAAGTCTATATCTTTCACCAGGTGTGGGAAGTTTTTAGTCATTATTTCTTCAAATAGGTTTTCAGTATCTTGCTCTCTCTCTTCTTCTGGCACCCCCATAATTCTGATGTTGGTACACTTGAAGTTATTCCAGAATCTCCTTAAACTATCTTTATATTTTTGGATTCTTTTTGTTTTTCCGGTTGGGGTTTTTTTGCTTCTTTGTATTTCAAATCTTTGACTTGATTCTTACAATCCTCTAGTCTGTTGTTGGATCTCTGTATATTATTTTTTATTTCAGTCACTTTATGCTTAATTTCTAGTTGGTCCTTTTTCATATCCTCAAGAGTCTTGCTAAATTTATTGGTCTTTTCTAGAACATTCTTGAAAAACCTTATAACCGTGGTTTTGAACTCTATATCCAGTCGTTTGCTTTCCTCTATCTCTTTCATTTGTGACTTGTTTCTTTGTCTCTGCATTTTGGATACTTCCCTAAGTTGATAGAGTGACTTTGTGTGCCAGGTGTTCTATATGGCCCAGTGGTTCTGTCTCCCCAGTTACCCCTTTTTGGACTGTGTGTACAGCCTTGTTGTAGTTAAGTCTTGATTGTTGTTAGTATCACTGGGGGGAATTGACCTCCAAGCCAATTGATTGTGAGGATCAGCTGTGTCTACGCCAGGAGAACTGTGCTGGTGTCAGCCTTATGATACACAACTTGCAAAATTGCAAAAGTCTCTCTGTTCAACTTCGATGGGGTGGAGTCTCAGGGCTGAGCAGACAGCCATGGCTTCCCATCAGCCCTACCCTATGTGGTCCCTGGGTCTCAGGGTCCCTCGGTAATCACTGCAGCCTTCTCTGTGCGCACTTGCGCTTGCACACCTCCAAACCTCTGCCTTTCTGGCTCCCCTGAGTTTCCATGCACTCTGGGGACCTGTATGAGTCTGGGTCCCTAGGGTCTCGCCAGAAACTGGGGTCAGTGCAGTTGGAACTGGATTTCAGCGCAGTTGGAAGGTTCTGTCTTCCTCCCACTAGAGAAAGCCAGCAGCACAATCAGCAGTCAGTCCTCTCTGCACACACATGTGCGCGTCTCAGACCACTGCCTTTCGCGGCCACCTAAATTTCTGTGCACTCCTCCCTTTTCACAATAGTCCAGACTCCCTCCATATGAGTCTTGCCAGGAACCGGGGTTCAGTGCAGTCAGAACTGGGGTTCAGTACAGTTGGGAGTTTCCATCTCCCTCCCACTAGAGGAAGCCAGCCAGGCACTCCACTGTCTATCCTCTCCATGCATGTGTCTCCATACCTCAGCTTTTTACAGCTTCTCTGAGTCTCCATGAGCCCCTCTCTTTCCTTCTAGTTGTAGAATTTCCACTCAGCCAGTTTTCATGTGGTTCTGGATGGTGTCTGTCCTTTTAGTTGTAGTTTTGAAATTATTGTGCAAGATACCAGTTTAGGTGTTTACCTATGCCACCATCTTGGTTTCTCCCTCCTGAGGTGGACACTCTTGTTGCACCCCTTTGTCGGCTGTGTGCACAGTCTTCTTGTAGTTAGGCTTGATTGTTGTTATCACTGGGAGGAATTGACCTCCAGGCCAATTGGCTATGAAGATCAGCTGTGTCTATGCTGGGAGAACTCCTGTGCTGGAGACACTCTTATGAGACAAGACTTGTAAAAGCCTCTGTGCTCAGCTTGGAGGAGGCAGAGTCTCAGAGTGGAACAAACAGCAATGACTTCCCATCAGTTCTACCCTAAGAGGCCCCTGGGTGTCAGTGTCCTGCAGTAATCATTTCAAGCACCGCTGAGAGAAAGCCACCCTTGAGTTTCACCCACTGCCAAACAGTGCAGTTTTTCCCCTTATGAGTCTGGGTCCCCAGAGACTCACCTGAAACTGCAGTTCAGAGCAGTCAGAAACTTTTGTTTCCCTCCTGATTGAGAAAGCCAGCCGCGTACTCAGTTGTCAGCCTGCTCCATGCATGCGGCTCCCTACCTCTGCCTTCCGCAGCTCCTGTGAGTCTCAGTGTGCTTTTCTCTTTCCTTCTAGTTATAGAATTTCCACTCAGCCAGTCTTCCTGTGATTTTGGATGATGTCCATTTTGTCTTTTAGCTGTAGTTTTGATATTGTTGTGGGAGGCAGCAGTTTCATTGTTTACCTATGCTGCCATCTTGGTTTCTGTCAGAATCAGGAGTCAATTTCCAGCCTCTTGCCAACTCCAAAATGTTTGAGCTTTTTCTCTTCTGAACTTTTGAAACAGGAAGAGCTATAAGATCTTTATTTCTAATCTCTCACAAGTACCCCACCCCAACCATTACATACACAAAAAAGGATAGCAATTACCAGTATCTCAGTAGGGACAATAACTTGAGCACTCATCTCTTTTTTCTTTTTCTTTTTTTCAGAAATACTTTTTTTTATTGTGTTACATGTATACATATCTCCCCATTGCCCCCCCCAGGCATACCCTAACCCTCCCGCGTCTTGTGTTCATCAGTTATGCTTATATGCATGCATACAAGTCCTTTGGTTGATCTCTTATCTACCCCACCTCTCCTTAACCTTCCTGCTGTAATTTGACAGTCTGTTTGATGCTTTACTGCTTCTGCATCTATCCTTTTGTTCATCAGTTTATAATGATCTTTATTATCCACAAATGAATGAGATCATGTGGTGTTTCTCCTTCATTGACTGGCTTATTTCACTTAGCATAAGGCTCTCCAGTTCCATCCAGGTTGCTGCAAATGGTAAGAATTCCTTCTTTTTAATGGCAGCATAGAATTCCATTGTGTAAATGTACCATAGTTTTCTGATCCACTCATCTGCTGATGGGCACCTGTTTCCAAATTGTAGCTATTGTAAATTGTGCTGCTATGAACATAGGGGTGCATAAATCCTTTCTGATTGGTGTTTGTAATTTCTTAGGATATATTCCTAAGAGTGGGATTGCTGGGTCAAATGGGAGATCCATATTCAGTTTTTTTTTTGAGGAAACTCCATACTGTTCTCCACAGTGGCTGCACCAGTCTGCATTCCCACCAACAGTGCACATCCTTGTCAACACTTGTCATTTGTTGATTTGTTGATGATTGACATTCTGACAGATGTAAGATGGTATCATTGTTGTTTTGATTTGCATCTCTCGGATAGTGACTTTGAACATGTTTTCATGTGTTTCTTGGCCTTCCTTCTGTCGTCTTTCGAAAAGGTTCTAAATATTTAGGTCCATTGCCCATTTTTTTATTGGATCGTTTATCTTCTTTTTATTAAGTTGTATAAGTTGGCTGTAGATGTTGGAGATTAAACCTTTATCAGTGATAACATTTGCAAATATGTTGTCCCATACAGTGGTCTTTCTTGTTGTTTTGTTAATGGTTTCTTTTGCTGTGCAAAAGCTTTTTATTTTGATGTAGTCCCATTTGTTTATTTTCTCTTTAGCTTCCGTTGCCTTTGGAGCAGTATCAGTGAAGAAGTTCTTTCGGCATATGTCTGAGATTGGGCTCCCTGTGGATTCCTCTAGTATTTTTATTGTTTCCTGTCTTATGTTTAAGTCCTGTATCCATTTTGAGTTTATTTTTGTATTTGGTGTAAGTTGGTGGTCCAGTTTCATTTTTTTGCATGTATCTGTCCAATTTTCCCAACACCATTTATTGAAGAGGCTATCTTGGCTCCATTGTATGTTCATGCCTCCTTTGTCAAATAGTAATTGAGCATAGTGGTTTGGGTGGATGTCTAGATTCTCTATTCTGTTCCATTGGTCTATATATCTGTTCTTGTGCCAGTACCAGGCTGTTTTGAGAACAGTTGCTTTGTAATATAGCTTGAAATCTGGTATTGAGATCCCACCTACTTTATTCTTCTTTCTCAGGATTGCTGTGGCTATTCGCGGTCTTTTTTTGTTCCAGATGAATCTTTGAAGAATTCTTTCTAGGTCTGTGAAATACGTCGTTGGTATTTTAATGGGTAGTACATTGCATCTATAGATTGCTTTGGGTAGTATGAACATTTTAATGATGTTGATTCTCCCAATCCATGAGCATGGTATGCTCTTCCATCTGTTTACATCTTCCTCTATCTCTTTTTTCAGTGTCTTGTAGTTTTCTACATATAGGTCTTTTACCTCCTTAAATTTATTCCTAGGTATCTTAATTTTTTTTGTGCAATGGTAAATGGGATTGCTTTTTTAGTCTCTCTTTCTGTAATTTCACTATTAGTGTATAGAAACGCCACAGATTTCTTGGCATTAATTTTGAATCCTGCTACATTGCTGAATTCACTTATTAAGTCAATTAGTTTTGGGATGGAGTCCTTTGGGTTTTTTATGTACAGTATCATGTCATCTGCAAATAAGGACAGTTTTACTTCTTCTTTTCCAATTTGGATGCCTTTTATTTCTTCTTCTTGTCTAATTGCAATGGCTAATACTTCCAGTACTATGTCAAACAGGAGTGGTGAGAGTGGGCATCCCTGTCTTGTTTCTGTTCTTAGGGGAAATGGTTTTAGTTTTTGCCCATTGATTATGATTTTAGCTGTGGGTTTATCATATATGGCTTTTATGATGTTGAGGTATGATCCTTCTACTCCCACTTTGCTGAGAGCTTTTATCAAGAAAGGGTGTTGGATTCTGTCAAATGCTTTTTCTGCATCAATTGATATGACTATGTGATTTTTATCTCTCAATTTGTTTATGTGATGTATCATGTTTATTGATTTGCGGATATTGTACCATCCTTGCATTCCTGGGATGAATCCTACTTAGTCATGGTGTATGATCTTTCTGATGTACTGCTGGGTCCAATTTGCTAGAATTTTGTTGAGGATTTTGGCATCTATGTTCATGAGAGATATTGGCCTATAATTCTCTTTCATTGTGTTGTCTTTATCTGGTTTTGGTATTAGGGTGATGCTGGCTTCATAGAAAGTGTTTGGAAGTGTTCCTTCTTCTTGAATATTTCTGAATAGTCTGAGGAGGATAGGTTTTAATTCTTCCTTGAATGTTTGGTAAAACTCTCCTGGAGCACCCATCTCTTGATAAGCAGCCACAAAGAGAATGGTTACAAAGAAGACACTGAATCTTTGCAGCTCTTTAGGTGACATTTTATTTTCTACTTAGAAGCATTTTCTTTGGAGAACTTCATCTCCCCACATTTCACATTAATTCAACTTAGTCTAGATTGCTCAGTAGGGTAGACTCTGCCTTCCCATGGTGAGCTTATGACCAGGGCCTGGTCTGAGTACTTCATCTACCTAGCCACAGTAATTGTTCAGAAATAAAAATGTGGCCCAAGTCACACTAATCAACATCCTCCCTGAGACTTTTTAGTGTTATAAGGAAAGATACAATCTCATTTTCTAGAGTGAAGCCTATAAGGACCATGGTAGCTTGAAACTGTAGGGCTATCTTGCCCCTGAGTGGAGAGAAAATGAGGCCAAGCAGAGCTGAGGGAATAAAGAGAGTCCTGATGACATCTCTAACCTCTCGAATCTAACTCTACCTCAATTTCTCAGTTATCACGGCATACATTTTTAAAATCCTTTTAAATATATATAATTGATTTCAAAGAGAAAGGGAGAGGGATAGAGAGATAGAAACATCAATGATAAGAATCAATGATTGGCTGCCTCCTGCACACTCCTTACTGGGGATCAAACCCACAATCTGGGCATGTGCCCTGATTGGGAATTGAACAATGACCTCCTGAGCCACATGAGGTGGTCACCAAGGCATAAATTAACCTCTACCCATTCTTGCCTTAAGCTTGACTGAGTTAGATTTCTATTACAACCAAAACACTCTAATTAATGTAGTATGCACCTTTAAACAAGTAGAAGTACTCCCCTCTTTTTTAAAAATATATTTTTATTGATTTTTTACAGAGAGGAAGGGAGAGGGATTGAGAGTTAGAAACACTGATGAGAGAGAAACATCCATCAGCTGCCTCCTGCACGCCCCCTATGGGGGATGTGCCCACAACCAAGGTACATGCCCTTGACTGTAATCGAACCCGGGACCTTTCAGTCCACAGGCCGATGCTCTATCCACTGAGCCATGCCAGCCGGGCAGAAGTACTCCTTCTTATATGATAGCATTATATCATTTTGTGTGAAGTTCTGATACTATAGCTTTGTATACATATTTTCTTTTTTAAAACATACATATTTTCTTAATGCATGATTTTAAGAATAATCTTTACGAAAAAAGACCATCACCTAGTAGGCGTGGCTCAGTGGTTGACCATCGACCTATGAATCAGGTGGTCACAGTTAAATTCTCAGTCAGGGCACATGCCTGGGTTGCAGGCTAGCTTCCCTGTATAGGGCATGCAGGAGGCAGCTAATCAGTGATTCTCTCTCATTATTGATGTTTCTCTCTCTCTCTCCCTCTCCCTTCCTCTTTGAAGTCAATAAAAAATATTTTAAAAAAGAAAAAAAGACTATAAAATAATATGGATCTAAGAAGTGGATCTTAGATAAGTAATAAAATTAAAAATGGGCAAAGGATTTGGTAGTTCTCCAAAAAAGATAGATAAGTGGGCAATAAACACATGAAAAGATGCATGACATCATTAGAAGAAATGCAAATCAAAACCATAAGAGATACCACTTCACACCCACTAGGATGGCTATATGAAAAAGAAAAACAGAAAACAACAAATACTGGAAAAACTGTAGAGAAAATGAAACACATTTCTTGTAGGAAAGTGAAGTGGTACAACTACTATGAAAAATAATCTGACAGTTCCTCAAAAAGTTAAAGATAATGCGATGTCACAGAAATGGCAAGTTAGCTCCAAAAATCAGTTTCTCTACTGAAGCATCATTAAGCTGGCAAAAACTGATAATCAACTTCTTTAGAACTTTGTAATCGAATTTAAAGAAAAAAACACACACACCTACAATGGAGTGCAACCAGTGGTGTGCTTAATGAAAAAAGCAACAGCTAAACTTCAGTAAAAAGTGCTGTGGTATATATGCTTATCTTTCTACCATCCCCTACTCCCAGAGCTTGATGCCAGCCATGGGGACAGCAGCCATATTTCTGGTATGGTTTACTAGTGCCAGGGCAGGCAATATGCACCTTGTTCTCAAAAGTTTGTGGCTGAGAATTTTGCCTTGTCTAGTGGTTCCCTGAGGAACCTGTGCTGAGGTTGATGTCTGTTTTGCCCTTCTCAGCAGCTTCCTAAGTAGCATCTTCTGAAAGCATATAAAGATATATACTATTTGCGGCCTGCCTAGAGGAAGGGACAGTGAATGGACAAAAAAATGCAGACAGGTCTAAAAGCCTGGAAAGGAGGGAACTGAGGAGGAAGATACATGAGAAAATAAGGACTTAGAAGGGCTATGGGGAAATATGGCAAGCAAAATGTATGCCCAAGGACTGATGCATGTTCAGAAGACACTTGAGAGGACTCTAGGCTAGAAATAAAGATCTTATAGCTCTTCCTGTTTCAAAAGTTCAGAAGAGAAAAAGCTCAAACATTTTGGAGTTGGCAAGAGGCTGGAAATTGACTCCTGATTATGACAGAAACCAAAATGGCGGCATAAGTAAACACCGAAACTGCTGCCTCCCACAACAATATCAAAACCACAGCTAAAAGACAAAATGGACACCATCCAGAATCACAGGAAGGCTGGCTGAGTGGAAATTCTATAACTAGAAGGAAAGAGAAAAGCACACTTAGACTCACAGGAGCTGCGGAAGACAGAAGTAGGGACTTGTGTGCATGGAGAGGGAGGTGTGCGTGCGGAGAGGGCTGGCAACTGAGAACGCAGCTGGTTTTCTCAATCAGGAGGGAGACAAAAGCTTCCGACTGCTCTGAACTGCAGTTCTGGGTGAGACTCTGGGGACTCAGACTCAGAAGGGGAAAAACTAGACTCTTTGGCAGTGGGCGAAACTCAAGGGTGGCTTTCTCTCAGAGGTGCTTGCAACAATTACCACAGGACACTGAGACCCAGGGACCTCTTAGGGCAGGGGGATGGGAAGCCATTGCTGTGTGCTCCACCCTGAGATGCTGCCCTTCCAAGCTGAGCTCAGGGCTTTTGCATATGAATAGCTTGTTCCTTTGAATTCTAATCTTACCTAACAAACTGCAGTTGAGTCAGTGAGACCCAGAAAATCCAAAAGAAGACCCAAGGCCCCACAGCATCTTGCATTGCTTCACAGCTGGGCCTCATCTGGGCACCTCCAAAACCCAAACAAAGAAGAGAAATCTGCAGATCTCTCTGTAGCTCCTGCTAGGTGGCCTCAGGCAGAGGCTAAATTAGCACCTCCTTGGAGATCAAAGACCCATTGTGCCCAGGGGTCAGAGTGTGACCATCCAGATTACAACTCCTCAGATCCATAAGGGACATACTCTTGTCTCATAGGGGTATCTACAGCATAGAAGTTCTCCCAGCATAGATACAGATCTTTGCAGCCAAATGGCCTGGAAATCAATTCCTCCCAGTGATACCAACAACAATCAAGACTTAACTACAACAAGGCTGTACACACAGTCCACAAAGGGGTGCACCAAGAGTGTCCACCTCAGGTAACTGGGAGGCCGAGATACTGGGCCATATAGGACAACTAGCACACAAAGCTACTCTATCAACTCTGGGAAGCAGCGAA
Source organism: Lasiurus cinereus (assembly GCA_011751065.1). Classification (NCBI taxonomy): domain Eukaryota; kingdom Metazoa; phylum Chordata; class Mammalia; order Chiroptera; family Vespertilionidae; genus Lasiurus; species Lasiurus cinereus. The sequence goes on along the minus strand of JAAGEH010000470.1, from coordinate 499,022 downwards.
AATGTGGAGACAAAGAAACAGATAACAAAAGATATAGAGGAAAGCAAGTGACTGGATATAGAATTCAAAACGACAGTTATGAGGTTTTGCAAAAATTTCCTGCCGAAACCGGTTTGGCTCAGTGGATAGAGGATCCGCCTACAGACTGAAGGGTCCTGGGTTTGATTCTGGTCAAGGGCATGTGCCTTGGTTGCAGGCACTTCCCCAGTGGGGGGTGTACAGGAGGGAGCTGATCAATGTTTCTAACTCTCTATCCCTCTCTCTTCCTCTCTGTAAAAAAATCAATAAAATAGAGAGAATCCAAGATGGCAGCATAGGTAAACACCTACACTGCTGCCTTGCACAACAATTTCAAAACTACAACTAAAAGACAGAACGGACATCATCCAGAACCACAGGAAATCTGGCTGAGTGGAAGTTCTACAGCTAGAAGGAAAGAGAGGGGCTCACAGAAACCCAGAGGAGCTGCAAAAAGCTGAAGTACGGAGACGCGCGTGCTGAGAGAGCGGGTGCTAGAGTACCTGGCTGGCTTTCTCTGGCAGGAGGGAAATGGAGACTCCCAACTGCATTGAACCCCTTATCTTACAATACTAAACCCCAGATCCAGCCGAAACTCATACGGGGTGAGTTTGGACTGTGAAAAGGGAGAGGTGCACGGAAATTTAGGGGAGTCACAAAAGATCAGAGGTCTGGTCGCGCACCGCACTGCTCGGAGGACAGACTGCTAATTGTGCCGCTGGCTTTCACAAGTGGGCGGGAGACAGACCCTCCCAACTGTGCCACTTCTGAGTCCACTAAGCCCCTGTTTCGGACGAAACCCTGGAGACCTGGACTCGTGTGGTCCTGGTGTGCAGGGGAGTTGGAAAGGCAGCGGTCTAGAGGCACTGCGGGTATGCGCACAAGGACCACTCCAGCGATTACCCAGTCACGTAAGACCCAGGGGCCGTGGAAGGCGGGGCCAACTGGAAGGCAAGGCATCCCTTAAGCCCTGAGACTCCACGCATCCCAAGCTCAACAGAGGCTTCTTCAGTTTTGCAAGTTTGGTATCATAAGGCTGAATTCAACACAGAAGTTTCCCCGGCATAGTGAAAATGCCGAGACAAGGGAAGGGATCACAAACAAAAGAAATGGAGGGGGGAAAAAAAACGACTGGATATAGAGTTCAAAACTATGCTTATAAGGTTTTTCAAGAATATGCTAGAAAAGTTGGATAAACTTAGCGAGAGCCAAGAGGAGATGAAAAAGGACCAACTAGAGATGCAAAAGAGCCAACTAGAGATGGAAAAGGTCCAACTAAAGATGAAAGGGGACCAACTAGAAATTAAACATACACTGACTGATATAAAAAATATTATACAGAGTCCTAACAGCAGACTAGAGAAAGGCAAGAATCAAGTCAAAAATTTGAAATATAAAGAAGCAGAAAACAGGGAGAATCCAAGATGGCGGCATAGGTAAACACCTATACTGCTGCCTCGCACAACAATTTCAAAACTACAACTAAAAGACAGAACGGACATCATCCAGAACCACAGGAAAGCTGGCTGAGTGGAAGTTCTACAACTAGAGGGAAAGAGAGGGGCTCACAGAGACCCAGAGGAGCTGCAAAAAGCTGAGGTACGGAGACGCGCGCGAGGAGAGAGCGGGTGCCGGAGTACCTGGCTGGCTTTCTCTGGCGGGAGGGAAACGGAGACTCTCAAAGGCATTGAACCCCTTATCCTACGACACTAAACCCCAGATCCAGCCGAAACTCATACGGGGGGAGTTTGGACTGTGAAAAGGGAGAAGTGCACGGAAATTTAGGGGAGTCGCAAAGGATCGGAGGTCTGGTCACTCACGGCACCACGCGGAGGACAGATTGCTGATTGTGCCGCTGGCTTTTGCGAGTGGGCGGGAGACAGACCCTCCTAACTGTGCCACTTCTAAGTCCACTGGGCCCCTGTTTCAGGCGAAACCCTGGAGACCTAGACTCCTGTGGTCCTGGTGCGCAGGGGAGTTGGAAAGGCAGCGGTTACAAGCACTGCAGGCGCACGCACAAGGACTGCTCCAGCCATTACCCAGTCACGTGAGACTCAGAGGCCGTGGAGGGCGGGGCCGACTGGAAGGCAAGGCGGTCCCTTAAACCCTGGGACTCCACCCCTCCCAAGCTCAACAGAGGCTTCTGCGGCTGAATCCAGCACAGAAGTTTCCTCGGCATAGTGAAAATGCTGAGACACGGGAAGGGATTACAAGCAAAAGAAATGGAGGAAAAAAAACGACTGGATATAGAGTTCAAAACCACGCTTATAAGGTTTTTCAAGAATATGCTAGAAAAGATGGATATATTTAGTGAGACCCAAGAGGAGATGAAAAAGGAGCAACTAGAAATTAAACATACACTGACTGAAATAAAAACCATTATACAGAGTCCTAACAGCAGACTAGAGAAAGGCAAGGATCAAGTCAAAAATTTGAAATATAAAGAAGCAGAAAACATTCAACTGGAAAAGCAAGAAGAGAAAAGAATTCAAAATGTGAAGATAATGTAAGGAGCCTCTGGGACAGCTTCAAGTGTACCAACATCAGAATTTTGGGGGTGCCAGAAGAAGAGAGAGAGCAAGATACTGAAAACCTATTTAAGGAAATAATGACTGAAAACTTCCCACATCTGGTAAAAGAAATAGACTTACAAGTCCAGGAAGCACTCAGGACCCCAAATAAAAGGAATCCAAAGAGGACCACACCAAGACACATCATAATTAAAATACCAAGAGCAAAAGACAAAGAGAGAATATTAAAAGCAGCAAGAGAAAAACAGTTCATTACCTACAAGGGAGCACCCATACGACTGTCAGCTGATTTCTCAACAGAAACGATGCAGGCCAGACGGGAGTGGCAAGAAATATTCAATGTGATGAACAGCAAGAACCTACAACCAAGAATAATCTATCCAGCAAAGCTATCATTCAGAATTGAAGGGCAGATAAAGACCTTCCCAGAGAAGAAAAAGCTAAAGGAGTTCATCAACTCTAAACCAGTATTACATGAAATGCTGAAAGGTACTCTTTTAGAAGAGGAAGAAGAAAAAGGTAAAAGATAAAAAATTATGAACAACAAATACATATCTATCAACAAGTGAATCTAAAAATTAAGTGAATTAAACATTTGATCAACAGAATAAACTGGTGAATATACTAGAATCAGGAGCACAGAAAGGGAATGGACTGATAATTCTCAGGGGGAAAGGGGTGAGGGCTGTACAGGGAGAGACTGGACAAAAATCATACACCTATGGATGAGATCAATGGGAGGGAGCTAAGGGCAGAGGAGAGGGTGGGAGCTGGGTGGAGGGGTGCTATGGAGGGGAAAAAAGAGAAACAAATGTAATCTGAATAATAAAGATTTCATTTTAAAAAAATCAATAAAATATATTAAAAATAAAGAATTTCCTAGAAAAGGTTGATAAATTTAATGAGACCCTCGAGGATATAGAAAAGGACCAACTAGAAATTAAACATACACTGACTGAAATACAAAATATTATACAGAGACCTAATAGCAGACTAGATGGTGACAAGAATCAAGTCAAAGATTTGAAATACAAAGAAGCAGAAAACACTCAACTGAAAAAGAAAAAAGAAAAAAGAATCCAAAAAGTTGAAGATAGTGTAAGAAGTCTCTGGGACAACTTCAAGCATACCAACATCAGAATTATGGGGGTGCCAGAAGAAGAGAGAGAGCAAAATATTGAAAACCTATTTGAAGAAATAATGACTGAAAACTTCCCACACCTAGTGAAAGAAATAGATTTACAAGTCCAGGAAGCACACAGAACCCCAAATAAAAGGAATCCAAAGAAGACCACACCAAGATACATCATAATTAAAATACCAAGAGCAAAAGACAAAGAGAGAATATTAAAAGCAGCAAGAGAAAGACAGTTAGTTACCTACAAGGGAGCACCCATAAGATTGTCAGCTGATTTCTCAACCGGAACTACACAGGCCAGACAGCAATGGCAAGAAATATTCAATGTGATGAAAGCAAGAACCTACAACCAAGATTACTCTACCCAGCAAAGCTATCATTCAGAATTGAAGGGCAGATAAAGAGCTTCACAGATAAGAAAAAGCTAAAGAAGTTCATCAACACCAAACCAGTATTATATGAAATGCTGAAAGGTACTCTTTAAGAAGAGGAAGAAGAAGAAAAAGGTAAAGATAAAAATTAGGAACAACAATTACATATCAACAAATCTAAAAATCAAGTGAATTAAAAATCTGGTGAACAGAATGAACTAGTGAGTAGAATCAGGGGCATAGAAAGGGAGTGGACTGACAATTCTCAGAGGGAAAAGGGTGAGGAAGGTGCGGAAAGAGACTGGACAAAACTCATACACCTATTGGTAAGGAGAATGGTGGGGGGGTAAGGGCAGAGGGTTGGGTGCGAACCAGATGGAGGGGAGCTATGAGGGAAAAAAGAGGAACAACTGTAATAATCTGAACAATAAAGATTTATTAAATTTAAAAAAGGAAACATCAAGAAAAATAAAAATAAAAAATAAAAGTAAACATACAGAAAAACTACAAAATACAATTGATCCATTAAAAAATCCACATGTAAGCGGACCTGGGCAATTCAAACATGCATTCAAGGGTCAATTATATTTTCAATCAGAGGTTGAGAATAGCATATGAGGAGGTCTGATTTAAGCTACATGCAGATTTTTTGACTTTGAGGGTGGCTGGCACCCCTAACTCCCACATTGTTCAAAGGTCAACTGTACTGCTGAAAGATTTTAAAAAGACATAAGTAAATGGAAAAGCATACCATGTTCTGGATTGGAAGACTTAATGTTGTTATAAAGGCTCTACTATCCAATGTGATCTAGAGTAAAGACAATGCCTATCTGGGGAGAAACCAAGATGGCAACATAGGTGAACACCTAAACTTCTGCCTTGCACAACAATTTCAAAATTACAACTAAAAGACAGATGGACACTATCCAGAACCACAGGAAAGCTGGCTGAGTGAAAATTCTACAACTAGAAGTAAAGAGAGGGACTCACGAAGACTCAGAGGATCTGTAAAAAGCTGAGGTATGAAGATGTGCTCGTGGAGAGGATGGGCAGAGGAGGGTCAGGCTGGCTTCCTCTAGTGGGAGGGAGACAGACAATCCTGACTGCACTGAACACCACTTCAGATTGCACTGAACCCAGTTCCGGGCGAGACTCATACGGGGGAGTCTGGACTATTGTGAAAAGGAAGGAGTGCAGGGCAACTTAGGGGACCCACAAAAGACAGAGGTCTGGGGGCATGAGAAAGTGCGCACGAAAGTGCACACACAGAGCGCTGACTGTTGATTGTGCTGCTGACTTTCTATAGTGGGAGGAAAACAGAACCTCCCAACAGCACTGAAATTCAGGTCCGACTGTACTAAACCCAAGTTTCGGGCGAGACCCTGAGGACCCAGACAAATATGGGTCACTAGAGCGCACAGAAACTCAGGGGAACCAGAAAGGCAGAGGTCTGGAGGCTCTTGTGTGTGCACAAAAGGCAGAGGTCTGGAGGCAAGCGTGCATGTGCATAGAGAGGGCTGCAGAGATTACCCAGAGGCACTGAGACCCAGGGGTTGCCATGTAGGGCAGGGCTGACAGAAGGCCAAGGCTGTCTGTTCAGCCATGAGGCTCCACCACATCCAACCCCAGCACAGAGGCTGTTGCAATCTTGAAAGTTTTAAGGCTGAGTTCAGCAGAGTTCTCTGGGCACAGACACAGCTGATCCTCATAACCAATTGGCTTGGAGGTCAATTCCCCCCAGTGATACCAACAACAATCAAGAATTAACTACAACAAGACTGTACACACAGTTCAAAAAGGGGTGCACCAAGAGTGTCCACCTCAGGTAACTGGGGAGGCAGAGCTACTGGGCCACATAGGACAGCCAGCACACAAAGCTACTTTACCAACTCAGGGAAGCAGCAAAATATGTGGAGACAAAAGAACAGATCACAAATGAAAGAAATGGAGGAAAACAAATGACTGGATATAGGGTTCAAAAATCATGGTTATAAGATTTTTTAAGTATTTCCTAGAAAAAAATGGATAAATTTAGCGACATCCAAGAGGAGATGAAAAGGGACCTACTAGAAATTAAACATACACTGACTGAAATAAAAAAAAAATATTATACAGAAACCTAACAGCAGACTAGAGGAACACAAGAATCAAGTCAAAGATTTGAAATACAAAGAAGCAAAAAAACACTCTACTGGAAAAGCAAAAAGAAAAAAGAATTTTTTTTAAAAAAAGTGAAGATAGTGTAAGGAGCCTCTGGGACAACTTCAAGCGTACCAACATCAGAATTATGAGGATGCCAGAAAAAGAGAGAGAGCAAGATACTGAAAACCTATTTGAAAAAATAATGACTGAAAACTTCCCACACCTGGTGAAAGAAATAGACTTATAAGTCCAGGAAGTGCACAGAACCCCAAACAAAAGGTATCCAAAGAGGACCACAGTGAGATACATCATAATTAAAATACCAAGAGCAAAAGACAAAGAGAGAATATTAAAAGCAGCAAGAGAAAAACAGTTAATTACCTACAAGGGAGCACCCATAAGATTATCAGCTGATTTCTCAACAGAAATTATGCAGGCCAGACGGGAGTGGCAAGAAATATTCAAAGTGATGAATAGCAAGAACCTACTACCAAGATTACTCTACCCAGCAAAGCTATCATTCAGAATTGAAGGGCAGATAAAGAGCTTCACAGATAAGAAAAAAATAAAGGAGTTCATCAACACCAAACCAGTATTGTATGAAATGCTCAAAGATATTCTTTAAGAAGAGGAAGAAAAAGAAAACGGTAAAGGTAAAAATTATGAACAACAAATGCGTATCTATCAACAAGTGAACCTAAAAATAAAGTGAATTGAAAACCTGATGAACAGAATAAACTGGTGAATATAAAAGAATTAGAGGCATAGAAAGAGAGTGGACTGATAATTCTCAGGGGGGAAAGGGGTGAGGGAGGGGATGCAGGAAGAGACTGGACCAAAATCATACACCTATGAATGAGGACAATAGGGGGAAGGTAAGGGCAAAGGATGGGGTGGGAACCAAGTGGAAGGGAGCTATGGGGGAAAAAGATGAACAACTGTAATAATCCGAACAATAAAGATTTATTAAACAAATAAACATAAAATAAAAGGCAACCCCTATCTAAATTCCATTTGGTCTTTTTTTGCAGAAATAGAAAAAGCCAATCTTCAAATTCACATGAAATTTCAAGGGGGCTCAAATAGAAAAACAATCTTCAAAAAGTAGTCAATTTCAAACTTCTCCACATCAAAACTTAGTACAAAGAAAGCTATAGTAATCTACACAGTGGTACTAGCATAAGGACAAATATATAAAGTAGTGAAATAGAATTGAAAATCCAGAAATAAACCCATATATGTATGGCCATCTGATTTCCAACAAGGGTGCCAAATCCAATCAATAAAGAAAGACAGTCTCTTCCAAAAATGATGCTGAAATAACTGGATATCTACATGTAAAAAAATTTAGTTGGACCCTATACTATATACAAAAAATGAACTAAGAATGAATCAACAACCTAAATATAAGAGCTAAAACTATTAAACTCTTAGAAGAAAACATAGGGTAAGTCTTTATGACCTTGGATTTGGTAATGGATTCTTAGATATTACAACAAAACGACAAACAAAAAATAAATTGAACTTCATGAAAATTAAAAACTTTTGTGCATCAAAGGACATTATCAAAAAAGTGAAGCTCTGCTTGGCTGGTGTTGCTGTGGTTGAGCATCGACCTATGAACTAGTAAGTCACACTTTGGTTCCGGTGAGTGCATATGCCTGGTTTGTGGGCTCTATTCCCAGAGTGGGACATGTAGGAGGGAACCAATCAATGATTCTCTCTCAGCACTGATGTTTTCCTTTCTCCCTCTCCCTTCCTCTCTTAAATCAATTAAAAAAATATATTTAAAACATATATATATATATATAATTTAAGAGTGGAGTCCTGCTCTAGCCAGTTTGGCTCAGTAGATAGTGTCAGCCTGTGGACCAAAGGGTTCTGGGTTCTAGTCTGATCAAGGGCATGTATTTCAGTTGCAGGCTCCTCCCCAGCCCAGGCACTGGTCAGGGCTCATGAAGGAGGCAACCAATTGATATATTTCTCTCTGACTTTCCCTCTCTCTAAAAATCAATGGAAAAAATATCCTTGGGTAAGGATTAAAAAAAAAAAAAGCCCTAGTTAGTGTGGCTCAGTTGATTGGAGTGTAAACTGGTACACCGAAGGGTGATGGGTTTGATTCCCAGGTTTTGGGTCAGATTCCTGGTCTCGGCATATGTAGGAGGCAACTCATTAATGCTTCTTTCTCACAGTGATGTTTCTCTGTTTCTCTCTCTTTCTTCCCTTGCCCCCTTCCTTCCTTCTTTCTAAAATCAACTTTTTAAAAAAGTGAAAATGGAGCCTATATTGGGAGAAAATATTTGTAGGTCATATATCTAATAAAGGGGTAGTAACCAGAATATATAAAGAATCCTTATAATCTATACTAATAAAAGCCTAGGTAGCCCTCACACGATGCCGTCATGTCGCCACAAGATGGCCGGCAGGGGAGGGCAGTTGGGGGTGACCATGCCAGCAGGGGAGGGCAGTTGGGGGTGACCAGACCAGCAGGGGAGGGCAGTTGAGGGCGATTGGGCTGTGAGGGGCGTGGTTAGGGGACTATCAGGCTGGCATCCAGAAGCAGTTAGGGGCAATAAGGCAGTTAGGAGGCAGTAGTCCTGGATTGTGAGAGGGATGTCTGACTGCTGGTTTACAGAAATAGAAAAGCCAATCTTCAAATTCACATGAAATTTGTGACATTCCCTGAGGGGTTCCAGATTGGAAAGGGTGCAGGCTGGGCTGAGGGACACCCCCTCCCCAATATATGAATTTCATGTACTGGGCCTCTAGTCCTATATAATAAAAGCCTAATATGCTAAGTGTCTGGTCATCCAGTTGGCCATTCAACCAATCAAAATGTAATATGCTAAGGGTGCTCAACTGCTCGCTATGATGTGTACTGACCAACAGGGGGCAGACAGTCAACCGGTCAACTAGTTGCTATGAAGTGAACTCACCACCAGGGGGCAGATGCTCCAACCGATAGGTTAGCTTGCTGCTGGGGTCCAGCTGATTGGGACTGAGTAAGACAGGTCAGACGCCCTGGAGCCCTCCCATTGTCCTTCCCTGGCTAACCAACCTCCTGCATTCCTCCCCAGCCCTAATCATGCACTGGTGGGGTCCTTCAACCTGGCCTGCACCCTCTCCACCATTCGGGATCTCTTGGGGGATGTTAGAGAGCCAGTTTTGGATTGATTCCATGGGCCAGGCCAAGGGACCCCACTAGAGCATGAATTTGTGCACCGGGCCTCTAGTTCTACAATAAAAAGATAAACAACCCAATTTAAAAATGGGCAAAGGTCTTGACTGGATATTTCTCCAAAGAGATAGATGGCCACAGCACATGAAAAGTTGCTCAATATCATTAGTTATCAGAGAACTGTAAAGCAAAACCACAATGGAATACTAGGGTGGCTATACTGTATTAAAGAAGAAAATTAACAAGTATTATGGATATGGAAAAAACTGGAACCATTATACACTGCTGGGAGGGATATAAAATGATTCAGTGCTATGGGAAACAGGCAGTTCCTCAAAAAGTTAAACACAAAATAACCATAGGATTCATGAATTCCACTTCTAAGTATTCAAACAAGTAACTACACATGGATGCTCATGGCAATAAGCAAAAGGTGCAAACAACCCAAATGTCTAATGAATGAATGAATGGACAAATTGTGGTATACACATGCAATGGAAGATTCAGCCATAAAAAGTAATGTAATACTGATACATATTACAAGTATAAGCCGTAAAAGCATTATGGTATGTCAAAGAAGTCAGACAGACCAGATCACATATTGTATGACTCTATTTATATGAAACTAGAGGCCTGATGCACAAAATTCATGCAAGAGTAGGCCTTCTTTCCTCTGGCTGCTGGCACCAGCTGCCCTCTGGCATCCAGAACTAGGGCTTCCCTGGCAGCCCTGGCTTCGTCCAGAAGGTCATCTTGTCTAATTAGCATATTATACTTTTTTTATTATTGATATCCAAAATACATAAATAAAAGCAGATGGGTGATTGCTAGGAACTGTGAGATGATAGGATTGAAAACTGACTGCTTAATGGCACAAAATTTTTGGGTTATGAAAATAGACCTAGGTGATGGTGGAACATTGTGAATATACTAACTGCCACTGAATTATTAACCTTAAAATGGTTAATTTTATGTTATGTGAATTTCATCTCCATCAAAAAGCAAAACTACACTTGAGATAGCAGTTGAAATAGTGGTTCATTTTGGGAAAGTAGTGACTGGTAGAGGTTATGGAAGGGGCTTTAGGGTTGTTGGTCATATCCTTTTTTTTTTAATTTGAGGGTTGGTTATCCAGGTTTGTTTTTTTTCTCCTGTTCCAGGTCTTTTTTTTTTTTTAATTTCTTCATTGATTAAGGTGTTACATATGTGTCCTTATTCCTCCATTACCCCCTCTCATGACCTCACCCCTCTATTGTCTGTGTCCATTGGTTAGGCCCATATGCATACATACAAGTCCTTTGGTTGATCTCTCCCCCTTACCCTCACCCTCCCTTCCCTTCCCTCCGAGGTTTGATGGTCTGATCGATGTTTCTGTCTCTTGAACTGTTTTTGTTCATCAGTTTATGTTATTCATTATATTCCACAAATGTGTGAGATCATGTGATACTTATCTTTCTCCGACTGGCTTATTTCACTTAGCATAATGCTCTCCAGTTCCACCCATGGTGTTGCAAATGGTAGGAATTCCTTCTTTTTTAGCGCAGCATAGTATTCCATTGTGTAGATGTACCACAGCTTTTTGATCCACTCATCTTCTGGTGGACACTTCGGCTAGTTCCAAATTTTAGCTATGGTAAATTGTGCTACTATGAACATAGGGGTGCATATATCCTTTCTGATTGATGTTTCTAGCTTTTTATATATTCCTAGAAATGGGATTACTGGGGCAAATGGGAGTTTCATTTTTAGTTTTTTGAGGAAACTCCATACTGTTCTCCACAGTGGCTGTACCAATGTGCATTCCCACCAGTAGTGCACCATGGTTCCTTTTTCTCTGCATTCTTGCCAACATTTATCATTTTGATTTGCATCTCTCCGATAATTAGTGACTTTGAGATGTTTTCATGTCTCTTGGCCTTCCTTCTATCTTCTTTTGGAAAGTTTCTATTTAGGTCCATTGCCCATTTCTTGATTGGATTGTTTATCTTCCTTTTGTTGAGTTCTATGAGTTCCCTGTAAATGTTGGAGATTAAACCCTTATTAGTGATAACATTGGCAAATATGTTCTCCCATTTAGTGGTCTTTCTTGTTGTTTTGATGGTTTCTTTTGCTGTGCAAAAGCTTTTTATTTTGATGTAGTCCCATTTGTTTATTTTCTCTTTATTTTCTATTGCCCCAGGAACAGTATCAGTGAAGACAATCCTTCAGCATATGTCTGAGATTTTGCTGCCTGTGGATTCCTCTAGTATTTTTATGGTTTCCTGTCTTATGTTTAAGTCCTTTATCCATTTTGAATTTATTTCTGTGTATGGTGTAAGATGATGGTCTAGTTTCATTTTTTTGCATGTATCTGTCCAATTTTCACATCATTTGTTGAAGAGACTGTTTGGACTCCATTTTATATTCATGCCTCCTTTGTCAAATATTAATTGGGCATAGTGGTTTGGGTCAATTTCTAGGTTCTCTATTCTATTCCATTGGTCTATGTATCTGTTCTTGTGCCAGTACCAGGCTGTTTTGAGAACAGTGGCTTTATAGTATAGCTTGGTATCTGGTATTGAGATCCCACCTACTTTGTTCTTCTTTCTCAGGATTGCTACAACTATTTGAGATCTTTTTTTATTCCAGATAAATTTTTGGAGAATTCATTCTAGGTCTGTGAAAATATGCCATTGGTATTTTAATGGGGGTTGCATTGAATCTATAGATTGCTTTGTGTAGAAGGGACATTTTGATGATGTTGATTCTACCAATCCATGAACATGGTATGTTCTTTCATCTGTTTATATCTTCCTCTATCTCTTTTTTCAGTGTCCTGTAGTTTTTTGCATACAAATCTTTTACCTCTTTGGTTAAGGTTATTCCTAGGTATCTTAATTTTTTTGGTGCAATGGTAAATGGGATTGCTTTTTCAGTCTTTCTGTAAGTTCACTATTGGTGTATAGAAATGCCATAGATTTCTTGGAGATAATTTTGTATACTGCTACCTTGCCAAATTCATTTATTAAGTCTAATAATTTTTTGATGGAATCTTTAGGGTTTTCTATGTACAGTATCATGTTATCTGCGAATAAGGACAGTTTTACTTCTTCTTTTCCAATTTGGATGCCTTTTATTTCTTCTTCTTTTCTGATTGTAATGGCTAGTACTTCCAGTACTATGTCAAAAAGGAGTGGTGACAGAGGGCATCCCTGTCTTGTTCCTGTTCTTAGGGGAAATGTTTTTAGTTTTTGTCCATTGAGTGTGATGCTGGCTGTGGGGTTATCATATATGGCTTTTATGATGTTGAGGTATGATCCTTCTATTCTCACCTTGCTGAGACTTTTTGTGTGAGATGAGAGTTTTGGCAGAGACTTTTTGTTTTTATCAAGAAAGGGTATTGGATTTTTTCAATTGCTTTTTCTGCATCAATTGATATGACTATATGATTTTTCCCCCTCAGTTTGTGAAGGATGTATCATGTTTATTGATTTGCAAATATTATACCATCCTTGCATCCCCAGGATAAATCCTGCTTGGTCACGGTGTATGATCTTTCTGATGTACTGCTGGATCTGATTTGCTAGGATTTTGTTGAGGATTTTGGCATCTATATTCATGAGGGATATTGGCCTATAATTCTCTTTCATTGTGTTGTCTTTATCTGATTTTCGTATTAGGGTGATGCTGGCTTCATAGAATGAGTTTGGAAGTGTTCCTTCCTTTTGAATTTTTTGGAATAATCTGAGGAGGATAGGTTTTAGTTCTTCCTTGAATGTTTGGTGTAACTCTCCTGTGAAGCCGTCTGGGCCTGGGTTTTTGTTTGCTGGAAGCTTTTTAATGACTGCTTCAATTTCTTCCATAGTTATTGAAATTTTTAGAATCTTCCTGAGTTTTGGAAGGTTGTATTTTTCTAGGAATATGTCTATTTCCTCCAGGTTTTCTAGTTTGTTGGAATAAAGTTGTTCATAATATTTTTTAACAATTCTTTGTATTTCTGTGGGGTCTCTTGTTATTTCGCTTCTATCATTTCTAATTGCGTTTGAGTCCTCTCTCTCTTTGCTTCTTGGTGAGTCTGGCTAGTGGTTCATCAATCTTGTTTATCCTTTCAAGGAACCAGCTGTTGGTTTCATTGATCTTTTGTAATTTTTTTTGTCTCTACATCATTTATTCTGCTCTAATCTTTATTATCTCCTCCTTTTGCTCACTCTGGGCTTTTTTTGTTGCTCTCTTTCTAATTCTTTGAGTTGTAGCATTAGATGATTTGCTACCATTTTTTCTTTTCTTTCTTTCTTTTTTTTTTTTTTTGAGGTAGGCCTGTAGAGCTATAAACTTCCCTCTCAGGACTGCTTTCATTGTGTCCCATAGGTTTTAGATTGTTGTGCTTTTATTGTCATTAGTTCCCAGAATGTTATTTCTTCTTTGATCTAATCAGTAACCCAATCAATATTTAATAACATGCTGTTCAGCTTCCAAGTGTTTGAATGTTTTGGATTGTTTTTATTGTAATTTATTTCTAATATTATGCCATTGTGGTCTGAAAAGATGCTTGGTATGATTTCAGTCTCCTTGAATTTGGGGAGACTATGTGGTCTATTTTTGAAAATGTCCCATGTGCACTTGAGAAGAATGTATATTCTGCAGCTTTGGGGTGAAATGTTCTGAAGATGTCAATTAAGTCCATCTGATCTTGTGAGTCATTTAGGATCGTTGTTTCTTTGCTAATTTTTTGTCTAGGGGATTTATCCAGTGATGTTAGTGGTGTATTAAAGTCCCCTACTATGACTGTATTGTCATCTATCTCTCTCTTGATATCTTCCAGGAGATTTTTTTATGTATTTGGGTGCTCCGGCACTGGGTACATATATGTTTACCAGGGTTATATCCTCTTGTTGTATTGATCACTTTAGTATTATCAAGTGGGCTTCCTTATCTCCTATTATGGCCTTCACTTTGAGGTCTATTTTGTCAGATATAAGTATTGCTGCCCCAGCTTTTTTTATTTTTTTAATTTCCATTTGCCTGAAAGATATTTTTCCATCCCTTCACTTTCAGTCTGTGTGAGTCCCTTGTTCTGAGGTGGGTCTGTTGTAGACAACATATATATGGGTCATGTTTTTTTATCCATTCAGCCACTCGATGTCTTTTGATTGGGACATTATGTTTAAAGTTATTATTGAAAGGTACTTCTTTGTAGCCATTTTTATTTTTTGAGGCTGTGTTCCTTACCTTTCTGTTTCTTCTTTTTACAGTATTCCCTTTAGCATTTCTTGCATTGCTGGTTTGCTAGTGATAAACTCCCTTAGCCTTTTATTATCTGTGAAGCTCCTGATTTCCCCTTCAATTATGATTGACAGTCTTGCTGGATAGAGTATTGTTGGATTGAGTCCCTTGCTTTGCATCACTTTGTAAATCTCCTTCCATTCTCTTCTAGCTTGATGTGTTTCTGTTGAGAAATCATTTGATAATCTGATGTGGGATCCTTTGTAGGCAATTCTGTCTCTCTCTTGAAGATTCTTTATCAATAACATTTGCCATTGTAATTATGTGTCTTGGCATGGGTCTTTTGGGATTCATCTTGCTTGGGACTCTTTGTACTTGAATACCTTTTTTCTTCCCCATATCAGGGAAGTATTCTGTCATTATTTATTCAAGTAAATTTTCTAACCCTTGCTGCTCTTCTTGTCCTTCTGGCAGCCCTATTATATGTATGTTATTTCATTTTGCATTGTCTCAAAGCTCCCTTAGGCTCACCTCCTGTTTTTTAATTTCCCTAGTAGCTGTTCAGATTGGGCTTATTTCTGTACCTGATCTTCTAACTCACTGACTCGGTCCTCTGCTTCTTCTATTCTACTGTTGAAGCCTTCCATGGTGTTTTTGATTGTGGCTATATAATTTATTTCTTCCTGATTTTTGCATAGGTTGATTTTCTCATCCATCCAGTGTATGAATTGCATAACCATTACTCTGAATTCTTTTTCTATCATGTTGCATGCTTCTGTTTCACTTATTTCCTTACTGGCAGTTCCTCCTTTTCTTTCCTCTGGGGACTGCTTTGTCATCTCCTCATTCTAATTATCACCAGATGGTTCAAATGTAGACTTGCAGGGGCCTGGATCATATGCAGTGTGAGTTTTGCACCTTCCAAGTGTCACTGAAGAGCTCTGATACCAAGATGTGCGGTTGCTATGGGTTGGTGAGAACCACGCTCACCCTGGGTCAGAGTCACAGGCAGTCTCGTGTGTGTACCTAGAATCAGGGACCCTGCCTGTGCACATTGAAAGAGAGAACCCACTGGTGTGTGCCAAAAATCAAAGTCCCTTGTTGTGTGTTAGGAGTCAGAGGCTCCCTGTGTCCATGCCGAGAATCGCTTATCAGAATCTGTTTCTTGGTGCTACCTCACACTGAGAATCAGGTCCCTGTGTGCACATGCACGAAGAATTTGGAGTCACTAGCTCTTAGTGTGAATGTTCTGGGAATAAGGGATCTCAGGTGCACGTAATGAGGAATGGAGTCTAGTCACTGGTTGTCAATGCTGTCTCTTGTGTGGAGATTCAGTGTCCCCAATCTGCCCAGGAGACTGGGTTGCTCAGTCATATTGTGTTGGCAGGAGGTACACTTCTGCCCTGCAGTAAACAGCCTTTTGTGATGGCTTGCCCTGAATAAAAGTCAGGTGGCACTTCCCCTTAGTGTGGGTGTAGGGTCTGGTTATGCAGGTATGCACTCCCTGTATCCATGTACCCAGGCTCAAATTCAGCGTTGCCTTCCTGTGTGGGCACAGGGTCTGGTCATGGAAACAAACTCCCTGAGACCATACATCCAGGTTCAAATTCACCACAGCCTCTCTGCTAAGGTGCAGGATTTGGTCATGGGAAACAAACTCCCCGGGTTTGCACCCTCAGGCTCAAATTCAGTGCTGTCTCCCTGCATGGGCATAGGATGTGGTCACAGAAAACAATCTACTCAAGGTCATGCACCTATGCTCAAATTCAAGTCTGCCTCTCTGACTGGGCGTGGAGATAAGTCATGGGAAACAAATTCTTCAAGTTCGCAAGTCCGTGCTCAAGTTCAGCACTGTTTCTCTGCCCTGCGTGGGCACGGGATCTGGTCGCAGAAAGCTACCTCCCCTGGATGAGCAGCTAGGCTCAAATTCCACTCAGTCTCCCTGCCTAGGCGTGGAGATGAGTCATGGAAAACAAATTCCCTGAGTTCGCAAGTCCACGCTCAAGTTCAGCACTGTCTTCCTGCCCTGTGTGGGTGCAGGATCTGGTGGCAGAAGACCACCTCCCTAGGGATGAATTCTGCTCAGTCTCCCTGCCTGGGTGCAGAGACAAGTTGAGGAAATAAGTTCCCCGAGTTCACAAGTGCGGACTCAAGTTCAGTGCTGTCTTCCTGCCCTTCATGGGCACGGGATCTGGTCGCAGAAGACCATCTCCTTAGGGATGAGCAGATAGGCTCAAATTCCGCTCAGTCTCTCTTCCTGGGTGCAGAGATGAGTCACAGGAAACAAACTTCCCATGTCTGACACCAAGGCTCAAAGTCAGGCGAAGTTGTCAATGCTCTGTGTGTGCAGAAAGCCTTATTGTGCAGCTGGCGTTTGGTAGTTTCTATGTCGCTGCCACAGGGGCTCTGGGGGAGAGGGATTGGCTTTGTGACTCACAGAAATCTGCAGCCAGGTGCCTGGAGTCCTAGTGTCCCTGGATCTGCAGCTGTGGTGGCAGGTATTCTACCAGAGTGGCTGTAGGATCCCGGTTTGCTTCTGAGACCGGACTGGGTGGTGGCGAGGCTAGGATCCTAGTCTCAAGCAGTTTTGTTCTCCAAGATGGCGTGGTCTCTGTGCCACCGGTGTCCTCCCCAGAAGTGTTTGCAATGGCCATGGGGTTTTGTCGCGTAAGACTGCCCGGATTGGCAGTCCCCTGGAAGAACTACAGGGTCTAACTGTCCCTATTTCACACAAACACACACACAACACACACATACCTCTATTGCTCCCTCACTCTCTCACACATTCTCCCTCCCTACCTTCCTGCCAGGCACCATCTTGCCTCCTCCCAGGTTTGTTTTCTTTGTGAAAGTATTGAGAGTAACACTTGTGATATGTGTACTTTTGGGGTTTTTTATATGCACCTATACTTGAACATAACATTTTACTTTTTAAGAAGTTGTTACTGCCTGGCTGGTATGGTTTAGTGATTTGAGCATTGACCTATGATCCAGGAGTTCACGATTCTTTTCCTGGTCAGGATACATGCCTGGGTTGTGGGCTTAATCCCCAGTAGAGGGCGTGCAGGAGGCAACTGATTGGTGATTCTCTCTCATCACTGATATTCTTTCCTCTCTCTGAAATCAATAAAAACTATCTTTTATTTTTTTAAGAAACCCAAACGAAAAAACATTATTCTAACAAATGTTTCCTTTCCTCCTGCCCATCCCCCAGGTCAACACCTCTTTAAAAGGGGACTTCAGACACAACTGGGGGTCTGAAAATGGAGGTCTAAGCAGAAAACCAGCGACTGGTTAGTAGGTGAGTTATAGTGAGAAATGAAAGCTGTGACCAATTCTCTTGATTGCCCCTGACCCGAGGAATGTGATAGCTGATGAGAAGCATATCTTGGGTTAGAGCAAGGGAAAGTGGTGGTGACAAGTGTTGGCAGCCTGGCACTAGGCTGCTTTCCATTGCTTCATCTATGGTCATGCTTTAGGAATGAGTAGCCCTTGATTGAGTTCAGCAGCAAGAGGCCCCAAGATACTTCTTATCCTTTATTTCTTATTCTATTGATGACTTTATTTGTACATTTTAAAATATTTGTAATGTTATGAGTATTCCTAAAAGTTACCCAAGTCATATATTTATTTGGACAAAAATTAGACTTCCAAGACACTGAAAGTGCCTGGAATATATATAAGGAACAAAACTAGGCTAATATTTTTATTTTTTGATAATATATTTTATTGATTTTTTTACAGAGAGGAAGGGAGAGGGATAGAGAACCAGAAACATCGATGAAAGGGAAACATTGATCAGCTAATTCCTGCACACCACTCACCAGGGATGTGCCCACAATCAAGGTACATGCTCTTGAATGGAATCGAACCTGGGACCCCACAGTCCACAGGCTGATGCTCTATCCACTGAGCCAAACCAGTCAGGCCTAGGCTAATATTTTTAAGGGTAAATCTGGAGCAGGGGAAGCTCAGACTTAAATGAAGCAAGAGTTGAAAGGACTTAAAGCTCAGCTAAATTTTATTTGGTTCTGGTTCTCATCTTCACTGTGTTCCTAATTCTACAGTCCCAAAGCACAAAAGAAGAACCCACTGGCAATTTAAATGGAGAGAGTAAGGTATTTCCTTGGTATTTTGAAATGATAGTGCTGTTTCTATGTAACAGATGCTTCAATGTATGTAGGAGAGAGAGTAAAACTGAATGGAAACTGGTTAACAGCTGTCCTGAAGTCTGAAGTTCAGGGATTATTCAAATATTCCCTTTGTGATTATATATCTTTCCTTGAGTCCCCTTTGTCTACCCATACTCATCCTCTAAGGATATACCAATTTTTTTTTTACCTTGATTCTTGTATAGACTAGTAAAGAAGGCTGAAATCAAGATATGAGATGTTCTCCTCACTGAGAACATTTGGACTCAGGGCCCAGGAGGCCTGAGAAAATCTAAACTCCATACCTTTAACATAAGTATTATGACACAAAATGATTGATGAAAGTTAGAAGATAATTTGAGATGAGGAATGGCAAATTTAAAACATCTCTCTCCTATGCCTCTCTTCATTTTGTTTCTCCTCTACTGACATTGTATATAATAAAAGGCTAATATGCAAATCGACCAAATGACAGAAGGACCAATCCCTATGATGTACACTGACCACCAGGCGATAGACGCCCAACACAGGAGCCAGGCTCACGGCTGTTGAGCTCACCAGTGGTAGCAGGAGCCTCTCCCGCCTCTGCAGCAGTCAGATATCCCCCAAGGGTTCTCAGACTGCGAGAGGGCACAGGCAGGGCTGAGGGACAACCCCCACGTGCATAGATTTCGTGCACTGGGCCTCTAGTACATACATATTTGCTCACCTAATTCACCATTTACTGGTAGCTAAAATGACAGGACTTCCTCCACAACCCACTCCTGCCCCAGCAGCCATACCCACCTTTTGGAAGTCAGACCCTAGAGATGACTGCCGAAGGACACTCATCATTTCTGTGGTACCTGGGGCTTCTATTGCTGGTGTGGAGATGTCATCTGCAGTCTTTCCTTCTGAAAATCTGAAGACTTCTGCAATTACTCCTGAAAAGAAAGGAGGATAGGTAGGTGAAGAGTCAGTAAATGTCATCATAATTTATCCTTATATAGGTATGCTATAGGAGGGCTGGACAGAACTTTAGCATGGGCAAAGTAGGAGAGATAAAAGAAAAATAATACCTTAATATGGTTGATTTTATCTCTTTGCTATCTTACTTTATATCCTCTACCATTATTTAACTCTGACTCCATTTTTACCCTGCTCATTCACTTCCATTAAGCATACCAATTTCCCTTATTTTCTACAAAACTCGTTTCTTGTCTTATTTTCTACAAAACTTGTTTCTTGCTTTTATCCACTTATAAATTGCTAAGTATTAACAGTTAATAAAAAATAGTTACTATTACCACATTGCTTCTATTTTTTTTTTTTAAATCCTCACCCGAGGACTGTTTTGTTGTTGTTTTCATTGATTCCAGAGAGAGGAAGGGAAAGGAAGAGGGAGAGAACAGATATGGGAAAGAAATATCGATTGGTTGCCTCCTGTACATGCCTCAACAAGAAGAAGGAAAAGCCAGTAAAGCTTTCAATCAATACATCTGGATATGAGTTATCTTGTTTTTTTGCATGCAACGAAGACTTTGTGATATATAGTGTACCTTTATTAAAGTAAGATTTGTGAAAACATGAATCTTGATTTATGTAATATAAATCCAAGTGCTTATACAGCATGAAAGGAAATACATAACCAGCTCAACAGATGTCAGGGCAAGAGAAAGGGAACAGAAGAGGGGAAGAAGAAGAAAAAAAATGGTTTTCATCAAGAATGGAGATTCTTAAAGAGTGTGTTTTGCCCAGCCTTGATAGAAGTAGAGGAATCTAAGGAGCCTTGAGGGAAAAGCAGCAAGACCTGTTTGTAATGATGGAAAACTGACAAGAGGAGTGAAGATAGGAACGCACTGAGAGATACACAACTTAAAAAAACACAATTTTTTAATACGTAAAAGTATATAGAAGGAAAAATAAAAACCTGGTTTATAATTCCATAGCACCAAAAAAACTGACATATTATATATTTTATATGCATGTATACATGTTTTGTGTATAGAATATTTGTTATTTTATATAAATGCATTTCATGGTCAGAATGTTTGAAACAAAAAAAGATACCAAAAAGAAAAGATACAAAATAAAAAGTGAAAGCATCCCTCTTCCCTCTTCCCAAGGCAACCTTTTTTGGTTAATGTTTGTTTCCTTCCAGAATAAATTTGGCAGCTTGATGTAGTTTTGATGAGGTAATATTGAGCCATGAAGGGTTGAATTACACCTTCAGCCAAATCAGAGAGATTTGGAGTTTGACCAACTAACTTCAATATGCCTATAAAATCATCTGAAAATCAGAGTCCCCAAAGCCTTTTATTGTTAACTCTAAGGTCAGTTTATCCCCATTTCCCATCCAAAATTTTTCTTCTAGGAGTTTCAGGGCCAGTGTCTTCCCCTTCTGGCCTGGCACCACTATTCCAGAATGCTACTGAAATGAAGGGGTCACTGGTAGCCTTGACATGCACTTACTGTAATAGACAGTGCTTTGTATACAAAGATCCAGGATAGATGCAAGATAGCTGGCTTGTGGAATACTGAGCACCCAACAAATACAATCAATGTATAGCTTTTACCCACTTATAAATTGCTAAGTATTAACAATCAGTTAATAAAAACTAGTTACTATTACCACATTGCTTCTATTTTTTTTTTAATCCTCACCTGAGGATTGTTTTGTTGTTGTTGTTTCATTGATTCCAGAAAGAGGAAGGGAAAGGAAGAGGGAGAGAACAGATATGGGAAAGAAACATCGATTGGTTGCCTCCCGTACGCACCCCAACTGGGGATCAGGCCCACAACCCTTCGGTGCACAGGATAATGCTTTAACCACCAAGTAACACTGGCCAAGGCTCCACACTGACTTTTTAAATGAACTTTTATTGCACACATTCTTTTGTGCCAGGCAACTATGCACTGTAAATACAATGGTAATAACATAAAACAACAACAACAAAAAACATTAAGCAATGACAGGCTGCTTTGGAGTGTTTGTAATCTAGTTAGGGGGAAGGGAGGCAGTATGAATCAAAGAAACACATAAATGTCAAATTATCACCACATTAAGTGCTACAATGAAAATGTACATCGTCTTTTGAAAATGTTTAAGGGTTGAGGGCAAATCAGGATGGTGGTGATTTTTTTTTTCTTTTTAATGTATTGGCTGATTTTAGAGAGAGGAAGGCAGTGAGAGAGAAACATCAATTCGTTGCTCTACCTATCTATGCCCCCACTGGTTGAGTCTTATATGTCCTCACTGGGGATTGAAATCAGGACAATGCTCTAACCAACTGAGCTACCCAGCCAGGACGGTGATTTTTTTTTTTTAAGGGCAAAAGATTTTCTTTGTAAATTCAACTACTTGGCTTATTAATGAATAGTTACTGTATACATATTTTTATTTAAAATTACATAATTATTGCAAAATTAAACTGCAAACAGAAGAAATATGCTCACAACCCTAAACAACTTTGATTTGTCCATTTTCTCCCAAAATTGTTAATAAATGAAAATCTTGCTCATTAGATTCTCATCCTGGTCTTGGTAGGTAAGCTTTGTTGAAGTGAGAACCAAGTTTCAGGGATGTATTTTAAAACCCCACCTCACTTCCTTTATATGTCATTTCCTCTCTGAACTTACCTCTACTCTTTAAAAAATATATACTTAACATCCCCATTGGATGACTGTATACTGTAACTCCAACCCTAAATATACACATACCTCTCCCCATTCTTCCTTAGTCCCTGAACCTGGTAGTCTGATAAATGGGCATATGTTCTGTCATGCTTTGCAACCAAAACATTAGCTAACTTTTTTTAGACTTTCTTAAAGAGATGGAGTGGCATGAGGTAAAGTGGGAATACTTAATAGAAAGGTTGTTAAGAGTATTATGTACCCTGAAGCTAGCTATGAATAAAAGAAAGATGGCTTATAAAGTAAGAGGTCTCCATTCACAGAACCAAGGGAAATTTTTAGGGAGTTATTTATACAACTTGGGTGAAAATTAAGTGTTTGCCCAAATTTAAACCTAATTGCTCATTAATGGTTCCCACAGTTTTGAGGATCCTATAAAAAATGCTTCTGATGTTTGCAGAAACTTAAAACACAGTTATATTCCATAAGCCACACATAAAGATTAGGGCCACTCCCTGCTTATACCTTTGTCTCCCAAAGTAAAAATGTATTCAAGTATCATGATGGTACTGAAACTCTAGGAGCTAGCGACTGGGTTATGAGTTCTGCCCTTTCACATGGCTTCTCTGGATGGGCTTCAAAGCTAGATTTCACTGACTAGAGGAAGCCAGCAACATTTCCTGCCCAGACCATAGAATCCTAAAAGCTCTTCTCTCGCTGCTGGTTTCAAGGCAGATATGAAGAATACTGTTGCTTCAGCTATTATAAGGAACATCATTCTAGAAAACCTTTGAGGATGGCAGATGCCTTTAGCATAAAGCTTCAAGTTATCAAGAGTACAAGAGGAGTTGCTCAAAGTACTCCAGGCCCAGCTACTTGAATTAGTTCTGTCCTTCCTAAATTTTGCTTCTCTTTCCTTCCCTTCTCAAGTGGCCCTCTCCTGACCTGGAAAAAGATTTTGACTCCCTCTGAGATGAAATGAGATTAGGATTGTGTTCTGGATAGTATTAACCCACGTCACTCTTTCTCTAAACTTGTCCACCTTCCCCCCAAAGGGTGGTGGAACTTACTAAGGGAACAGTCCTGAAAATCAGTAACAACTGGCATTTTAAACTTTTATTTTCACTGAAGCTAGCTGTGCATAGCTAGCCTTCTGAACCACTCTGGTTTCCAGACCAGAAAAGTGCATTGAATGCAGGCTTCAGCCTAAAAAAGCAGTCCTAGCAACTACTCAGGAGGCCTGACCCTGTACACATTTGGTGCTGAGATGGAGATAATAATCTTCATCTTAAAGAAGGGTGGGCGGACGGACCCCTGTGGCATCGTGAAGTGAAGTAACATGTTCCAAACCACAGTAAAGCAATTGGCTGAGGAACATTAAAGAACTTAAAATCTGTGCCCTTTCCACAACATGATAAAGAGAGGCCAAGAAACTAAATAAATATTAGTCAAGGCTCTAAAAAAAGCAAATAGTATTCCAAACTCAAAGTAGGGATTCTACAGCTCTGCACACAAGGAAACGGGGACAAAAGAATTAAGAAAACAGATTGGTCATTTTGCATTATTTTTGAGAGTTGGGGGAGAACAAGACTTTGAAGCCTTTGTTGAGACAGTTTATAGATTGCTGACAACAGATGTTAGAATACCTGAGGACCAAGCTCCCTGATTCCCAAGAGCACTCTCAGCAACAACATGAGTGTTCTTGGGGAAGCTCAGTTCCCAGAGGAGCATAGGGAGAGTCAACACAAAGTTATATAAAAAGCTTAACAATAGGAAGATGCCAAAACTGAACATGGTCCACTATTTACTAGCCATGTAGCCAGCACAGGAGCACAGACTATAATAATTTGCATAAAGAAAGCAGCCCCCCCCCCAAAAAAAACCAACAACACACAAACAATTGGAGAGAGTAAAGAAAATAGAGCAGTGGGGATTCACTGCTTTAGTTTTCCTGTGGAGATCAAATGTGTGTGGTTTCAAAACAAAAATCCAGAAAGAAACATGAGATTAATACATTTATTCCAAGTAATTAACACATTAAAAATAGTTAAACTTGTCCAAGCCAACTCATAAATTCTTTAATCTTTTGAACAAAATGTACAACCCAAAACATCACACTATGGTGGAAATAACTTGGGAGAGGTAGAGAAAGGAATACATATGAGTTGTGGAACAGAGAATAAATCCAATCCCAGAACAAGTTTCAGATCTTTTGCCTCTTCAGAACAGAAATGATTGCTATGCAATTTAACACAAAGTATCACTGCATCACAATACAATAAACAAAAGCCATTTTGAAAATAAAAGTGACCCCAAAAGCATATCTGCTTCTGGCACTGAGCTCTGAATAAGCCTTACCGATTTGTTGTCTTCCAAAAGTGAGCCTGCTAGATTTTCTTCCATGTTTACTGAGGCCATTTCCAAACAGTTTTGTGAGTTAGTAGGACCATTTCAAGCAAAAGCAACAGAATGAGGAAAGTATGGGGGTTGACATGCCACAAGGAAGTAAACAGTAAACAAACTTAAGGCAGGCCTATCCAAATGGCAGTTTAACAGAGGAACAATCCTTCCTTTATCAGTTTTCCATTTCTGTAGGCTTTCTTGTGTTTGTCCCAGAGACCCATCAAGCTGCCCAGAAAACTGGGTGAGGAGACAACACAGCAATTGAAGAAGTCAGTTCTTCCTCCTCCCCAACATTTCAGAAATGGCAGAGTCAAAGGCAAAAATACAATCAAAGCACACTATGTGGTAAGCCAGATAGACATTTGATTTTAATGACAAAGTAGGAGAAAATAAATTGGAAAAAAAATTTAACAGAAAATACTTTTTTACAGATATGTATAGAAATTATTATTGATTTCTCTGATATCTTAATGAGAAAGAAAAAAAAAAAAAGGAAAGGAGGTAAATATTTTTTTCTTCCATGAACATTTAGATGCTGACTGTATCTCATGGTGTAGGTTCCAGATGACATAGCCAAATATTCCTGGGTCATTTGGGCACTGGATTTCTAGAAGTCAATTTGATTCATCCACAAATAGCTCTGGATATATACTAGTTGTGAACACTGGATTCTGTGTGTTCCTGGATGGCATCAACTGCAGTTTCTTGTGCAAGTATTTCCTGAGTGACAATGTTGCCTCCAACTACCTGCTCCCTTGCAGAGGACCCGGAAGCCAAAGATTTTACCAAATTCAAAGGGTTTTCATTATCTTCATCTACTTGAACTGCTACCCTTGTGATGGATGCATTCACTATTTCTGGCTGTAGTGGTCCCATCTCTAAGGAACTACACTCCGAAGGGTCACTTGGTATAGAGAGATGAGAACCTAACTTCTCTTTCTGAACTCCAGATGTCCGTGCAACAAAGTCAACAAGGTCTGGAAGGCAAGGAGATGGCCCAAAGCCTGTGGGGTTTATTGTTTCTGATTCCAAACAGAGTGAATCTTGTTTCTCTAATTGAGAAGTTCCTTCTACTTCCTCAGGCATCATTCCTCCTGCTAATAGGTCAAGGGCCTGATGTGTTCCCTCTAGACTCCTCAAGCCACGGTCAACATTTTCTATAGGATGTCCAGTTTTCAAAATGTTAGGAGTGATCCTCCCACTTCTGGGATTAGATGAGGTTTGTTCACCCTCTGCTTCAAAGTTAAACACTGGGGTTTTGGGAGAATCTAATGGAAACTCAGAAAAGGATGAGATTGATTCAAAGTCAGTGAGAGGTGGGACATTACATCCTATAGCTGACAAAGAATTTTCTTCATACAATTTCTGAGTCAGGGCAGTTGGGGATTTATGTGCTGGGTCTACTTGAGTATTGCAGAAATCAACACCCATATCCCCCAGGTTCCCGAGGGCAGCAAGCTTTTCTACTTTCAAGTCTGTAACTTCTAAGTCTTCTAAGGCCTTGCACTCTATTGTCACTGTTAATTCTGGGTGGACATCTCGTAGCTCCAGGGCGTCTGCTTCTGGTTTCTCCAGGTTCTCCCCGGTCTCTGGCTTCTTGTTCTCATCCCAACCGGCCAGTTCACAGATCAATTTACCCTGAAAATCTTTCAATCTTTCTCTCTGAAATTTGAGACTTTTGCACCTTGAAGCTCTAGAAGATGATTCTGGAGTTGAATTTTCTAGGCACTCACTACCAGTTGAAACTCCTTGCTCCTGTGCACAATCTGTTATGTATGTATCTGATGCAGTTGGGGACTGAATAAATAATTCTGGAGTAGAAATTTTCACAGTTGTGTCTTGTGGGTTCTGGAGTAAAGACCTAGCTTTCAGTGGAAATGAGTCTATTTTTGCCTTTGTGGAAGAGAGAGTCTGTGCACTCAATTCAATCATTACTTTACTTTGAGTTTCACTTCCTAGCATCAATTTCTTAGAGTGTTCCATCTTTTTGTCAGTCATTTGCAATTTGTGCTGTTCTATTTTTCCCTCCCACATGTATCTGTTCCTATGATTCAAATGAGAATCCTCTATAGTATTGGGGCCAACATTGATGCCTATTCCCTTTTCTACCATCTTTTTTTTCAGATCAGTGTTTGACTCTATCTTACTTTCTCCATAATCCTTAGATTGGTGAAGCTCTTGGCTTTCCTCATCCATGTTACCAGATTTCATAAGATGGGTTTCTACCAATTTCTGAGATTCCATGGTTTTACAGTGTTTATCTGATAGCTGAGGGACTGGCTCTACACCTGGTGGCCCTGGCTCTCCCAGGTCAATTTCCATTTTTCCTTCTGGAGATATATCCCTATTAATGCCCTGAAAGGAGCTAGAAGTCCACAAAGTCAAAGTGTCTGTCTTTGGGGTAACAGTTTCATAAGGCTTGGTTTGGCACAACCTTGTCAGAGGCTGTAAGAAGCCATAGCTGCTGCCTCTGCTTTTTGAGTCTACAACTGACCATTTCCCTAGGGACACTGGAGTTTTTGCAATGCGTTTTTTAGGGTTTCCAAATGAAGGAGCAGAAACCAAACTTCTATCTTGAGGTAACCCCTCTTGGGATGTACTGCTGTTCAAAGTAGAAGTGGAAAAAGTGTCTGAACTTTCAGCTCTAGAAAAGTTACTAGTTTCCCCATTGGCCAATGGACCACCACTCAGCTTAGTCTCAGGGCCCCCCTTTCCACCACTACTGTAGAATATATCATACAGGTCCTTAGCATTGGCTGTGGCTAAGCATGAATTTCGCTTTTCCAATTTTTTGGCTTGTTCACTGAACACACTTGAGAGGGGAGGTGGTGGACGCACTAACACAGAGAATAGGGTCTGGTCCCGGTCACTCTCACTCACCCCTGGAGCTGTCTCATCAGAAGGAATGGCAGTTGGCTGTGCTGAGGCTATGATGGCTGCCGGCAACACTGGATTCAAAATGTTAGGACCCAGGAAGCCAGGGCTAGGAGTGTGAGATACAGTTGGGTTTGATTTTACTGGAGCCAAAACAGACTTTGCTTGAGCAGAAGGAGCAGCTGCAGCTGGATGAGGTATCGCTGGGGGTGGTGGAGGTGGGGGTGGAGGTGGTGGTGGAGGAGGTGGAAGCATTTGTTCATGGGATGGTATATGGGATGGCTCATTCTTTTCAGCCAGCATCATTTTTTCCTCTGGAGGCCCTTTTAGAATCACTTCTTCTCCTCCAAATGCTTTGGAGATGATATCAGGAGGCAAGAGGAGATCAGATGAAGATTCTTTGACCACTGGCAGAGGTTTAGCAGTGGTTCCAGAGGACTTGATGGATAGAAAGGTGTTAAGAGGAGCTGGCTTGCTGACTGTGGCTATCCCTGACTTACGGAGCACTGTGGATGGAATAGGCAGGTTGGGTCGGATCTTAGTCTGGGTTGAAGTTGTCACAACAGGCATCCAAGGGCTAGTATGTGCAACAACAGTTTTCCCAGAGAGCTTGATTTTGATGGGCTTTGCCTTTCCAGCTTCAGCTTTGCCATCCTCTTTGTCCTTACTGCTTTCCATGGTCTCTTCCTTGGGCATACTTTGGGCCACTGAACTTTTTTCCTCCTCTTTTTCTGGCTTCTTCCAGCTAAATTTCCCAAAAGAGGAAGATGCTAGTGATTCTTTCTTTACTTCTTCTTTTAATTGTAGTTTAATGCTACCCTTCCTCTTGTTTTCAGCTTTTTCAGGGGAGTTACTATCCTCAGAGAGTTGGTCCTCTAATTCCTCAAAGACCTTGTCATCTTCCTTTACATCTTTCAGGATCTTTGCCTTTTTTTCTTTTTTCTCTTCCTTTGGTTTCTCAGTAAGTTTGCGCTTTAGTTCACTCTGACGTCGGCGTTCTGTCTCTAGGACCACAGCCAAGCCAGCTTGGTGGTCCAGATTCCGCCGCTCCTCATACAATGGATTTTCAACCACATATTTCTGGGAAGAGAAAAGATAAAGGCTCAACAACTGGTCAAAATACTGTAAGAGAGACAATCTTGACCCCACTAATCCCTAGACATCATCTTCCTCAAGGATATAGATGGTCCTATCAGGTCAGCATCTCTCACTAGAATTGAAAATTTCCAAGTGATCATATGGAATTTTAAGTGTCAATGATTTTTTATGGCTCTCAACTTGTTTGACAAAGGCAAAAGGATTCTGCAGAAAGTGGGGAAATACAAAAACCAACCTTGTATTTCTCATTGTGTTGGTGACCCTTCACATGTTGCTCTCCAGAAATTGAATCCCCCAAAAATTCCTCACAGAGCTGGCAATAATATCCAGTGATGGGAATCAGAAACTCAGAGCCTGGAGGAAGTGAAAGAAAGTCAAAAAACTAAGTTATCTGCAGTAAAATATTAATATACAGAGGACTTTAACCAGTTTGAGTAAATAGCTGTATTTAGATGAATTTCAATGGCACAGTCTTTCCAACTTAAAGCTTGAACTCAGGATCTATGGCTTCTACCTCTTGGGAACATTAATTGGAATATTCAGGAATTTCCTGTGCCAGACTCATTTCTGTTGCCAATTCTCCTCAAAATCCAACCAGCACTAAGTATTTTAGGAGACTGAAAAACTATACTGCCAAATAGTTAGCCTAGTACCATCTCATATTGATATTACTCAGAAATCATCTACCTCCTTCAGATCTAAAGGATGTAGTAGCATTGACTATTTATGAAGGAATGAAATTGATAAGTTTAAAGATAAAGAAACTTCCTATTTCTCATTTTACTCCCTTATCAACGACTATTCAAAAATATTACATAGCTGAAAAGGCAGTTAAATTATTGCACCTTATTGTTCTTTTTTATCTGGATTTCAAATAAATAAGATTTTAGTGCATAAGCCAGTGACAAAGTAAATTATATTTTTAAGTGGTCTACATGTTAGATTTTTGGCCATATGGATAGGGAACATTCTTGTCTTACGCAGTTCTGTATTTCTTCATGACTTAGTAGACTGCTTTAGACACAGAAGGCATTCTTACAGTTTTATCAAAAGTATCTGTCTCACACTATGCTGCTTCCTAACACTTTAATTCAGGGACACCTCCTCCTTGGGTGAATATAAGGAAATCACAAAAATGGTAGGGAGGAAACATACCTTTTGCAGGAACAGTTATCTTGTCAGTGCGCTTTACAGCATCTTGCTTGGCCTCACTCTGGGTCTTTGAAGCCCAAGGTCTGTTGTAGGGATCCAATGTCTATTTGCAAGAGGCAGAGGTGCTCACACAACAGCACTAAAAACGCAATGACCCGCTTTTCTTTTTCTTTCTCCCCACACACCAGGGGGGACCAGAAGCCCCCAGCTACCCACCCCCACCCACTCTGCCAACTGTTTAAATGGAAATCACCTGTGGAAAAGGTAAACAAATGTTAGAGCAAGTACCAGCAATGGATAAAATGAACAAATAATCAGGTACTCAAGGAATCAAAAGAGGCTGAAGCCTCACTTACACTTGTCATGGTGTTTAGTTACAGGCAGGTCCCCTAGACTGAGCTCTGGGGATGGTGTCTCCTTTGCTGGTATCTCTTGGCTCTTCATATTGGGGCTCCTGCCCATATGAGAATGTTTCATTTGCCAGCTTTGTAATACAGATGGGGGTATAGAAGTTTGAGGGGAAGATGGGTGAGAGTAGAAATAACAGAGGGCAGAGTACCTACCTGTGCATGCTTCTTATTGTGCATATGGGTGAAGAAGTCAAACATGGTCCCACAGATGGTGTTGCAGTCCTTGCACCAGTGATTGCCAGCATCATAATACTCATAGGCAGCAATGGGTTGATCAAATTGCTTCGTAGTTGGCTGGAGGCTCTCTGCAGGCTTGGGGCTCTTAGTACGAGAATTCTCACTGTTTACCTTTGATTCCTACAGGGGGAAAAACCCTGCACTTAGAAGGAATTCAAGGTAGTCTAGATCTGTATTCTCTCAGAAAAAGAAGGTAGCCTATCACAATTATAGAAATAGGTCTGTATGATCATATTTCCAGTGCCTAAAGCTGCATAAGCTGGGGTAAAATCCACAAGAAGTATGTAAGGCTCATCCATAACTAGACTCCATAATGCTATCTCCTCATGGAGAATAAATCACAATGGCAATATATTTAGTTATGTATCCCAAATATCTAGAAGAATACTCAAGATTATTGAAATGCTGGTTGCCTTTTGGGAGGGGAAGTAGAGAAAAAGAATAGATGAATCTTTTTATTGTATACCCATTGGTAGATATTAAAAGTGTTACCTATGCAATTAAATATAACCGTTAAATTTTAAAATCATAATGACAACTATGGAGGGAAGAAAACCCAAATGGAGAAGGTAATTGACAGGTTACTCAAATGCAGAGAATAGATAGATGACAGTAAACTCACTTATCACAGATGCTTATGGAACACTGGAGAGAGCAGGGCTGATTTTGTACACAAAGCAGATAGTAGTCTATGTGGGATGACAACAAAATCTGGGTAAAATATCTTTTTTAAAAAAATATTTTTTTATTGAGAGTCATTAGAGAAATCACGCCCAGCAGGTAAGGGGTGGGCATATGCATACATTGTTGGTGAGTATTAACGGGCACCATCTTTCTGGAAGATAATCTAGAAATATATATTACGTACCTCAAAATTCTTTATATTCTTTGACCCGGCAATTTTACTCCTTGATATTTATTTTTTTAATGTATTTTTATTGATTTCAGAGAGGAAGGAAGAGGGAGAGAGAGATAGAAACATCCATGATGAAAGAGAATCATGGATCAACTGCCTCCTGCAAGTCCCCCACTGGGGATAGAGCACACAACCTGGACATGTGTCCTTGACTGGAATGGAACCTGAAACCTTTCAATTAGCAAGCCGAGGCTCTATCCACTGAGCCAAAGCAGCTAGTGCTCCCTTGACATTTAACCTAAATAAATTATTATGTCAAAAAACAGGTAACTTGGCAGAAACCAAGATGGTGACATGGGTAATCACCTAACTTGCTGCCCCTCACAACCACATCAAAACCACAACACAACTACCACTCAGAACTGTGGGAAAGCTGGCTGAGTGGAAATTCCACAACTAGAGAGGTGAAGAAAGCTCACTGAGACTGACTGGTAAGAGGTGCAGAGGCACGGAAAGTGCTGCACCTGGATATGCTGCTTTTTTAAACAGGGAGGGAGGGAGACACAAGCTCCAGCTTGCTCTGAACTCCAGTTTGGGGGAAGACTCTGGGGGACCCAGACATATACAGGGATAAACTGGACTATCTGGTATCAGGACAGGAACGTGAGGGCAGCTTACTCTTACAGATGCTCACAGCGATCACGTTCCTGCATGAGGGATGGGGGGTATGGAACCCAGAGAACCAGGGACTTACCCAGTTCAGGGCAGCCATGGCTGTTTGCTCCCCACTAGTGATTCTCAGATACCCCACCCACCCAATTTACAACTATACCCAAGCTGTGAGTAGTGGCTTTTGAATGACCTGTTCCTTTGCCTAAAACAAACTGCAGCTGGGTCAGAGAGCCCCAGAGATTCCAAAAGAAGGCCCATTACCCGGCAGCAGCAGCCTTGCTTCCCAGCTGATCCTCATCTGGGCACTTCCAAACACCATACAAAGAGGAGGAATCTGCAAATGTCTCTGTAGCCCCTGCTGGGGCCTTAGACAGTGGCTGACTTTGCACCTCCTTGGAGATCCAAGAGCCAGTGTACTCAATGGTCAGAGTGAGACCATATCGAATTACAACTATTCACATCTATAGGAGAGACACTCTGGGGGCAGACCCAGTGAGCATCAAAGCCCCATTGAAACAAGTCCTGCCCCATAAGGGTGGTTCCTGCACAACAGATCTTCCAGTGTAGACACAGTTGGTCATCATAGCCAATTAGCCTGGAGGTAAATTCCTCCTAGTGATACCAACAGCAATCAAGGGTTAACTACAAGACTGTGCAAACAGCCCACAAAGGGATGCACCAAGAGCATCCACTTCAGGTGACTGTGAAAGCTGAGACAATGGGCCCTATAGGACACCTTCCACACAAGGCCACTCCATCAACTCAAAGAGATTTAGCAGCTATCCAGTACTTAGAAACAAATGCAAGGAAGCAGCCAAAATGCAGAGCCAAAGAAACAAGTCACAAATGAAAGAAATGGATGAAAGCAAAATACTGGATATAAAGTTCATAACCACAGTCATAAGATTACTCAAGAATCTTCTATGGAGAATCCAAGACGGTAGCATAGGTAAACACCTACACTGCTGCCTTACACAACAATTTCAAAACTATAACTAAAAGACAGAACGGACATCATCCAGAACCACAGGAAAGCTGACTGAGTGGAAATTCTACAACTAGAAGGAAAGAGAGGGGCTCACGGAGACCCAGAGGAACTGCAAAAAGCTGAGGTACGGAGACGCGCGCAAGGAAAGAGCGGGTGCCTGAGAACCTGGCTGGCTTTCTCTGGTGGGAGGGAGATGGAGATTCTCAAAAGCATTGAACTCCTTATCCTACGACATTAAACTCCAGATCCAGCCGAAACCCATACAGGGGGAGTTTGGACTGCGAAGGGGGAGAAGTGCATGGAAATTTAGGGGAGTCACAAAAGATCAGAAGTCTGGTGGTGTGCGTGGCACTGCATGCAAAGGACTGACTGCTGACTGTGCCACTGGCTTTCACAAGTGGGCGGGAGACAGACCCTTCCAACTGTGCCACTTCTATCTCCACTAAACCCCAGTTTCGGGAGGAAACCCTGAGGACCCAGACTTGCATGGTCCTGGAGCGCAGGGGAGCCAGAGGGGCAGCAGTCTAGAAGCACTGCGAGACAGAGCACATGTGCACGCGTGCACAGGGACCGCTCCAGCGATTACCCAGTCACGTGAGACTCAGGGGCTGTGGAGGGTGGGGCCGACTGGAAGGCAAGGTGGTCCGCTAAACCCTGAGACTACACCCATCCCAAGCTCAACAGAGAGGCTTTTGCAGTTTTGCAACTCTTGTATCATAAGGCTGAATCCAACATAGAAGTTCTCCCAGCACAAGGGAAGGGATCACAAACAAAAGAAATGGAGGAAAACAAACAACTGGATATAGAGTTCAAAACCACGCTTATAAGGTTTTCCAAGAATATCCTAGAAAAGTTGGATAAAGTTAGCGAGACCCAGGAGGAGATGAAAAAGGACCAACTAGAGATGGAAAAGATCCAACTAGAGATGGAAAAGGACCAACTAGAAATTAAACATATACTGACTGAAATAAAACATATTATACAGAGACCTAACAGCAGACTAGAAGAAGGCAAGAATCAAGTCAAAAATATGAAATATAAAGAATCAGAAAACACTCAACTGGAAAAGCAAGAAGAGAAAGGAATCCAAAAATGTGAAGATAATGTAAGGAGCCTCTGGGATAGCTTCAAGCGTACCAACATCAGAATTATGGGGGTCCCAGAAGAAGAGAGAGAGTAAGATACTGAAAACCTACTTAAAGAAATAATGACTGAAAACTTCCCACATCTGGTAAAAGAAACAAACTTACAAGTCCAGGAAGCACACAGAACCCCAAACAAAAGGAATCCAAAGAGGACTACACCAAGACACATCATAATTAAAATACCAAGAGCAAAAGACAAAGAGAGAATATTAAAAGCAGCAAGAGAAAAACAGCTCATTACCTACAAGGGAGCACCCATACGACTGTCAGCTGATTTCTCAACAGATACCATGCAGGCCAGACGGGAGTGGCAAGAAATATTCAACGTGATGAATAGCAAGAACCTACAACCAAGAATAATCTATCCAGCAAAGCTAACATTCAGAATTGAAGGGCAGATAAAGAGCTTCACAGATAAGAAAAAGCTAAAGGAGTTCATCAACTCCACACCAGTATTATATGAAATGCTGAAAGGTACTCTTTAAGAAGAGGAAGAAGAAAAAGGTAAAAGATAAAAAATTATGAACAACAAATACATATCTATCAACAAGTGAATCTAAAAATTAAGTGAATTAAACATTTGATCAACAGAATAAACTGGTGAATATACTAGAATCAGGAGCACAGAAAGGGAGTGGACTGATAATTCTCAGGGGGAAAGGGATGAAGGGTGTATAGGGAGAGACTGGACAAAAATCATACACCTATGGATGAGGTCAACGAGAGGGAGGTAAGGGTAGAGGGAGGGGTGGGAGCTGGGTGGAGAGGAGCTATGGAGGGAAAAAAAAGAGAAACAAATATAATAATCTGAATAATAAATATTTAATTTAAAAAAAAGAATCTTCTAGAAACCTCCGGGAAATATAGTGAGACCCTCAAGGATATGAAAAAGGACCAATCAGAAATTAAGCATACACTGACTAAAATAAACAATAATATACAGAGATCCAACAGCAGACTAGAGGATTCCAAGAATCAAGTCAAATATTTGAAATACAAAGAAACAAAAAAAAAACACCCAACCAGAAAAGCAAAAAGAATCCAAAAGTATGAAGATAGTATAAGGAACCTCTGGGACAGCTTCAAGCATACCAACATCAGAATTGTGGGGGTGCCAGAAGAGTGAGAGCAAGATATTGAAAACATATTTGAAAAAATAATGAAAGAAAACTTCCCCTATTTGGTGAAAGAAATAGACTTAAAGTCCAGGAAGCGCAGAGAACCCCAACAAGAGAATCTCAAGAAGATCACACCAACACACATGCTAAGGGCAAAACAAAGAGAGAACCTTAAAAGCAGCAAGGGAAAAACAGTTAGTTACCTACAAGGGAGCAGCAGCCTTGCTTCCCAGCTTCTATAGACAAGAACAATGTGGGGGGTAAGAGCATGCGGTGGAGTGGGAAAAGGTTTAAAAAAAAGATTAAAAAAGATGAACAGATTTTAAAAAAAGATTTAAAAAAAAGAAAAACAAAAACAGGTGACTTGATTAATTTTGATATTCATACAATAAAATAAGATCATTAAAAATGTTATTAAAGCCCTAACCTGTTTGGCTCAGTAGATGGAGCGTTGGCCTGCGGACTGAAAGGTCTCAGGTTCAATTCTGGTCAAGGGCATGTACCTTGGTTACAGGCACATCCCTAGTAGGAGGTGGGCAGGAGGCAGCTGATCAATGTTTCTCTCTCATCAATGTTTCTAATTCTCTATCCTTTACCCTTCTTCTCTGTAAAAAATCAATAAAATATATATTTTAAATGTTATTAAAGAAGTCTATTTTTATTTTTTAATATATTTTTAATGCTTTCAGAGAGGAAGAGGGAGAGAGAATAGAAACATCAACAATGAGTCACTGTTTGGCTGCCTCCTACATACCCCCTACCAGGGACCTAGCCCACAACCCAGGCATGTGCCCTTGACTGGAATCAAACCTGGGACCCTTCAGATCACAGGTTGACCCTCTCTCCACTGAGCCAAACCAACTAGGACAGAGAAGTCTATTTATTGACATGAAAAGATGTTCATTATTTACTGAGAAAAATATGTAACAAAATACATTTGAATAGTCAATACATATGTAAATAGGCATAGAATATCAAATATTACCTTATCCAAAAAACTTTCCCTATTATATCCCTTATCCTGTTTTCCTTTTTTTAGGCACTTGTCATTACTTAACCTGAACTTATTTATTGTCTATCTGCTCCTATTTCATGAGAATTAAAAACAAGAATTTTGTCTATAAACTTCCCTGCCTGTCACTTTCTTAGAGATCAATAAATATTTGTGAAATTAGTGAACAGAAGAAGAGTATTTGGAATACACAAGGTATTAATAATAGTCTAGCTCAGTAGTCGGCAAACTCATTAGTCAACAGAGCCAAATATCAACAGTACAACAATTGAAATTTCTTTTGAGAGCCAAATTTTTTAAACTTAAACTCCTTCTAATGCCACTTCTTCAAAATAGACTTGCCCAGGCCGTGGTATTTTGTGGAAGAGCCACACTAAAGGGGCCAAAGAGCCACATGTGACTCACAAGCCGCAGTTTGCTGACAATGGGTCTAGGTGAATGAAATTATGGAAATACGTGTTTATTTTTATGAAACGAATAGAAAATCAAAAATCAAATACTGTATGCATTTTAAAGATAGGCAAAAAAATAAGAATTACCAAGAACAGGTAGAAAAGAGGTTAAAGATATAACATTCCTTACTGCTGAAATGAAAACCAAATTGCAACATATCCCTGTTAACTTCAGAGAACATGAAGACTTAAATAAAGATGATAGATTATCATGAGGTTGGTGAATAAACAGAACCCCTAACAATGTATAACTCAACTACAAAGGGCCAGAACTCTTAAGCTCTTCTCCTATTAAAACCTCTGAACTCAATGACTCTGGTATGAAAGAGTATAGTCTTACCTAGTTGAGAAAGATAACTCTCCCAGGAAGATATAGAATAATTAGAGTTCAGTGAATAGAGTATACAGAATATCGTCTTCTCTACACCCCAAACATGAAATGAGCATCTACTATATACTAGAAATAATGGATGCCATGGGAAACACAAAGATAAATAAATTATACTCTTTTATTCTCAGGAAGCTCTCATACTAGAAGAGACAGGCATGAGAATAGACATGCTATAGGTTATGTTTTAAATATGATAAGATGTAATACATCTTACAAAGAAACAAAGTAATCCTAATAAAGAGGGAATGTGCTAATTGACCATCACACCCTCACAAAACTGATGGTGCCGCATAGCCAATAAGGAGGGAATATGTTAATTGACTGTCATGCCCTCAAAGATGGCAGCGCCCACAGCCACAAGATGGTGGTGCCCAGACCCCTCAGCCCCGTTGGGGGGATATGGCCAGGCCCGCCCCAGGCAGATCTGGCTGCTCCATGCACCTGCATCCAGAGTTCCCCAGTCTCCTCAGCCCCTGAGCTGCCCAGGGCTGGCCCGAAGTGCAGGCAAGCCTCGATGGCGGCTGCCCAGCTGCCCAGGGCTGGCCCGAAGTGCAGGCAAGCCTCGATGGTGGCTGCCCAGCTGCCCAGGGCTGCCCGAAGCACAGGTAAACAGGGCTGGCTGAGGCTTGCACTGCTGGCAGTGGCAGCAGCAGAGGTGTGATGGGGGCATTGCCTTCCCCTGAGCGCCGGGTCACTTCCCACCCTTGAGGGCTCCTGGACTATGAAAAGGGGCACGCTGGGCTGAGGGACCTTCCCTCCAGTACATGAATTTTCATGCACCGAGCCTCTAATATATTATAGAAATATTAAAGAAGGGCTGACTAAATCTGCGTAGAACTCAGGAATACCTTCATGGAGAAAGTAGTATTCAAGCTGAAACTTAGTGGATAAATGGCGTTGGGAGAAAGATTACGGTAGGCTAAGAGAATTATTAATGCAAAATTAGAAGGGCAAATAGCATATTAAACGTCTAGAAAAGAGCAAGCATTTTATGGTGGTATGAGTATAAGACATAATGTAATTTTTATTTTACATTACTACTCACTTACTATGTGCCAGGCACTGAGCTACATATTGGAGACTATATTGAAGAATAAGATAGATATAGTCCCTGTCCCTTGAACCTTAAAATCTAATTGGGGAAACACATGCAATTATATAATTATAACTGTCATAAATGCTAAGACAGCCTAGCCAGCATGGCTCAGTGGTTGAGTGACAACCTATGAACCAGGAGGTCAGGGATTGATTCCCGATCAGGGCACATGACCAGGTTGCAGCTCAATCCCCAGTGGGGGATGTGCAGGAGGCAGCCAATCAATGATTCTCTCTTATCATTGATGTTTCTATCTCTCTCCCTCTCTCTGAAATCAATAAAAATATATTTTAAAAATGCTAAGACAAAAAGTTAAAAGTATTTTGAGTGTATATCAGGCAATTTTAACAGTCTGGGAAATCAAGGAAGGGAATCAGAATTTATTTAAGCTGCAACCTGAAGAATGAATATGAGTTAGTTAGAAGGGATAAGCAAAGAGTAGGGTTTGCAGGATAATCATAGGGAAGAGAAGATGTAAAGACATTAGAGGGAATGACAGATTTGCGGAATGAAAAGGCCAGTAATAAATATAGTGAGCCAGGGGGAAAAGATGTATAAATGAGGCTGAAGAGGGAGGCAGGGAATATGATCACTGGCTATTATCTGGAGAAAGAAAAAGGAGTGTAGCAGTATAAGCAAAAATTGAAGTGGCCCTAGCTGTTTGGCTCAGTGGATAGAGCGTCAGCCTGTGGACTGAAGGGTCCCAGGTTCAATTCTGGTCAGAGGCACATGCCCGGGTTGTGGGTTCGACGTGCAAGAGGCAGCTGACCGATGATTCTCTTTCATCACTGATGTTTCTATCTCTCTCACCTTCTTCCTTCCTCTCTGAAATCAATAAAAATATATTTTAAAAAGGAAAAAGAATTGAAGGTGGCTTGAACTTGGATGGCAATGGAGACCGTGAGATGGATGGAATTAAGATTTATTTTGGAGGGAGAGCAGGTAGAATCTACACTAATAAAGGACAAAGATGCTGCCCTAGCTGGCTTGGCTCAGTGGATAGAGCCCGTCTTCCTGCGGACTAAAGGGTCCCAGGTTCGAATCCGGCCAAGGGCACATGCCTGGATTGCGGGCTCAATCCCCAGTGGGGGGGCGTGCAAGAGGCAGCCAATCAATGATTCTCTCTCATCATTGATGTTTCTCTCTCTCCGTCTCCCTTCCTCTCTGAAATCAATAAAAATACATTAAAAAAAAAGACAAAGATGCAAATTGACCATACCTTCGTAATGCTCACAGCCAATAAGGAGTGGGTATGCAAATTAAACCAACAAATATGGCAGGTTATTTGCATATGGGGCGATGACGCAGGCGTTCCACACTGCCCCAGCCGCTCTGGGCCTCCTGGCAGCATGGGAAGGAGGAAAGGCAGCTCCAGCCAGAGTGAAGGTGGTGCCAGCAGCCAGGGGAAGGAAGGCCCATTCTTGCATGAATCTTTGGGCATTGTGCCTCTAGTTTGGTATAAAGCAGTAAGGGAGAGGAAAGCACTAAGAATGCTTTTCAAGTTGTTGTCATGAAAACTGCTGGGCAGTAGTGCCACTCATTGAGTTGGGTAACAACAGAGGGAGTAAAAGTTAGAGAGAGGTTCAGCACAATCGTTAGTTTAGTTTAGGATATGTTGATTTTGAAGTGTCTGAGACATTGAAGTAGAAATGATATGTAGTCTCTTGGACTTAGATTTGGACCTCAAAAGAATCATTATAAAATTAGAAGGTATCAGCATGGTATTTAAGCGTACAACTGG
Source organism: Lasiurus cinereus (assembly GCA_011751065.1). Lineage (NCBI taxonomy): Eukaryota > Metazoa > Chordata > Mammalia > Chiroptera > Vespertilionidae > Lasiurus > Lasiurus cinereus. The sequence continues at coordinate 459,034 of JAAGEH010000470.1, read as the reverse complement.
ATAAAATGACCTAAAGGAGAAAGAATTTTGGAGAACTCAGATAGAACTGAGCCCTGAAGAACTAAACTATCTAAAGATCAGGTACAAGAGAATATACAGTAAAGGAGACAAAGCAGCAGCAGTCAGCATACTAGGAAGGAAAGAAGTGTGATAGCAGCCAAGGAAAGAAAGCATTTTTGAGAGTCAGTGGTTCCTGTATCAAATATAGCAAGCCCTCCATTTTGCAGACCTCAATATAACAGACTTCAGATTTAATGGACAAAATTTCTGGTCTGTATGTCTTATGTGAAAATTAACACCTTGTTAAGTTTTAAAATGCCTTTAACCAAGATTTGCTTATAATTAAATTAACAGGTTATTATTTTTTTTTATTTATTAACTATTTCTGTTTGTTTGTTTTTGTTAATCCTCACCAGAGGATATTTTTTTCATTGCTTTTCAGAGAGTGGGAGGGATGGAAGAAGGGAGGAACAAAGAGCAAAAGAGAGAATCATCAATGTGAGAGAAACATCGCCTGGTTGCCTCCTGCACACACCCCAACTAGGGGATGGGGAGTGAACCCGCAACCCAGGCACATGCCCTTGACTGGAATTGAACCCAAGACCCTTTGGTGGATGGGCCGACACTCTAACTACTGAGCTCAAAAGCCAGGGCTAATTCACTGTTATTTTTTATATATATATATTTTATTGATTTTTTTTACAGAGAGGAAGGGAGAGGGATAGAGAGTTAGAAACATCGGTGAGAGAGAGACATCGATCAGCCGCCTCCTGCACGCCCCCCACTGGGTACATGCCCGCAACCAAGGTACATGCCCCTGACCGGAATCAAACCCGGGACCCTTTTAGTCCGCAGGCTGACGCTCCATCCACTGAGCCAAACCGGTCTCGGCTAATTCACTGTTATTTTTAACAAATTTTAGCGAATAGGTCATATGTTGGAAAAAACACTATAGTAATTTTGCTGACATAAATATTACATAGCTACAATTAATGTCTACACATTTAAATCCAAGAGTCATAACTCATAAACAGTGTTCAGTGAATGATTATCACTTGATCATAGGGTGTACACTGAGTGAGAGGTAGCTGGTTCTGTTGTCTCCTTACAGGACTTTCTGCAACAGTTTTAACATGTGCAGGCCAATGATATTCTGATACACATTAAGCCATGCCCCAGCCATGTGCATTTGTTTACTTGTGGTGACTGGTGAATGCATGCATTTATTAGACCTTTTCAGTATAAATTTAAAATTATAGTAATACATATAAAACACTTTTCTGTGAAATTAAATGTTTCATACACACTTAATTTTAATTATACAACTATGTCTACATATGTAAAACCTGATTAACTTATCAGTATTTTAACATGCATTTGGAAAAACTACTTTATTATATAACAGACTTTCAGCTTTAATAGATAGCCCATTGCCAAAATTAGCCCATTACATCAAGGTTTTACTGTACTGATTTGAAAACTGAAATGTACAAACTTGTTGCTAAATATGATCCCACAAAATGATATATAAAGTATGTTATGATAAGATCAGAAGCCAAAACTGGAGTGAATGCTCCAACAAGAACATGGAGGGCCCTGAATACTAAGGCTTTGGGATTATACCTTGTCAGCAAATGGGAACTGCTAAAATTCTGGAGAGTGTCTGATCTATGCTTTACAAAACTCTAACAAGAGTAAGAAGAGGTTGGAAAGGGAAGCTAAGAAAACAGTTAATTAGAAAGCTTCTTTAGGAGTCCATGAAAAAAAAAATAGAAATGAAAAAGTTGAGTATTTACCTTGCTTTTCGAAGAGGAGTTTGAATACGATGATACTTTTTCTGGGCTCTTAGATTTTTCTGTTTTCCCAGGCTTCTCGGAAGACTCTTTATAGTCATTTGAAGACTTCTGGGATTTGTCCAAAATGTTAATTCCCAAGATCTGAGCCACTTTGTCCAGTTCAGATTGCTTCTTTTCGGCCTCTTCTGCCTCTTGTCGAAGTTCTGCAATATCCTTCATAATGTTATCCTGAAGCCGACTCACTTCCACCAGGAGAGGGTCTTTGTGGCCATCCTTCTCCCTTCGTTTCTTGCGCAGCATTTCCCCTGAGTAGTCAAATGTCAATAGAAAGAAACACAAAGGAAGTTAAAACATTATTTTTCAGTCATAAGTAGTAAACTCTCAAGACTTTATGGTCACGACATTTTCTCCCATAAAACTTTTAAAAAGCAAGTAGAACTCTCCTTCTACATGGGCTGGTTTAGGTGAAGCTGCTATGGAAGTAAAGGAGGAGTGATTAAATTATCTTTCATACAGGGTTTATTAGCTAAGGAATCTACAGACTGCCTTCAGGGCTCCATGAATCCTCAAAATGGTATATACAAGTTTGTGTGCATGTGTCTCTAAAAAGATTAATAAATGATATAACTGTGAATCCAGAGGCTGTCCTCTCCAAAGAAGAAAAGAATTATTCAGAGAGCAAAAGTCAGTCACTTATTTGACTTTGTCTGATTTAAGAACCCTTCACCAATGCCTACATTGAGTTTTAAGCTTTGCCTCAGGCTCACTTAATGTTATCTCCTATCCAAATGGCAGGTCCTATGAATTAATCCTCACAGGATTAGTAACTAAGATTCTTATCCCTAAATAGTTCAAACCGAAACAGAAGAAATATCTTCTCACACTAATTTTCTATGCTATCACCAAGCTGTAGTATTTAGAAACCTTATTATGTTCTTTCTTTGGGGTGTATATTAATTCTTAAAAGCAAAGATGAAGAGAAGAAATCAAAAGAGATATCATGAGCAGTGGCTGGTGTGACTCACAGTTGTTAGAGTGTTGGCCCATGCACCGAAGGGTCAGGGTTCACGTACTTGGGTTGCAGGTTTGATTCCCAGCCCCCTTCGGAGAATGTGCAGGAGGCAACCAATTGATGTGTCTCTCTCCCATTGATGTTTCTCTCTCTCCCCACTCTCACCTCTCTCCCCCTACTCTTTCCACTCTCTCTATAACTCAATGGAAATAATATCCTCGGGTGAGGATTATAAAAAAAAAAAAAAAGAGGTATCATGTAACATCTTTTTGGGCCAAAAAGTAAGGAAGTACTCAAAAAAGAGATGGGGACATATTAAAAGAACATAGGAGTCAACCTAAAGGGATCCCACTGGCTAAATCTGGGATAATTTGAGTATAAAAATAAATACTAATAGCATTTTATTAAAATTTACTGAATGGAGAATCCATGAGTTCACACTGATATGAATAGATAAATAAATGGAGGAGAAGGGAGTGGAAAGTTCCTCCTAGCAACAGAAAGACAACTAATGAAGACAGAATGATGAAATTAGAAAATCACTAACAACTATCATAATATCAACTCATTCAGGCAAGAATATCAATAAATACTAAAAGCAGGCAGAAGTTTGAGGAGCAACTGAATATTTACATAATCTCAAAGTATTTTCCCTATAAGATACTTACTAATTAAAAAGGGTTAAATAGTAACTTTACAGTGAAGAAACCTGGCAGACACCACCTTAACCAAATGATCAAAGTTGATAACAACAGTAATGGGATAAACAAACACTTGATATGATGAACTCAGCATCACTTCTGTGATGTTTCTACCAAAAATTCATAACCTAAATTAAATAAACATCAGACAAACCAAAATTAAAGGACAGACTACAAAATGTGACCTCTTCTCTTCTAAAATGTCTTTGTCATGAAATAAAAAGATTCAGAAATTGTTAAAGATTAAAGGAGATTAAAAGAACATGACAATGGAATGCAATGCATAATCTTGCATATTCTTTTGCTTTAAGACAATTTTTGGACAACTGGTAAAATATGGTAACATCAGCCGACTAGTATTACTGCTAATTTTCTAATTTTGGTAAATGTATTATGGTTATGCAAATCAATTCTCTATTGCTAGGAGATACATGCTGACTCAGGAAAAATTACACACATAGATAGAGAAGGGAAATAAGGATAGAGCAAATACAATAAAATGCTAATAATCATGGAGAATATTTGATAATTATTCACACTACAATTATATCTTTTTTATAAGTCTAATTATCTCAAAAAAAATTTTTTAAGTGAGACTTCAGGTCACTGAACCTGTTTGAGAGTCCCCAGAGATCTTCATTTGGGTCTCTTACTCAAGATACTACAAAAAGGCAGTCATACAAAGAGGTGTCATAATACCTTGTTGTTTATGAAGTCGCTCCAACTCAGTCCTGAGATAGTACATTTTCTTCTGGCGAGCTTCCCCGTCACTCTTTAGTTTTTCCCTCTCTTCAATAACCTGCAAAGTACAAAATGGTAAGAGTGCTTCAGCCTCCAACGTCTTCCCTTTCCTACTGTACTCATCCATAGCCCTCATGCTAGGTAGTATCTCAATGTAATAATCTAAATGCCTGTACAGAGAGGCTCTGACTTTATAGTAAAGGTGTTTTATTCTGATCCAAATTCCAGAACTAAGAATTAGCCTTTTCAGGGCTACATTGCCAAGTATTATTTTTATGCAGGAAGCATTACACTATTAATTTTAACCTAACACTACTGACAGCAGCTGCTAGATAGTAGCTCTAAACCCAAAAGAACCACCAAGGAAACTAATCTGTATTGTGGACGAGGCACATATACCATTTAATTTTCATGACATTATCTCTGTTTTACAATAAAAAAATTGAAGTTGTGAAAGATTAAAGTAACATACCCAGGGTCATAAAGTAAGAGCATTTAAAATTTAGGTATAAATGACCTAAAGCTCATGATCTTTCAACTATTTTACTATCACGTAATGGAAAAAAACAAATATGGCTTGTCCATAATGGGCAAGTGTGAAAAACCTGTTATTATCAATCTTGACTTATGTGCTAGGTTCTTAAAGGGAAAGCACTCAGTCTAGCCCTAGCTGGTTTTGTTCAATGGATAGAGCATCAACCTGCGGACTGAAGGGTCCCATATTCGATTCTGGTCAAGGAGGACATATACTTCGGTTGCAGGCCCTCTGGTCAGGGCATGTGCAGGAGACAACCAATTGATGTCTCTCTCACACTGATGTTTCTGTCTCTCCCCCTTCCTTTCACTCTAAAAATCAATGGAAAAATATCCTTAGGTGAAGAAAATTAACTAAAAAAAACCACTCAGTCTCCAAACAGTGTCTCTGCAGTCTTAAGTTTTGTCTTTTTTGAGCCTACCCTCCTTGCCCAAAAGGTTTCAACAAAATTGAAATTCAGGGTATCCAAGTACAATGGAAAATTAAGATCATTATTTTTTTTGTCTTCTTAAGGATTAGCTAAATTTCTTCTAAACTGGAAAAAAATGAGATTGGCCCTACAGGGTTGCTTTTTTCCTTTTTTCTCCTCAGGTATTATTTTATTAGCAAATCAAATGTATATAAATGTATTACATTTTTATGTTCCTAATCAAAGTGTGTTATTAATTTTAAGGATCTTTAAAATTAACAATATGTATCCATTTTTCCATTCAAAATTCTTCTACTTAGAATTGTATGCCCCTACAAAATTTTTACCTACTGCCTTAAAATATCTAGAACTATATTTTTACTACAGCCACTGCTCCCATCTTACAGCCTGGGAACCCCAGGAACCTTGAGAGTAAAAAAAACCTGCTGTTAAAAAAAAAAAAAGTGTCATAAAATGTGATTCCTAGACTCTAAAATAAACCAGAACAAGAAAAATTTAATTCTTGGTTTAACTGATGAGCAACAACTGTTTATTAGATATTGACCCCCATAATCACTATAGGAAAAGGATCCAAAACTTAGAATGAAAAATAGATTTACCTCTTTTTTTTCTAAGAGTGTATTAGTGAAGCAGTGAAACTGCGAGTGGCTACTATAGAACAGCTGAAACATAAGATTTATTGATTCTCCTTCAGATAACCCAATTTTGGTTCCTCACTCCTTGATTAGGTATATTGAAGACTTCAAGATTCCTGGCTCCTATCCCTAAGTGTTCTTAGGCAAATAATTGAATAAAGAAATAAATGTAAAGTAGAAAAAAGAAGTCTAGCAATTACAGTGGGATCTAGGACCAGACTTTAGTCTTAATGAGAAAACGTGAGAAAAACAGAGGGTGATGACAGCAGCCTCCAAAGAACTTAAAAGGGCCTTAAATTTTTTCAGTTCCTTCTAAAAAACAAATACAAATTTATATTAAAATAAAAGACTCAAGCACAGCATCCCCAAAACTAATATTCACCTTCTGCTTCTGGGAAGCACGATTCTTCTCATCAGAGATCTTTTCCGGATTATATCTTATGAGCGGTGGGATGGACACCTGGACAGGCACTTGGGCAACAGGAATTGAGCCTAACACTGACTTTTCCTTCTTGGGTTTAGCAGGAGTCACAGTGGGGATCACACGGAGATTGGGACGGCTACGAGTTGCTTGTTTGGTAACTGGCATTACTCTGTGTGGCTCAGATAAAAGGTGCTTTGATGGTTGAGAGGTGGGGTACATGGGCCACCTTGAGGTTGCATATGCCATGTAATGCCTATAGGCATCAAAGGAAGCAGGGGGAATGGCAGGACCCTGGTAGTTTGAAGGTATCCGGGCTGCAGCGAACTGAGAGGTCCTTGGCACATGAAAATGAGATAAAGAAGCAGAGTGTGGAAGTCTAATTGGGGCAGACGGGGCTGATGACAACAGGCACCTGACTGCAAAAGATGACTGAAACCCACTGCCAACCACCTCTGGTCCTGCAATATGGCCCATTGGATGGTCAGACTTTAGGAATGGGGGACTGTTTTTTGTAATCAGGTAAGGATCCACAGGGGAGACTGGATGTGGATGGGACACCTCTGGGGAGTGAGTATTGCTATGGTGTGCCTCCCTACTCTCCAATTTGTGAGGATCTGAAGAATGTTGATCAGTTGAGAAACAGCGGTCAACTGAGGAACAGCGGTCTGCTGAAAAGTGCCGGTCAACTGAAGAACGGCGGTCAGTGGAGGAACGTGATGGTTTCTTGCCATGAAGTCGCTCCTGAGTCCGTGCAGCCAGTTGACTAATCTCTGTTACCCCAATATCTAGGCCTATGGTCTTGAGCAAGTCATGAATCTTGGCATATTCTGGATTGGTCTCTTCTACTGATTCTAGCTTTACAGCTGGAGCTGAAGAGGGCAGGGAGCTTGCCTTCTGCCTCATAACTTCACTATCAGAGGTCCTAAGGGGCTTTGGTGGAGAATCTGCCTTTAAATCCTCTTCTTCATCTCCATAGAGAAATTTCTCCTCATCCTCAATGTCAGGAAAGCTATGTCGTCTTTTTTCCTGTGAACTGGTAGAATCTGCCAACATGCTCAGAATGCGGGAAAAACCACTGCCATCCTGGCTAGCTCTCTCATGGGGCAGCAAGAAGTCTGTGTGTCGCTCAGGTCCCTCAGCCTTCATATCCAGTTTCTCTTTGTGGCACAGAAAACTTCCAAACTTCTCTCTGAGAGGACTGTTGTCCTTGGACATCCCAGGAAGAGGACCCCATTGATAGAGATTGCCCTGAGGTTCCTTCAGGGTTGTCTCTACTATAGTCCCCTTGTTGTTTTCAATCTCTGAAGCAAAAGCAGCAATAGCACCACTCAGTGGAACAGATGGGTGTCCAGAGAAGGGAGGATGATCCTCACTGGAGCCGGTACTGCTCGAAAAACTCTCAAGCTGCCAAGACAACACAATGAATTTAGCCCCTATGCAGAAACTCAGAAAACTAGCAATTGAGAAAAGTACTTAATGTTTTGTTATTCTTGAATTAATAGGGAAAATAGAAATACGGATGAGGGGAGGTACAGTATACTTAGCCAGGTTTAAGATTTGGGTCCCCATCTCTCCAAATGTTTGACAAGGAGAAATAAGAAATAAGGTAGATTGTAATGAATTCTCCCTTTTGCTCACTTGTTGCAGTCCTTATCAAGGAATTTGAATTCAAGAGAACTTTAGAGATGTCCTAGCTTACTTGTTTTCTATGAATTCCAAAAGAAAAGAAAAAACACATAAAAATAGAGCTGCTTTGGTTTAAGTAGTTAGGAAACTTTGAAACACTAACTGATCAGCTTCCCCTTGCTTCCCTAAGTGTCCTTAGGCACATCTTCAAAAACCTTGAGCTCTTAAAAGGACAACTGAAAGCTAGTGTTTATGCCTGACCATCTTTTTATAGGTAAAGAAAAAATATTAAGGCCCAGAATGATGAGGAGAACTTGTCTAAAAATCACACACAAATTGGTGGCAGAGTTGGGTTCAGAATCACCTGATTTTTGGTCTAGTGTCCTACCACTCATATTTTGTTCTCTCTCTAAAGAGAATGAGATGCCTGACTGGTGTGGTTGAGCACTGATCCATGAACTAGGAGGTCACGGTTAGATTCTGAGTCAGGGCACATGCCTGGGTTGAGAGCTTGATCCCCAGTAGGGGGCATGCAGGAGGCAGATCAATGTCTGTCTCTGTCTCTCATCAATGTTTCTCTCTATCCCTCTTCCTTCCTCTCAATTAAAAAAGAGAGATAAGGAAAATTCAGATCATCTCCTCCCTTTGCTTCAAGCTTCATTTCCAAAAAACAATTCAAGATTTCTTACAGGGCTACCCAATTTAGAGAAATAGATAAAATGGACAGTCTCCAACATGTCTATTTTGAAATATATGACAGTAGAGTGCTCTACTGATACATTATGAGACATACAGTTTCCTTTGGAGAGTTCTGGAAGGTGCAGCCTATAGTTATAACCATGTTGGTCCAGCACATATTACAAAGATGCGTAGGGACAGAGCCCCCATATAAGTAACCAGGCTTTAAAATATAAAGTAACTAGCCGAGACCGGTTTGGCTCAGTGGATAGAGCGTCAGCCTGTGGACTGAAAGGTCCCAGGTTCGATTCCGGTCAAGGGCATGTATCTTGGTTGCGGGCACATCCCCAGTAGGGGGCTTGCAGGAGGTGGCTGATCCATGTCTCTCTCATCAATGTTTCTCTCTATCCCTCTCCCTTCCTCTCTATGAAAAATCAATAAACATATATTAAAAAAAAAAGATATAAAGTAACTAGCAAGAGGCCATAGAAGAAATGCAGTAGAGACCTGCATAGAAGACTCCATGTCCACCTCAATCCGCTTCTTCAGAATCGACTTCTTGGGCATCACAGATACTTCCTCACGCCGATGTGAAGAATATCCTGGCTCTAATGCTGTTAGGACACCTGACAATCCAGGGATGGGACAGCTTGTGCCACCACCATCAACTCCCACCAGCTCCTGACTTAAGTTCCTACTTCGTTCCTCCTCTTCCTCTCGTTTTCGCCTGGCAAGATCCAGTTCTCGAAACTCAGGGTCTAGAAACCTAGAGTTTGGGCTCTGTCTATGCTGTCGATAGCTGCGGGTCCCTGATGTAAAATTTGGGTGATCACTTCCCATGCTATGCATCTTCTCCATATCATCATAACGGGGCCTTTTGGCCTCCCGGCTCCTTTCCTCGGGTCGTATAGAATAGGAGCTTTTGAATTTGTCTCTACTCCGTTCCGTTCCATGCAACATCTCATCATGACAACTGATATGGGGACTATAATCAGAACGATGCAGGAAAGTTTCTCTTGTTCGGTAGTCCTCATCAAGCTGTCCCAAGAAGGGACTGAGAGGCCCCTCCTCCTGGGAAATATATCGTTCATGACCTCGAGTACATTGGGAACTTCCAGTGAAGACAGAATCATCAGTCAAGTCATCCCTGAGGAAAGAGACAAGACTTACTAAATACAATAGACTTGGAAAGAGCAAGACCAGACAAGGCTAAGAAACTGAGATTCCACAAGGATGCTACAGAATGCTTAGGACAAAAGACAATAATCATGAAGTCCAAGAACAAATCTCTATATTTACACAGAACATTTCCCTTCCCTTTCCCCTGGAGCAGACCCAAGAAACTTTAGTCTCTAACCGAGGGGATATATTACTAAATGTGTGTGTGCATGTGTGGGAGGGTTATTATTGATTTCAGACAGAGGAGGGAAAGGAATAGAAACATCAATGATGAGAGAGAATCACTGATCAGCTGCCTCCTGCACACCCTCTACTGGGGATAGAGCCTGCAACCCAGGCATATGCCCTGACTGGGAATCAAATTGTCATCTCATGGTTTATGGGTCAAGGTTCAACTACTTAGCAACACTGGCTGGGCAAGATATTACTAATCTATGTAACAGAACTCTTAGGCTGATTTCTTTGACTTTACTTCAGAGGTGCAGACTATCATGCCATATTTTGGGTGACTTGAAAACACCACTACCAGACTACAAAAAGAACCCTAGATTACAAAACTCCGCAATAAACTCTAGCTCCTTGCTACTAAAAGTGTGGTCTGAATTAGTAGCATCAGTTTTATCTAAGAACTTTTTAGAAATATAAATTCTCAGGCTCCATTGAGGCTTATTAAATCAGAATCTGCATTTAACAATATCTCCAGGTGATTTGTATACACCTTAAAATTTTAAAAACACTAGTTCAAATCATTGATTTTCAAGTTGTGCTCCATAGAAATTCTGTACAGTAGTTAGGAGCTACCCAAAAAAGGAAATACTAGGAAAACAGAATCTGGGCCTCCCATCTCATTGAATCATACTATCCCCAACTTTATCTGTTTATCTAGTAAAGTTCTGTATAATAATTCACTTGGAAAAGAAGGATTTCACTGTGAGAGAAAAAAAAAACATTTTTAACTACTGATCTAATCGACATGATTTTCTCTTGAGTTGTGGAATGCTCTTCAGTGCTTTGTTTTGCTGGCTCATAAAACTCCCTCACAGCCTATTTTGTTACCCTCTTTCCTGTCTTGCCTATACAGCCACAAGCACTCTGCCAATCTTGGACTTAGGAAAGTTTGTGATGGTTTGGCTCACTATATATTTTTATTTCATAGAAATAAACTTTGTGACATAAAGGTAAAAAATACAGGATGGGCCCTAGCCAGCTTGGCTTGGTGGATAGAGCATCAGCCTGCAGACTGAGGGGTCCCGGGTTCGACTCCGGCCAAGGGCACATGCCTGGGTTTCGGGCTCCATCCCCGGTGGGGAGCGTGCAGGAGATAGCCAGTCAATGATTCTCTCTCATCACTGATGTTTCTCTCTCTCTCCTTTTCCCTTCCTCTCTGAAATCAATAAAGAAATACATTTTTTAAAAAGAAATACAGGGATGGGCATCTGTCCTTTCAGCTCAGAGCTCTATATACACAAAAGTCCTAACTTTTTTAGGCATTATGGTCAGAGAGTTTCTATTGTCCAAAAAATAAAGTTTCTGATTTAAATCACAGATGGAAATAAAGATCCCTTAGCATTTTAAGCATATGACTTTTAAGTAATCTTAATGAAAAATTTATGTCACTCAGAGTAAATTACCATCCAAAGGATGTTAAATATTGGTGTCTTCTACAGTTTCCAGTAGCTACTCTTGTTTTTTGAGTTTCTAGAAATTACTTTCTTTTTTTTCTTTTTTTTTTTCTTTTTTTAATAGTTGCTTTCCTGCCTCTGGGACTAAATTAGAATATCAAAAAGCTGACTTTTCTTATTCACCAGCCCAGGCTTTATTCAAAGCTTTAGACCTGGTTAACAGCTATAAATAACTTTATCACTTCCTCTAAAAGAGTGTCACCTGTGGGAATACAGGTTTCTGTTATTCACCTCTTCCACAATAATCTGAGGAATTTTTAATTCTCAATATAGAGTGAAATAGAAAAGGATGGAAATAAACCAAGGACAATCTCTGAAATCAAATTTAACTAAAGTAAAATATTTTACGTTGTAGGTTTGTCAACCATTAACCTCTTATTTCCATAAAGTATTGTCCATGATGTGAGTCACTCCATTGCTAAAATACTACCTACCATACAAGAGTCTCTGATAATATTAGTGAAGGGGGAAAAACACAGGCTCCATGAGTAGTAGCAAAGCCTTCCATGCTCCCACATTCAGCTCCCCACTAGAACTATTACATGTCACCATCAAATGGCATACTAACCCAAGATCTAATCCAGCACTAAATACCAAGAAGCTAGAAATAATGAGATGACTCTCAGAAAGTCTCAGTACAGACTTGCAATCTCCAGATAAAGGAGGCCAAAAAACAACAAAAAAAGGCCTAGAAAAAAAAAATTTTTCATGTAAATATAGGCAGAAATCAAGTTGCTTATTAGACGTTCCTATCCCCTTTCCCTAGGTCTCGCAAAGGATAAGTGAAAAAACTGGCTGTAATAAAAGTGAGCCCTATAGCTTACAATAGTCCAGTGATAGATTCTCTATAAAAGCTTTGATTAAGGCCAATTCTTTCCTAAAGTAAGTTCTATCTATTTAAAAAAATTGATTGCCGAAACCGGTTTGGCTCAGTGGATAGAGCGTCGACCTGTGGACTGAAGGGTCCCACGTTCGATTCCGGTCAAGGGCACATACCTTGGTTGTGGGTACATCCCCAATGGGCGGTGAGCAGGAGGCAGCTGATTGATGTTTCTAACTCTCTATCTCCCTTCCTCTCTCTAAAAAATCAATAATATATATATATATATTTTTTAAATTGATTGTTGGATGTGGGTGATGGACACATGGGGCTCACTGTACTATTCTTTCTACTTGTTTTTGCATTTACAAATTCCATTAAACAATTAAAAATCAGCTTAACTGGTTTTGCTCAGTGGGTAGAGAGCATCGGCCTGCAGACTGAAGGGTCCCAAGTTTGCTTTCAGTCAAGGGCGTGTACCTTGGTTGTGGGCACCTCCCCAGTAGAGGGTGGGCAGGAGGCAGCTGATCAATGTTTCTCTCTCATCAATGTTTCTAACTCTCGATCTCTCTCCCTTCTTCTCTGTAAAAAATTAATAAAGTATATATTTTAAATCCTATACAGTTCAGCCAATGTGGCTCAGTGGTTGAGCATCCACCCAGCAGCCAAGAGACTGCAGTTCAATTCCTGGTCAGGGCACATGCCCGGGTTGTGGGCTCAATCCCCAGAAGGGGGCATACAGGAGACAGCCAATCAATGATGTTTCTCTCTCATTGATGTTACAGCCTCTCGATCTCTCTCCCTTCCTTTCTCTCTAAAAATCAATAAAAACATAGTTATGTCCACAAATAAATTTGTACACCAATGTTCACAGCACTATCTATATATACATAAAAGCCTAAGTGACTGAACAACCAGTCAACTGGTCACTATGATGTGCACTGACCACCAGGGGGCAGACACTCAACACAGCTGCAGCCTGGAGACTGCAGCAGACGAGTGGTGAACCTACCAAGCGGTGGCAGCAGGTACAGTGGGCCAGGATGAGTGGGAATGGCGCAGCGCCCGGCTGGGGCTTGGGTTCCTGGTCTCCTGCCACTTGGCGCACTACTACACCCCTTGGGGGATGTCGGACTGCTAGTTTCCTTCTGATCCCTGCAGGAAGCCTGTGAGAATCTGGCCGAAACCAGCATTCCGACATCCCCCGAGGGGTCCCGGATTTCGAGAGGGCACAGGCCAGGCTAAGGGACCCTACCAGTGCACAAATCCTCCAGTTGTTCATAATAGCCAAAAAGTAAAAACAGCCCAAATGTTATCCATGCATTCATTCCTACTGAGTGGATAAACAAACTATCTACAATAAAATATTATCTGCAATAAAAATGAAGTACAGTTTTATGCTACAACATGACTAAATCTTAAAAAACTGCTATGCTGCCCTGGCCAGGTGGCTCAGTTGGTTGGAGCAGGCAGTTTAGATTCCCGGTCAGGGCACATACCTAGGTTGTTGGTTCAGTCCCGGGTTGGTATATATAGAAGGCAACCATTTGATGTTTCTCTCTCTCCCCTTCCATCTCTCCTTCTAAAAAATCAATGAGGAAACATATCTTTGGGTGAGGATTAAAAAACAATAAGCCCTGACTAGTTTGGCTCAGTGGATAAAGCGTCTGCCTGCAGACTGAAGGGTCCCAGGTTCGATTCTGGTCAAAGGCATGTACCCAGTAAGGATTGCGCAAGAGGCAACTGAATCGATGTTTCTCTCTCATTGATGTTTCTCTCTATCCCTCTCCTTTTCTCTCTGTAAAAAATCAATAAAATATATTAGAAAAAAAACACACACAAAAAAACATACAATAATAATGAGAAAAACTGCCGAAACCAGTTTGGCTCAATGGATAGAGCGTCGGCCTGCGGACTGAGGGGTCCCAGGTTCGATTCCAGTCAACTGCATGTATCTTGGTTGCAGGCACATCCTCAGTTAGGGGGTGTGCAGGAGGCAACTGATCGATGTCTCTCTCTCATCGATGTTTCTAACTCTCTATCCCTCTTCCTTCCTCTCTGTGAAAAATCAATAAAATATATTTTTAAAAATATAATAATAATGAGAAAAACTGCTATGCTAAGTGAAAAAGCCAGTCACAAAGGACCGTATGTTATATGATTCTATTTATATGAAATATCCAGAATGGGCAAATCCATAAAGATAGAAAGTAGATTAGTGATAGGCTAGGGCAGAAGGTATGAAGGACTAATAGCTAAGGATGCAGATAATAAAAAGTTCTCAAATTAATCATAGTGGTGTGTATGCACAACTCTGTGAATATACTAAAAGTCACTGAACTGGACACTTTAAATAGATGAACTGTATGGTACATGAATTAAGGCTTAATAAAGCTGTAATAAATTTAAAAAGGACCTTCAGAGCCCAAACTTTCCATTCTTTTCATCTACTGATTCCCCACAATGCCTAAAGAAAGCCATTTGCTTCAGTCTTTTTCCTAAGGGAAATCACAGTAAAAAAAATCCTACTCCTTCAAAGTATGTCAGAGCAAGGAGGAGTGAAGGTATAGTAATTTCAAGAATGTAACTTACAACATGTAGAGTACTTTGATAACCAAGGGAAATCAACCTCACATCCACAAGTCTTTAGAAACTAAGTGTCTTCACACAACTTGATCATGTTCTCTTTTCAGAGTAAGTTACAGTCTTACATACAGAGCCGCCTAAGCTGAAGATACTGAGAACCCTGGCAATCTGTAACCAAATTTAACAGCTTCAATAAGGGAAGAAAAGAATTTTGGGATCTCAGGAAAAAAATAACTAAAAAACCTACTGTATTTTCCGGTGTATAAGACAACTGGGCGTATAAAAGGAACCCAATTTTTCTAGTTAAAATATAGAGTTTGGGATATACTCGCCCTATAAGACGATCCCCGACTTTTGAGATTTTCCTGGGTTAAAAAGTTGTCTTAGCTGAAACCTGTTTGGCTCAGTGGATAGAGCGTCGGCCTGCGGACTAAAAGGTCCCAGGTTCGATTCTGGTCAAGGGTATGTAACCTTGGTTGCAGGCACACCTCCAGTAAGGGGCATGCAAGAGGCAGATGATCGATGTCTCTCTCATCGATGTTTCTAACTCTCTATTCCTCTCCCTTCCTCTCTGTAAAAAATCAATAAAATGTATTTAAAAAAAAAAAAGTTGTCTTATATGCCAGAAAATACTATACATACAAAGGATATACATGGCCTGTTTCATTAGTTAAAAATTGGAGTCACTTTCAGGAGATATCCTAAAATTGCCAATGGTCCTCTGGCCTGGTTTTAGTGGACAGTAATTATTCACACAAACTATATTGTGCAAGAGTGCAGGGGCAAAAGTCAAAAGAATGGCCTCCTTTTAGAACCTTAATCTCATTTTCTCTAAAACAGATTTTTCTCTGTGAAATATAGGATTCTGGAAAGATTACTGCCCCAAACTCCTAAGAGGAAATTTTTAATTTTTATAATTTAAAAACAGACAATTGGCTATCTGAAGAACACATGCATAATGAAACTCATAGAAATGGAGGTGACAGCTTAGGCCCTAGGTCTAACAAGAGGAAATGCTAAAGTTACCTCAAAACCTCAGCAAGGAAGGAAATCACATTATGCACCACCCACTCACACTGCCTACTCAATCATCTCCTAAAATAGAAATTACAGAGGGACAAGGATTGTTTCCTCAATTAAGTGATATAGTCAACATACCCTGAAGCCCTATCGTCAGAAGCTTCAGTGTTATATGACACTGGACTGGACTGCCTTGCTTCAGTGCATCAAATAGCCACTGCAACTGTGAAGTAAATATTACCAAAGGGTAGCACTGGTCCTCAGACTTCTTGCCAGCTGTCCCCCACCTGCCTGCCCATGCTCTGAGTACCACTGCATGGAAGTCTTAGTTTGAAAGAACACCCAATTATTTGTGAAAACTCCCAATGTGCTGGGTAGAGACCATCATAGACATGGTTCTCAAATCTCAGAAACTGAGTCCTTTCCCTGCACTCCTGTCCTTACTTTTTTACTTTTGTGAGGCAAAAAACACCTCCTATGATTATTTACTTCCCATATATAATTAAGTTCCTAGTAACTGAGATCTATACTTAATACTCTGTAGAGTGTACATGTCCTTCCTCAGTATTTAATACTTGCAAAATAGTAACATTTTTAAAGATCTATAACTTCCTACTAATGCTTATATATTTAATATAGATACATATATTACACATGAATTTATCTAAACATTTTCTGAATCTATAGTTCAGCCTAGACAAGCAGAAAAATAACATTATCAAAGATTTCCTATTTTGTCCAGAACTTTCCTTTTGCAAGAAGAGACCCCTAATAACCAGTATTTTAGAATCCATATCCTCTTATCTGTTTTAAATTTAGGGGACTCTGTTTATGTCCCCTCAGCCTTTCCTTTTCCAGTTGGACCAAGATGACCTTTAAAATCTTTTCTTTTATATAATTCTTTCAGCCACAGAGTTTACATCAGTATACTTTCCCCACTCAGAAAGTCTTTTCCAATGTTATCAGGCTTAACTTGACAGCTGGCATCACTCTTTCAAATACAGTATACTGTTCAGAAAATATCAACATTTCTACCTTCAACTACCACTATAACACCGCCACAGATAAAGCCCACCTGTCCATGTCCTCCAGATTATCCACAGGTGAACCCAATCTATCACTAAGCCGCCGCCGCCGCCGTCGTTCTGGTATGCCGACACAGAAGTGATCATTGCCAACTGTGATTCTTAAGCTCTGTTCCAAAGAAGAGTCAGAACGAAGACCAGGAGATCGTCTCTACAAATGTAAAAGATAATAGGTCAATACATCCCTATGCCCAAAAATGTTCTGCCTAGTCACAAAGTTGTGATCCAACAAGGAGAGAAATGGCAAGAGTAAGATACCAATCTAAAAATAAAGCACTTTTTAAAAGGTATCATTTTCTTAAATGAAAGCCCACAATTCCAACCCAATCAGTGACTTCTCATTCTTTCATTTACTGGTACCGGGCATGGGACTAGGGAAGTGAATTACATCTGCTCTCAGAACCTATACATTTCTAGTGAAAGAGGCAAGGCAAGTTGAAAAGAAAAGTACTTCTGATCAAAGTAAGTGCTATAGAGTCATTTAAACACAACACAAAAGAGACTAGAGAAAGGGAGCTACTTCTGATAGGATGGTTACAGAAGGATTTTCTGAGGTAGTACTATTTAAGATGAGGCCTGAATGATGAGATGTCAGTCTTGGCAAAGAACAGATGGATGTTTCAAGCAAAAAGAACAAGCGCTGTAATGAGCTTGTTTTGGGCAACAACAGAAAGGCAACCATTGTGACTACATAAGAGTGACAGAAGATAGGAGAAACCAGTTATGAAATTGGATTTTATTCCTTTTTTGTGGTTAATCCTCCCCCAAAGATATTTTTTTCCATCGATTTTTTTTTTTTTACAAATTGAAAAAAATCCTCTGGAGCAGGGGATCAAACCTGCAATCCAGGTAAGTGCCTTTGACCAATGAAATCTGTGACCCTTTGGTGCTCAGGCTGACGTTCTAACCACTGGCCAGAGCTAGATTTTATTCTCTAGAATAAAATAAGAAGCCACAGAAGAGTTTCAAGCAGGACAGAGATACGATCTGACTACATTCTTCCCCCAGATGCTCACACTGCTCATACCCTCATCTCCTTCAGGTATTTACTAAAAAGTCACCTTCCAAGAAGCCTTCCCTGGCTACCCTATCAAAAATGATTAACTCCCTTCTCTGTTTTTCTGTTTTCTTAAGCCTTTTACATGGCGAATATTTTCTCTATTTATCCAATTCCCTCTGCTAGCATATAAACTCTACAAAAGCATAGTTTTTAACTGCTTTGCTCAGTTATGCCTAGCACCTAACACATGGTAGATGTTCAATAAATACTTCTCAAATGTATAAAAGTTTTAAAAATCATGTTGGTTTCTGGGTACATAATAAACTGGGAAGTAATAGGAGTGGCGTAGAAAGGAGCCTAATGTAATAATCCAGGCAAGACATAGTAGGGTTTAGACGAGAGTGATAGCAGGGGATATACTTTGGAGGCAGAGCGGACAGGTTGGCCAGATGAAGTTAATTTGACAGATTAGGCTTGGGAGAAGGGAGATGGCAGGTTGAGCAAAGGGTGAGATCACTTACTGAGACAGAAAAGCCTGAGCAAAGTATGCTCAGCTGAGTGTGCATGGGAGAAGAGGAGTTTGGAAATAAGTGTTCTGTTTTCTTTGCTGGCTCTGTACTAACACTCAGACTATACTGCCCATCTATGAAAATCCTAACTAGGTGACCAGTCAGTTCACCTTTGACCAGAGTGTCCAGAGCATACATACGGTCAGGGAGCCCCTCACGAAAACAGAGCCGGGTCCGCGATGGGGTGTTACAGAAGACTGGTGAATGCAAAGTCAAGTCAGAACACCAGACCTTACCAGGGGCTCTACGAGAGGGATGATGTCATGTCTAACCTAAACTTTGTCACCGCAGGCTTGGTCCTCTAGCAGGGAAAGAGCGGCAGAAACCATGGGTGCCGAGAACTGAATCACAGCATCTCCACTTCTTCACTGTGCCCTCGATTCCTGCTGAACCCGCTCTGGCTCCTCAGCTATTCTTCGGAGGGAATCCCCTCAGAAGACGGTGCACGCCCAGGGATGTGTGAGGTGAAGGGCTCAGACGAGTCCCTGCCGCATGCCTCAGGGGGGCGGCGGGGTCGTCGGGCCGCGGGCGGGCACGTATCCCCTCGGAGCGCCGCTCTGCGTACAGCCGGCAGCTCCACGCCAGGGGCCTGCCTGGCCCTTTGGGCGACCCTAACGCGCCACAAAGGCATTTCGGCCTCTTTCCTGCGACCTGGGGGGCAGCTCGTGTCTCCGGGGACACAAAAGCCGGGAACTCTGAGGGAGCATCAACTGCGGGGAAAGTGCCAGGCACAGGGTGGGAGGCAGTCCCCTCGCGGGCAAACTTTTGCCCGCCGCACCGAGGGCGGCCACAGCCTCCTCCCCGGGGACGGAGCGCTCCTCCTCACCGGCGCCCTAACGGGTTCCGAGTCCTCATTGTGCGCAAGCTGCGGGGCGGGCGGGAGCCTCGGGTCCGGCGTCGCCCAGGGGGTGCAGGACCTCCGACGCGGGACCCTGGCCTGGAGGCCCGGCGGCGCCGGATTGAGGGCGTTTTGGAGGGACGGGGCTGGGGTACCGAGAGTCTCGGTCGGGGGTGGGATTACCCGGCTGCCGCTGTCGCCTGGATGGTCTCCGCGGCCGTCCCGGGCGAAGTCGGAGTGGGACTCCCCCCGGCTGCTGCCTCGGAAGCCCGCCGGGCCCGGCGGGCAGAGCCGTCGGGCCCGCGGCGACGACGGGGAGCCGCGACGAGCCCTCGGCGGGGAAGGGGAGACGCGACGACCCCGTGGCGGGGACGGCGAGGCCCGGCGGCCGCGGGGTGGGGACGTGGAGCCTCGGCGACCCCGAGATGGGGAAGGCGAGGCCCGGCGACCGCGGTGCCCTGAAGGCGAGCGGGGCCGGCGCGCCGGGGTCCGCGAAGAGGAGCCGGAGGGCGGCGGCGGCGGCGGCGAGGTGCGGCGACCTGGGCCCGAGGCGGCGCCGGAGCTGCGGCCGGAGCGCGGGCAGCCCCCGCTGCTCTCCTTAGGCCGGTGCGAGGAGACGGCGGGGCGGGAGCCGCTGCGGTACATGGTTCCGGCGGCGGCGGCCGCGGCGGCGGGTCTGACGCGCGGGCGCCCTGGACGCGCGGCCCCAGCGCACCGCCGCAGCTGCAACCTCGGCCGCCACGGCCGCCGCGCGCCGCCCCCTCAACCAAAGCAGCCCCCTCCTCTCCGCCCCGCGCAGTCCAGGGGGGCCGGCCGAGCGCGCCCCCGCGGCCGCGGCTGGCGGTTGGAGGGCGCGAGCACACGCCGGACACACCCCCTCACCCGCTCCCCGCTTCTTCACTCAGGGAGTGGCCACAGGAGCCAGCAGTGGGGAGGAGCGCGGAACCCGGCGCGAGGAAGGGCGAGGGGAGGGGACACGAAGCGCGCGACCTGCACTCCACACGCTCCGCCTCCAAGCCCACAAGATGGCGGCGCTGAGCCGCCCACTCCCCCTTCGCCCCGCCCCGGAGGCCACGTGACTTTGAGGGCGGTGGGCGGGGTCGGGGTAAAAGGGAGGAGCCACAGGGCGGAGCCAGAGCGAAGCTGCTCTTCCCTGGATGCTTGCGACGTCAGGTGGTTCCTTGGGCTTTGAGGTTTTGTAGCGCACTTTCCGCTCTTCTCCTGTCCTCCATTCCTATTAATAATGTATGTGGGAACAATAAATGGTTATAAGGAATCGGAACATGAAGACGTTCCCAAACATTAGGAGTGTCAGAAGTATGCCCCTCAGCAAGGGCGACCACTGAAGTGCTGGCCCCTCACAGAAGCCCAGCGACAACCATCAGTTTACCTTCTAGTTTGCCTGATTTCTAGAGTATGAAATTGAGGATGAAAAAGTGCGGAATGGGATTGAGAACGCAACCCGAATCAGACATCAGAGTAACTTTTCAGTCTCTCAATCAGAACTTAGGGTTATAAGGGAGATGACTCACCACCATGAGTCTGAGGCAGGACTGCAAGAAGCTAGGAAAGCCCTGGGTGATTTGGCTCAGTGGATACAACATCAGCCTGGGGACTGAAGGGTCCCGGGTTCTCTTCTAGTCAAGGGCACACGCCCGGGTTGTGGGCTTGATCCCCAGTAAGGGGCATGCAGGAGGCAGCCAATCAATGATTCTCTTTCATCATTGATGCTTCTCTCTTTCTCCCTCTCCCTTCCTCTCTGAAATCAATTATATATATATATATAATCAATTTTATATATATATATATACACACACAGTGGTACCTCAAGATACGAGTTTAATTTGTTCCGTAACCTTAAGACGTGGGAAACTATGAGACGCTCGAGTCACGGTAAACTGGTGGGTCGTGTGCAGCCAGCCGATCCGCGCAATTACTCCTATCTCAAATGTTGCTCGTACTTCAAAGCAAAAATCGCTCGCTGGACAGCTCATATCTCAAAAAATCTCGTATGTTAGGGCATTCGTATCTCGAGGTACCACTGTATTTTATATATATATATATATTAAAAAGGCCCTAACAGGCTTGGCTCAGTCGATAGAGTGTCAACCTGTGGACTCAGGGTCCCGGGTTCGATTCTGGTCAAGGGCATGTACCTTGCAGGAGGCAGTTGATCAATGTTTCCTTCATCCACGTTTCTAACTATCCCTCTCCCTTCCTCTCTGTAAAAAATTAATAAAATATATTTTAAAATAAAAAAAATAATAAATTTTAAGAAAAAGAAGCTAGGAAAATTCCTTGACAAATGGAATAGGGAAACTTGGACAGATAGCTGAACAAACTGGCTGAGCAATTTATAGCCAGAAAATAAATTGCAAGGTCTTATCTTACACATAATAGACTTTGCTGGGGCAGACCTGCCTCAGTCCCAGTCCCTCTTGGGTGACATTCTTTGAAGGTGAAACTGACCAGAGAATGGATATGCTAATTTTGATGCATGAGCATATTAAAGAACACACCTGGAAAGCTAATGAATATTCTATTGAGATCTTCCCTGGAAACCATCCCTAAAATTTCAGCCTTTGGAAAACAGATAAAAACCCTTAAGACAAATGCCTTTCCCTTCACTTTTTTTATTAACTAATTTCTTTTTTTGCTAATACTTACCCGAGGATATTTTTTTCCATTGATTTTTAAAGAGAGTGGAAGTGAGGGGGAGAGACAGAGAGAGAGATACATTGATTGGTTGCCTCCATCAAGCCTGCAACTGAGGTATGTGTCCTTGACTGGAATCGAACTTAAGACCGTTCAGTCGAAGGACAAATGCTCTTAGCACTGAACTAAACCACTTAAGGCTCTCCCCACTTCTTTATTCTTTATTCTTTGCTTTCTTTCTCCTAAGCTCTAAAGTAAGCTTGTCAAACTCAAAGACTAACACAGGCCAACAAGGTTTAAGTTTATGTGGGCCTCAAAAAGACAAAAGCTTCAATTTTCATAGAAATGTAGGCTTATTTCAACTGAGACATGCTGAATATAAAGGACTAAAATATATGAGTAATCATTAACATAAAATAATAGGACATTTTAATAAAAATTATATTTTTTCTGAACATTAACTTACCAGAAGCTGAATGACTGCTTAAATTAATAAGAGTAACGCAATTAAACCCATTTTTCTTGTTCTTCAAAAGCAAAATATTTCTGGTTGTGTACACCAAACAAATCAGTCCAAGACTAATGACATGGCAATCAGCTGCTAAAACATTTGCTGCTAGTATTAGTGGAGAGAAATGGTGCGCCTGTGCATAAGGCGCATAAGGGAAATGAATGCAACACCATTATAATAATCAGTCATTAGCAAACGTAGTTCGTTATTAATACCTAGAGGCCTGATGCACAAAATTCGTGCAAGAGTAGACCTTCCTTCCTACTGGCTGCCAGCACCAGCTTCCATCTGGCACCTGGTACCCGGGCTTCCCTCGCATCCTGGCTTCGTCTGGAAGGTCGTCCAGAAGGTTGTCCGGAAAGACGTCTGGTCTAATTAGCATATTATGCTTTTATTGTTATAGATTGTTATAGATTATATGTAATAGGTTATTGTAAAAATTAAGTTACCACATTTTTATTAAAATGTTTCTTACATGTCGTTTATTAGCTGGGCCTCAAAAATATTCATTGTGAGTTTGACATGCTTGCTCTAGAAGGCTAAGGACTGGTGGGTGAGAGGAGTCATAGACAGTCAACCAAAGGAGGAGCATTCCCTCAGTCCCAGCAACAGAGTCATGACAAAGCCCAACAAGGTGACATAGGAGAAAAAGTCTTTGTAAGTTCTTCATATCAATATGGAATCAACTTTAGAAGACAACATCATACTTCAGTGACTAGGAAAGATTGCTCTTCTTCCTAACCCTTTCTCCTGTGCCAAACCCTTGGTGTGTGTTGGAGGAGTGGGGACGGGTAGAGGTGTCAGAAATAGCAACTAGCCAGTGGGAGAGGAGGGGTAAAACTCTGAGGAGTAACGGCAGGGAGAAGCCTAGCACATCTCTCTTCATCACAGCAAACTTCACGTCTAAAGCAAACAAGAGTTAGGAGAGGAGAAAACCTTTAGCTTTAGAAATGTAATTGTTAACCTGAACAAGATATTTTGACTACTGCAATAAGACTGCTTATGTGACTAAAAAAATACTTGGAAAGTGAAGAGATCTGTAAGAGATTTCACACAGGACATGGAAAGAATTATGCAAAGGGCAGGTTGAAGGGGAAGCAGAAGAGTTTTCCAATTATATACTACTAGAGGCCCTGTGCACAAAATTCAAGCACTGGGGGGTGGATGTCCCTCAGCCCAGCCTGCATCCTCTCCAATCTGGGACCCCTCAGGGGATGTCCGACTGCTGACATCGCCTCTCACAATCCAGGATTGCTGCCTCACAACTCCTGGCCTATCTACCAGCCTGATCACCTTCTAACCACTCCCCTGCCAGCCTAATCAGTGCCTAACTGCTCCCCTGTTGGCCCAATTGCCTGGTAACCCCCAACTGCCCTCCCCTGCTGGCCTGATCGCCCACAACTACCCTTCCCTGCTGGCCATATTGTGGCAGCCATCTTTGACCACATGGGGGCTGCCATCTTGTGCGAGGGCATGAGGATCAATTTGCATACCTCTTTCTTATATAGCATGGGGGCCAACTGCCTTGATAAAAAATAATTATTCAATATTAGAAAAGGATTGTGGAAGACAAGTTGATATAGAGTATAACATCCTGATTTTATATTTTTAATCCTCACCCAAAGATATTTTTCCATTGATTTTTTTAGAGAGAATGGAAGAGAAGGAGAGAAGAAGGAGCAGAGTAAGAGATCAATTGGTGGCCTCTCACAGCCGCAGGAATCAAACCCACGACTCTTTGGTGTGCAGGCCAACGCTCTACTTATTTATTTATTTATTTATTTTTAAATATATTTTTATTGATTTCAGAGAGGAAGGGACAGAGAGAGAGTAACATCAATGATGAGAATCATTGATTGTCTGCTTCCTAAACACCCTGCCATTGGGGATCAAGCCCTCAACCTGGGCATGTGCCCTGACCAGAAATCAAACTTCTTGGTTCCTAGGTTGATGCTCAACTACTGAGCCACACTAGCAGGGACAGGTAGATGCTTTAACCACTGAGCAACACTGGCCAGCGCTAACTAACCCTGATTTAAAATGCTCTAACTCCTCTAGCTGGTGTGGCTCAGTTGGTTGAAGTGTTGTTCTGGTTAGGATACATGTGGAAAGCAATCAGTCACATCCTATATAAGAAAGAGGTATGCAAATTGACCCCCCATCCTATATAAGAAAGAGGTATGCAAATTGATCCTCATGCTCTCACACAAGATGGCTGCCCCCATGTGGTCAAAGATGGCTGCCACAATATGGCCAGCAGGGTAGGGCAGTTGGGGACAACTGGGCTGGCAGGGGAGGGCAGTTGAGGGTTACTGGGCATCTCTCTTCCCTTTTCTCTAAAATCAATAAGCATATCCTCAGGGGAGGATTTAAAATGAAATAAATAAAATAAAATAAAATAATAAAATAAATAAAATGTAATAACTACATCTATACTAATAAAAGGGTAATATGCTAATTAGACTGAAGGTCTTCTGGACAAAGCCATGGTGGCAGGGGCCGAGACAGAGGCAGTTAGGGGCAATCAGGCCAGCAGGGGAGGGCAGTTAGGGGTGATCAGGCCAGAAGGCAGAGATGGTGAGGGGCAATCAGGCAGGCAGGCAGGTGAGTGGTTAGGAGCCAGTAATCCTGGCAGTCGGATATCCCCTGAGGGGTCCCCGATTGGAGAGGGTGCAGGTCAGGCTGAGAGACACCCTCTACCCCCCACACACAAATTTCATGCACTGGGCCTCTAGTGTATTGATAAATATCTATCCACATTTTCTTCATATTTACTTCAATCCACCAAGGCATGAATAACTAAATAGATATAGACTAATAAAAACAAAGCACACATCTGGCATATTTTAAATTATTTTTTATTAAAATTACTCTTATGGGTTTTTAATTTTATAAAAATTATAAAAATAATCCCAAAGTCAGAAAACATAGGAAACAAAAAACTCCATAATAGTAGTATGAGGCAAGGCTACACAGTGGTAGCAAATTATCCCTCAAATCTCAGTGCTTAACACAACAAAATTGTATTTCATGCTCATACTACATGTTCAACGCAGGGTGAGGGTAATGCTGTGCTCCCAACAATCACATCGGCTGACAGGCTCTGTCTGGAACACATAGCTTCCTCAGTTATTCATATCAAGAGAAAAGAGAACATGGAAAGGTTATTATAACTACTCTTTCCCCCTCGGGCCTGAAAGCGATACAAAGTAATTCCATTCACATCCCATAGTGACTGGAAGTAGTAAGATGGTCCCCTTTCTGAAAGGGGAAAAGAAGTAAGTATCCTCTTCCTCTTGCCCAGAAATGAAAAGAGAACCAGGTATCAGGGAGCCTTGGTAATGTGTCCTAGATTTCCTAATTGCATCAACCCAGAGAAGACTAAAATAAAGCTCTCTTAGACTAAGCATGTCAAACTTGCAGCCCACAACGAATATTTTTGCAGCCAGGACAATGTAATAGTATGTAAGAAATGGTTTAATAAAAATTTTGTGGATGGAGAAACCAAGATGGCGGCATAGGTGAATACCTAAACTGCTGCCTCACACAACAATTTCAAAACTACAACTAAAAGACAAAATGGGCATCATCCAGAACCACAGGAAAGCTGGCTGAGTGAAAATTGTACAACTAGAAGGAAAGTGAGGGGCTCACAAAGACTCAGAAGAGCTGCAAAAAGCTGAGGTATGGAGACACGCGCATGGAGAGGACAGGTGGCGGAGTGCCTGATTGGCTTCCTCTAGCAAGAGGGAGATGGAAACTCCTGACTGCACTGAACCCCAGATTCGACTGCACTGAACCTCAGTTCCCAGCAAGACTCATACGGGGGGAGTCTGGACTGTTGTGAAAAGGGAGCAGTGCAGGAAAACTTAGGGGAGCCGCAAAAAGATGGAGATCTGGAAGCGCACGAGTGCCCACACAGAGGGCTGACTGCTGATTGTGCCACTGGCTTTCTCTAGCAGGAGGGAGACAGAACCTCCCAACTATGCTGAAATCCACTTCTGACTGCACTGAACCCTAGTTTCAAGTGAGACCCTGGGGACTCAAACTCATACGGGTCCATGGAGTGCATGGAAACTCAGGGGAGTGGGAAAGGCAAAGGTCTGGAGGCGCGTGTGCACAGAGAAAGCTGTAGTGATTATAGAGGGACACTGAGACCCAGGGGCCATGTAGAGCAGCACTGATGGGAAGCCAAGGCTATCTGCTCAGCCCTCAGACTCAGCCCTGAGATTCTGCCCCATCTAAGCTGAACACAGAGGCTTTTGCAATTTTGCAAGTCTTGTATCATAAGGCTGACTCCAGCACAGAAGTTCTCCCAGCATAGATACAGCTGATCCTCACTACCAATTAGCTTGGAGCTCAATTCCCCCCAGGAATACCAACAACATTCAAGACTTAACTACAACAAGGTTGTACACATAGTCCACAAAGGGGTGCATCAAGAGAGTCCAACTCAGATAAATGGGGAGGTGGAGCCACTGGGCCATATAGGATACCTAGCACACAAAGCTACTCTACCAACTCAGGGAAGCAGCCAAAATGAGGAGACAAAGGAATAGGTCACAAACGAAAGAAATGGAGGAAAACAAACAACTGGATATAGAATTCAAAACCACAGTTATAAGGTTTTTCAAGAATTTCCTAGAAAAGATGGATAAATTTAGCGAGACCCAAGAGGAGATGAAAAAGGAACAACTAGAAATGAAAAAGGAACAACTAGAAATTAAACATACACTGACTGAAATAAAAAATATTATACAGAGACCTAACAGCAGACTAGAGGAATGCAAGAATCAAGTCAAAGATTTGAAATACAAAGAAACAGAAAACACTCAACCAGAAAAGCAAAAAGCAAAAAGAATCCAAAAATGTGAAGATAGTGTAAGGAGCCTCTGGGACAACTTCAAGCATACCAACATCAGAATTATGGAGGTATCAGAAGAAGAGAGAGAGTAAGATACTGAAAACCTATTTGAAGAAATAATGACTGAAAACTTCCCATACCTGGTGAAAGATATAGACTTACAAGTCCAGAAAGCTCACAGAACCCCAAACAAAAGGAACCCAAAGAGGACCACACCAAGACACATCATAATTAAAATGCCAAGAGCAAAAGACAAAGAGAGAATATTAAAAGCAGCAAGAGAAAAAGTTAATTACCTACAAGGGAGCACCCATATGATTGTCAGCTGATTTTTCAACAGAAACTATGCAGGCCAGATGGGAATGGCAAGAAATATTCCAAGTGATGAATAAAGCAAGAATCTACAATCAAGATTACTCTGCCCAGCAATGCTATCATTCAGAATTGAAGGTCATAAAGAGCTTCCCAGATAAGAAAAAGCTAAAGGTGGCTCAGTGGATAGAGCGTCGGCCTGTGGACTGAAAGGTCCCAGGTTTGATTCCGGTCAAGGGCATGTACCTTGGTTGTGGGCACATCTCCAGTAGGAGGCGTGCAGGAGGCAGCTGATCGATGTTTCTCTCTCAGCGATGTTTCTAGCTCTCTATCTCTCCCCCTTCCTCTCTGTGGAAAATCAATAAAATATATTAATAAAGAAAAAGAAAGAAAAAGCTAAAGGAGTTAATCAACAGCAAACCAGTATTATATGAAATGCTGAAAGGTATTCTTTAAGAAGAGAAAGAAGAAGAAAAAGGTAAAGATAAAAATTAGGATCAACAAGTGAATCTAAAAATCAAGTGAATTAAAAATCTGATGAATAGGATAAACTGGTGAATATAATAGAATCAGAGGCATAAAAAGGGAGTGGACTGACAATTTTCAGGGGGGTGCAGGGAGAGACTGGACAAAAATCATTCACCTATGGATGAGGACAATGCAGGGGGAGGTAAGGGCAGAGGGAGGAGTGGGAAGCGGGTGAAAGGGAGCGATAGGGAGAAAAAAGAGGAACAAAGGTAATAATCGGAACAATAAAGATTTATTTAAAAAAAGATAAAGCAAATTAAAAATAAAAATAAAATAAAATAAATTTTTGTAACTTTATTTTTACAGTAACATATTATACATAATTACTAATAAGGAACTACATTGTTTGCTAAGCACTGATTACTATAATCGTGTTGCATTCATTTCCCTTATGCACATCATGCACAGGCGCACCATTTCTCTCCACTAATACCAGTGTTTTAGCAGCCGATTGCCATATCATTAGTCTTGGACTGACTTGTTTGGTGTACACAACCAGAAATATTTTGCTTTTGGCGTACAAGAAAAATGGGTTTATTTGCGTTACTCTTATTAATTTGAGCAATCATTCAGCTTTGGTAAGTTAATGTTCAGAAAAAATATAATTTTTATTAAAATGTTCTATTATTTTGCCGAAACCGGTTTGGCTTAGTGGATAGAGCAAGTCAACCTGCCAACTGAGAGGTCCCAGGTTCGATTCCGGTCAAGGGCATGTATCTTGGTTGCAGGCACATCCCCAGTAGAGGGTGTGCAGGAGGCAGCTGATCGATGTCTCTCTCATCGATGTTTCTAGCTCTCTATCCCTCTCCCTTTCTCTCTGTAAAAAAATCAATAAAAATATATTTTTAAAAATGTTCTATTATTTTATGTTAACAATTACTCATGTACTTTAGTCCTTTATATTCAGCAGGTCTCTACATTTCTATGAAAATTTAAGTTTTTTTGTTTTTGTTTTTGTTTTTTGTGGGTTTTTTTGCGGTCCACATAAACTTAAAGCTTGCTTATTTGACTCATGTTAGCCTTTTAGTTTGATATGCTTGTTCTAGAGGTTCATCCCATGTATAAAGTTCAGCCTCCTGGGGCCCTTTCTTCTCTGGGCACCCCTCCTGGGAAGGATCCTTTTTAAATTACTCCAGGTCACTTTCCTTCTATTTATACTTGATCCACAGAACAATGCATGCCTCTTTGCCCTGCTGGCAAGGGCAATGCAGCTTATTCTTCATGCTGCCCTCCTTATTCCCACCCTGGATCGATAGTCAGCCAATATCCTGCTTTTGGACTTCATCAGGTGGAATTAGGACATCAGTCCCTATAGACTTCTGAGCCCCAGAATACATAAGCCAAACATTCTGAGAGGCGCTAGTGGAGGCCTCTATCTCACTTGGCCTTAGGCCAACGGAATGCCTCCCTCTTTCTTCTTAGCCCATGGGTAACTCTCCAACACAATCCTCACTCTCTTATATAGACTCAATGTGGATGACTAGTAATGCTGGTAGACTGATCTGTAATCTCTTCCCAACTCTCCTTGAGGTAGATGAGGGAAAGAGCTACGTGGCATCTGTTGTCTTGCTTTCTGCTTTTGAAACCTTTGCTGAAATGCCCAAGATAACTGGGAGAATCTAATTACTATCTGTCACAACTATTGTCTGTCATCAGTTCAAGAAACTCTTACTAGACTTGTAATAAAAATGATGAAAATGGGCTAAGGCTTTCCAAGACACACACACACACTGTAGCAGACATATGGCAATGACAAATAAAACCTAATAAGAGAAAGTAGAGACCAAGGCTTTAAAATAAGATAAACTTCCTGTGACTATACTGAAGCCACAGACATCCTGGGCTTTGAAATAAGTCTTAAAGCAAAGAGAGCTGTCAGAGATTTGGCTCCTGTGGAAAGAGATGTAAGTGCCTTCCAGAAGGTGGAGGACTTGGGCAGGTTTTCAGCTTGAAGCCAAGGACACCCCAGCCACTACATGAAGTTGAACAAAACTATTGCCAAACTTCTGCTCGGGGCTATACCTTTATGGGGAGCGGTTTGCCAAGTGATTGGGTGGGTGGGCAAAAATGTTGACATCTTTATTCACCAGTTTATTCTGTTGATCAAATTTTTAATTCACTTAATTTTTAGATTCACTTGTTGATAGATATGTATTTGTTGTTCATAATTTTTTGTCTTTTACCTTTTTCTTCTTCCTCTTCTAAAAGAGTACCTTTCAGCATTTCATATAATACTGGTTTGGAGTTGATGAACTCCTTTAGCTTTTTCTTATCTGTGAAGCTCTTTATCTGCCCTTCAATTCTGAATGTTAGCTTTGCTGGATAGATTATTCTTGGTTGTAGGTCTTGCTATTCATCACGTTGAATATTTCTTGCCACTCCCGTCTGGCCTGCATGGTATCTGTTGAGAAATCAGCTGACAGTCATATGGGTGCTCCCTTGTAGGTAATAAACTGTTTTTCTCTTGCTGCTTTTAATATTCTCTCTTTGTCTTTTGCTCTTGGTATTTTAATTATGATGTGTCTTGGTGTGGTCCTCTTTGGATTCCTTTTATATGGGGTTCTGTGTGCTTCCTGGACTTGTAAGTCTATTTCTTTTACCAGATGTGGGAAGTTTTCAGTCATTATTTCTTTAAATAGGTTTTCAGTATCTTGCTCTCTCTCTTCTTCTGGCACCCCCACAATTCTGATGTTGGTACGCCTGAAACTGTCCCAGAGTCTCCTTACATTATGTTCACATTTTTGGATTCTTTTCTCTTCTTGCTTTTCCAGTTGAATGTTGTCTGCTTCTTTATATTTCAAATTTTTCACTTGATTCTTGCCTTTCTCTAGTCTGCTGTTAGGACTCTGTATAATATTTTTTATTTCAGTCAGTGTATGTTTAATTTCTATTTGGTCCTTTATCATCTTTAGTAGGACCTTTTCCATCTCTAGTTGGCTCTTTTGTATCTCTAGTTGGTCCTTTTTCATCTCCTCTTGGCTCTCGCTAAATTTATCCATCTTTTCTAGCATATTCTTGAAAAACCTTATAAGCGCGGTTTTGAACTCTATATCCAGTCGTTTTTTTCCCTCCATTTCTTTTGTTTGTGATCCCTTCCCTTGTCTCGGCATTTTCACTATGCCGGGGAAACTTCTGTTTTGGATTCAGCCTTATGATACCAGACACAAAACCTAAGAAGCCTCTGTTGAGCTTGGGATGGAGTCTCAGGGCTTAAGGGACCGCCTTGCCTTCCAATCGGCCCTGCCCTCCACGGCCCCTGAGTCTCACGTGACTGGGTAATCCCTGGAGCGGTCCTTGTGTGCGCGCCCGCAGTGCCTCTAACCGCTGCCTTTCCAGCTCCCCTGCGCACCAGGACCACACGAGTCTAGGTCCCCAGGGTTTCGCCCGAAACAGGGGCCCAGTGGACTCAGAAGTGGCACAGTTGGGAGGGTCTGTCTCTCGTCCACTCGCGAAAGCCAGTGGCACAATCAGCAATCTGTCCTCCGCGAAGCACCGTGCGCGTGCGCGACCAGACTTGATCTTTTGCGACTCCCCTAAATTTCTGTGCACCTCTCCCTTTTCACAGTCCAAACTCCCCCGTATGAGTTTTGGCTGGATCTGGGGTTTAGTGTCGTAGAATAAGGGGTTCAATGCCATTGGGAGTCTCCGTTTCCCTCCTGCCAGAGAAAGCCAGCCAGGTTCTCCGGCACCCGCTCTCTCAGCGCGCGCGTCTCCGTACCTCGGCTTTTTGCAGCTCCTCTGGGTTTCTGTGAGCCCCTCTCTTTCCTTCTAGTTGTAGAACTTACACTCGGCCAGCTTTCCTGTGGTTCTGGATGATGTCCGTTCTGTCTTTTAGTTGTAGTTTTGAAATTGTTGTGCGAGGCAGCAGTGTAGGTGTTTACCTATGCCACCATCTTGGATTCTCCAATGTTGACATCTTTAGATGAGAACTGAGCATAGGCATTCCCTACTCAACATCTGGAATGGCAATTCTCTGGTAGCATCCATGTTTCTGTACACTATTAATAACCAACTAGAAAATATAATTTATGTTAAAGATGGTAGACTTAATCCATGCATTTATCACTACTAAGTCTCTGAACTCCATTAAAATGATAGTAAAGGGTTTTGTTTATCTTTCTTTAAGGTATTAAACTAATATATGCAAAAAGTGTGAAGGAGATAATGCCCTGTGTAGTTAAATTTTGATCAATGGGAGACAGAAGCCAATATAATTTGCCCCCACTTCTTCCTTTATCTCACTTCTCTCAGGATGGTCTTGAGATGAAGTTTGTTTATTGAGGAGAAGGTCCCCAGGTCCAGCAATCAGTTTAATATAATGGCAGCCAGGATGATGAAACATCCTGTTGTTTCTCCTTTCTTTCCTGCTTTAGTCTCCTTGTCACTCTCATCTGCTTCCTGGACTCCCTAATAATAAAATGAGGTTCTGGTTTCTGGAGAACCAAGGCTAATACTACTAACAAGGCAAATTTGACTTCATGAAAATTAACAACTTCTGTTTATCAACAGGTACCATTAAGCCCTAGCTGGTTTGGCTCAGTGGATAGAGCATTGGCCTGAGGACTAAAGGGTCCCGGGTTTGATCTCAGTCAAGGGCACATGCCGGGGTTGTGGGGTTGTGGGCTCAGTCTCCAATAGGGGGTGTGCAGGAGGCAGCCGATCAATGATTCTGTCTCCCTCTCCCTTCCTCTCTGAAATAAAATAATTTAAAAAATAAAAATAAACCCTTTATGAAGAAAGTCCATTTTAAACTCATATCTCAAAATTTTTTTACAGGTAAGATGAAGTGAGCATCACTTAGTAAAAACACATAAGGGAAAGGCACCATGAATGAAAACTAGCAAAAAATAATAGGTAGGAGAATCAGACATTCAAAAACTTCAGATTTTTTATCAGACCCACAATATAAAATAAATGTTTAACATATAAAAATAAAGTAAAATAGAAAGCTCTCAAACAAGAGTAATTAACAATGGAGACCCTACTCAGTGTCATAAGATTTAAAAAAAAAATAATTAGAAAGGAGGAGATAAAACTTATTTAAACATAACATGAATGTGTACATGGAAAACACAAAATAATTTACATATCATAAATGTGGAGTATTTATTCACTTATTATAAGATCAGTATAGGAAATTAATTGTATTTCTAAATGTAGCAATAAACAGTTAGAAGATGAAAAATATTTTTGTTTGTTTTTCTTTATAGGAACAGAGAGGGAGAGAGAGAAAATAAAATATCAATGATGAGAGAGAGTCATTGATCAGCTGCCTCCTGCATGCCCCACACTGGGGACTGAGCCCACAACCCAGGCACATGCCCTGAACCAGTAATCGAACTGTGATCTCCTGGTTCATAAGTGGATGCTCAACCACTGAGCCACGCTGGCTCAGAAAAGATGTAAGTTTTTAAATGATGCCATTATCATAGACCATTCAACTGAAACTACAAGACATTGATTAAACAAAGTTTAAAAAACTGAAATAAGCCCTAATGGTTTCCCTCAGTGGATAGAGTGTAGGCCTGCAGACTCAAGGGTCCCAGGTTTGATTCCAGTCAAGGGCATGTACCTTGGTTATGGGCACATCCCCAGTAGGGGGGGTGCAGGAGGCAGCTGATTGATGTTTCTCTCTCACCTACGTTTCTAACTCTCCCTCCCCCTTCCTCTCTGAAAAAAATCAATAAAATATATTAAAAAAATAAAATAAAATAAAAGACCGAAATAAGGCTTAAGATTTACAAGACTCAATATTATAAAGATGTTAATTCAATGCAATTCCAATCACTACTCCTGCAAATTTATTTTGTGGACATTGTCAAGCTGATTCTAAGGCTTATATGGAAATGCAAAGACCCAAGAATATCTTAGACAATCTGGAAGGATAATAAAGTTATATCTTATACTTTCAGATATAAGATAATTTATAAAGCTATAGTACTTAAAACAGAATAGTCAAATATGAAGATAAACAAATAGACCAATGGAACAGAAAAGGGAATAACATACGTGTGGTCACTTGATTTATAACAAAATTGCCACTGCAATACAATAGGGAAAAAATGAAGTTTTTAATAATTGGTGCTGAGTCACCAATAATTGGATGTCCATATAGGAATAAAAATAAAGAACCTTGATTCTCAGGCTAATACTACATGCAAAAGCCAGTTCCAGATGGAGTATAAAACCTAAGTGTGAAAAGTAAAATAATAAAGCTACTAGAAGACAAAATAGGGTGATCTTGATGATCTTGAAACATCTAGGAAGAATATGTATGTTATGAGCTGAATTGTCTCTGCCCTCCAAATTTATATTGAGGCAGGATAGTAAGAAGCCAGGAAAATTCCTTGGCAAGTGAAATGGGGATACTGAAACAGACAGCTGATTCAAACTGGCCCCATCCAGCACCCTGACTCACCTGCCTCCTTTTCCCTTACATGACCACCCCCTTAAGTATTAAGCCCTCAGAACAATGAGGTTCTGATCTCCATCAAATAATCTTAAGAACAAAGCCTCAGATCTATTGACCACAAAGACAGAGTTTTGGTCAAATTGGATATACCATCTAGGCCTCAGTGGTGCTTCAGCTCCAGGTCCAGAAAAGGAGCAAAACCAGATGAAGTGATGCCATAGTTGGCATCAGGATCAGGTGCAATGACCAATGACCCAGTACCCTAATGCCAACCAATCAGTAAAGACTAAGACCCTGACCTTATATGTTCATTTTGATACATCAGCATAATAAAGGACACATCTGGAAAGCTGATGAATATTCTGAGATCCTCCTCTGAGACCTTCTCTAAGATTTCTGCCTTTAGAAAACAAAGGACCCAGTGAGTACACTTCCTGGAGCACACCTGGCCTTCCCTTCCCCACTTCTTTCCTCAGGCACATACCTTTGCTTTCTTTCTCCTAAGCTCTAAAGGCTCCCAGGAGACATGCAACTAGGGGAGCACCAGCCAGCAGCAGCTCCTCCCAAGCTAACTCTCTGAACCTGTCTCCAAGGGCCTTTCTTTTGCCTCTGTAACCTATTTCCTGAGTCCAAGCTGACTCATTAATTTTGCCCCTATGACTTTCTCTCTAAAAGGCCAAGATGGCTCTCTGAGCAGCCCACCTGAATATTCTCTCCCAGAGTACTTTCATTTTGCAGGCTAAAATAAACGTCCTCTTGTGTTAGAGCTCTTGGCTCTGAATTCCTTCTTTGTTGAACTCAAGAACCCAGTGCCCACATTGCTGCTAACAATATGTTGAATATGTTGAAGCCTTAAACCTCAGTACCTTATAATGTGACTGCATTTGGAGATAGGACCTTTAAAGATGTATTTAAGTAAAAAATGAAGTGGTTAAGGGGCCCCTAATCCGATATGACTGGTGTTTTTATAAAAAGAGGAGATTAAGACACAGACGATCATCTCTTTAAACATTTTTTATTGATTGCTTTTCAGAGACAGGGAGAAGAAGGAGAGAGAGAGAGAGAGAGAGAGAGAGAGAGAGAGAGGGACCAATTTGTTGTTCCACTCATTTAGGCATTCATTGGTTGATTCTTCTCTGTGCCCTGATAGGGAGATCAAACCCAACCTTGGCGTATAGGGACAATGCCCTAACCAACTTAGCTACCCAGTCAGAGCTATCATCTTCATTAGTAATCAAAACACATTGGATTGTTTTTGTGATGATTAACAGAGAAAAACATTTTCAATATTCTCAGTACCTGATTCCTCCCCATCTTTATACTCATTCTCTCCATCATTCCCTGTAATTGACTTCTACCTCCACACTCAACTGAAATTGCCTGAAATTGGTGAGGTCACAGGACACTCCTCTCTCTTCAAATATGAAGCCACTCTTATTCTTTCTAGAATTTTCCAAGGTGCTTAGCTCCTAACCTTTCCTTCCTTGAATGTTCCTCTCAGGTTTCTTTAAAGACTCATTCCCACTGCCTTGGACCATTTCTTGATCTCTTGACTAACCATTCTCTTCCCCTTTCCTTCCCTCTAGCAGCCATGACCAACTGTAGGTAGACATTTCTTTTTGGGTGAAGGGATATGGAAGTGGAAGAGTCACACTCAAGGGGCCAAAGAGCCGCATGTGGCTGAAAACTTTCCCACCTTATGAAACCTTTTATAAAGCAGACCTTACTATAGAAACTGAAAATGCCCTATACTTGCTTTCCCTGCCCATTTCTGCATCTGGGTGCTTACACTAATCTAGGCTGGGCCAATCAGATGCAGCTACTTAGGCTTTTACTCTGGAGTTATTGGTGAAAAGCAGCAGAATCAATAGAAGAGTGTTTCTGGCACTTCCTGTTTCCATGGCAGCTGTGGTAGCTGTGCGGAGCTCAGGTCCCTGGCCTGCTGGTGTCAGTGATGTGAGGCCTGCCATCTAGTGGACAGCAGTGTCCTCACCAGACACTGTTTATAGTTGAGCTGTGGTTATAGCTGTTTAGGCTCAGAGCCTAGTTCTCCAGCTTTCCCAGTGATTCTGTGAGCTATTTATAGCTTAACTTAAAATCAGAATCTATTTCCGTTGCTTGCAACTGAGAACTCTGACCAATATAGCATTTCAGAAACCTGTCCTCAGTTCTCTTTTTTCTATACCACCCAAGACCATACTTATACTCATATTTTCTTTTTCTTTTTTTAATATATTTTATTGCTTTTTTTTTTTTTTACAGAGAGGAAGGGAGAGGGATAGAGAGCTAGAAACATCAATGAGAGAGAAACATCAATCAGCTGCCTCCCGCACATGCCCCACCGGGTATGTGTCCACAACTAAGGCACATGCCCCTGACCGGAATCGAACCTGGGACCTTTCAGTCCGCAAGCCGACGCTCTATCCACTGAGCCAAACTGGTCAGGGCTACTTGTATTTTATAAATTTTGATTGCATTATTGAAGAATTCATGTAGCCAAAACCGGTTTGGCTCAGTGGATAGAGCATCGACCTGTGGACTGAAAAGTCCCAAGTTTGATTCTGGTCAGGGGCATCTGCCTTGGTTGCGGACACATCCCCAGTGGGGGAGGTAGGGGAGGTAGCTGATTGATGTCTCTCCCTCATCCATGTTTCTGACTCTCTGTCCCTCTCCCTTCCTCTCTGTAAAAAGTCAATAAAATATATTTTTAAAAAATATTAGCACACTATCGTTTATTATGTTATACTTTAATTTTTATATATTTAATTACAGACCCCATTGTGTCTATAAATTATGTCTTTCCAACAATACCACCAACCAGCCTGACTGGCGTGGCTCAGTGGGTGAGTGTAAACCTATGAACCAGGAGGTCACGGTTCCATTCCCAATCAGGTCACATGCCTGATTGTGGGCTCTATCCTCAGTGGAAGGTGTGCAGGAGGCAACCAATCAATGATTATCTCTCATCATTGATGTTTCTATTTTTTTCGCTCTCTCTCCCTTCTTCTCTAAAATATGTATTTTTATAATGTATATGTATTTTTATAATCAATAAAAATATATATTTTTAAAAATACCATGAACCATGAGAACGACTGCATATGAAAGATGCTTTGGTTGGTTTTGCTCAGTGGGTAGAGTGTCCACCTTCGGACCAAATGGTTTCGGGTTCAATTCCCAGTCAAGGGCATGTATTTCAGTTGCAGGTTCCATTCTCAGCCCCGTAAGGGTGCGTGGGGGAGGCAATTAGTCAATGTGTCTCTCTCATATCGATGTTTCTCTCTCTCTCCCACTCTGTCTGAAAATCATGAAAAAAATACCTTGGGTGAGGATTTTTTTTAAAAAAAAGTGGAAATAACATGGCCTTATATACTTGATGGAAATTATGGGAATAAGAGAAACTGAAGATAGAGGGTGAATGGCTGGCAGGCCCAATGTCCATATTTGAGAGGAGAAAAGATCTAGAACCCACTCAAAGAGTAGGCTTGGAAGCAGAAACAGATCACTTATAGCAGGGGAAGGGCAGGCAAAGCATAGGGGTACAGATGCTGTTGGTGAGTAGATGTGGTGTGGGTGCTTTAATTTTCCCTCTGGATGAGGAAGCAATGTCATCAGTAGAGTATGGAAAGGGAAGTAGGTGTAGGAGGTTGGAGCAGGAATGTAACAGTTATCCAGGACAGCAGTCTAGGGCAGTGGTCCGCAAACTGCAGCTCACGAGCCACATGCGCCTCTTTGGCCCCTTGAGTGTGGCTCTTCCACAAAATACCACGGCCTGGGCGAGTCTATTTTGAAGAAGTGGTGTTAGAAGAAGTTTAAGTTTAAAAAATTTGGCTCTCCAAAGAAATTTCAAACATTGTACTATTGATATTTGGCTCTGTTGACTAATGAGTTTGCTGACCACTGGTCTAGGGCATAATGCAACTCTCCAAAAAGTTTATGGTATGGATAATTTTGAAAGAATCAGTTTCCAGGTACTCAATTTTCAAATACGCTTTTCCTAAAATTTTCCCTAAAAAGAATGTTACCTTCCCAATCGCAATTGCCCTTCTCTCACTTTACAAAAGTCATACCTCCCAAACAGCCCAAATCTCAACTCATAGTTAGGCAGTATGATATGGTACTTATGATTCTCAATACTGGGCAAGATCACCTTGAGCTGAATCTCAGCTTTGCTATTTACCTGCTCTGGTAGCCAGTCTCCGAGATTGCTCCCAGGGATCCTTGACTCCTGATATTCATGCCCTTGAGTTATTCTCTACCTCATGGAATCAGGTCTGGTTTATATAATTAACTAGAGGCCCAGTGCATGAATTCGTGCACACATGGGGCCTGCAGGGATTGGGCCGAAACCGGCAGTCCAACACTGCCTGCCACTCCTTCCTGCTGCTCCCGCTCATTCTTGCCCACTGCACCTGCCATGGGCTTGCTCCCAGTCAGTCCTGATCTGGAGAGACTCATGCTGCCACAGTGGTGCTCACCAGTGGAGAGCCCTGTGTCTGGCACTCATCCTGTGCTGGTTGTCAGGAGCCATCTGGTGGCTACTTTTATATTGTTTCTTCCTGTGGAGCTGGAAGGGGAAGGGAAGTGGCTGACGTGCCTGAGGGTGACTTCCAGGAAGGCAGTACTATCGGGATTGTGCCCACAGCACCAGTCTGCTGGTGCGTAGCCCGTTCTCCAGAGATTGGACCTGCAGGACTACTGAAAGAGTTGAGTGGTTGTGCCAGGCTGATGGGCCACCGGGGACAGGTCGGTCAGCTGAGCGGCACTCCCACTGTGGGAGCACACTGACCACCAGGGGGCAGCTCCTGCATTGAGTGTCTGCCTCTTGGTGGTCAGTGTGCCATCATAGTGACTGGTCGACCGCTCAGGCTTTTATATACACTGAGTGGCCAGATTATTATGATCTCTGAAGCATAATAATCTGGCCACTCAGTGTATATCCTATATAATATCCTATATAATAAAAGGCTAATATGCAAATTGTCCCCTCAATCAGGAGTTTGACAGCAGGCAGGCCAGCCAACCACCCATGTCCCCTCTCCCTGGCCAGGCTGGCCGGACCCCACCCATGCATGAATTCATGCATTGGGCCTCTAATATATATATTAGATACACACACTGAGTGGCCAGATTGTTATGCATTCATAGATCATAATAATCTGACCACTCAGTGTATATAGATGTGTGATAATCAAAACTGGGTCATTAAGGGCATTGCAGCTTCTTCCTTGCTTTTTGGAGTTGTTTGCTCTTGGGAAAGCCAACTACCACGTCATAAAGACACTCAAGCAGCCCTACAGAGAGAGCCATGTGGAGAGGACCTGAGACATCCTGCTAACAGTCACTGCCTACTTGCTCACCATGTGAATGAACTAACTTGGAAACAGATCCAAGCTCCAATGACTGCAACCTCAGACAATATCTGACTGAAATTTCATGAAAAACCTCAATTCAGAATCTCACAGCCAGGTCATTTTTTAATTACTGATTCACAGAATAAATGTTTATTGTTGTTTTAAACCACTAAATTTGGGGGTAATTTTTACACAGCTATAGATAATTGCAGAGAAGATAACTCAAATTTTTTGAGCTTCAGTTTCCTCATGTATAAAATAGGAATAATAACACAATAGCACCTAGTTCAGGATTGTTATGAGGGTTAAATGAGTTAATATTTGTAAAGTGGTTAGAACAGAAAAGTAAAAACTTTTACTGTTAAATAAGAAAAGGATGATTTAGCCCAGCAGGCATGGCTTAGTTGTGGAGTGTCCACCTATGAACCAACTCCAGTCAGGACACATGCCTGGGTTGCAAGCTCAATCCCCAGTGTGGGGCATCTTTTCCTCTCTGAAATCAATAAAAATGGCTGAGACCGGTTTGGCTCAGTGGATAGAGCGTCGGCCTGCGGACTGAGGGGTCCCGGGTTTGATTCCGGTCGGGGGCATGTACCTTGCTTGCGGGCACATCTCCACTGTGGGGTGTGCAGGAGGTGACTGATCGATTTCTCTCTCTCATCGAAGTTTCTGACTTTCTATCCCTCTCCCTTCCTCTCTGTGAAAAATCAATAAAATATATTTAATAAATAAATAAATAAATAAATAAATAAATAAAATAAAAATGTATTAAAATGGAGGAGGAGGAAGAGGGGGAGGAGGGGGAGGAGAAAGAGGGGGAGGGGGAGGAGATAGCTCAGCTGGGTGTGGCTCAGTGGTTGAGTGTTGACCCAGAAACCAAGAGGTCATCGGTTTGATTCCCAGTTAAGGCACATGCCCAGGTTGCAGGCTCAGTCCTCAGTGTGGGGCTTGCAGGTGGCAGCCAATCAATGATTCTCTCTCATCATTGATGTTTCTATCTATAGCTCCCTCTCCCTTCCTCTCTGAAATCAATAAAAATATTTTTTAATACAATAAATT
Organism: Lasiurus cinereus; assembly: GCA_011751065.1. NCBI lineage: Eukaryota > Metazoa > Chordata > Mammalia > Chiroptera > Vespertilionidae > Lasiurus > Lasiurus cinereus. The sequence goes on along the minus strand of JAAGEH010000470.1, from coordinate 417,982 downwards.
TTAAAAGAGGATATAAAGGTGGCAAATAAATACATAAAAATGTTCAATATCACTAGCCATTAAGGAAATGCAAATTAAGACTACTCTAAATTATCATTCCACACCTATTATAAGAGTTAAATTGTTTTAAAAACTGACAATACCAAATGCTGGTGAGGATGCAGAGACACAGGATCTCTCATACATTGCTGATGAGAAAGTAAAATGGTACTGCCATACTGGAAAATAATTCTGTAATTATTTTAAATGCCAAGTATAGAGTTACCATACAAAACATTGCTCGCCCTCCTGTACATTATCCACCCAAATAAAAACTTGCACCCACACATAAACTGGTGCATGTATGTTCACAGCAGCTTTATTTACGGTTTCCAAAAACGGGAAATGTCGCTCAATAGGCAAATGGCAAATTGTAGTACATCCATATCTGGACTACTATTCAGCCACCAAAAAGAAAAAACTATTGATACATCCAACAATTTGGATGGATCTGACGGGCATTGTGCTGAGTGGTGGTGGTGGGCGGGGGAGACCTCAAAATATTATATGATTCCATTTATATAATTTCTCAAAATGACAAAATTACAAGATAGAAAACAGATCTGAGGTTGCCAAGTGATAGGGACGGTGGCTAGGGGGTGGAATTGTGACTATAAAGGGCAGCAAAAAGGAGATCTTTGTGGTGACTGATTAGTTTTGTATCTTATCACAAAGCTGGTTTACACAAATCTACATAGAACTAACTTTACATACACTGTATCAATCTCAGTTTCCTGGCTTTGATATTGTATTTTATTTCATGTAAAATGTCACCACTGAGGGAAACTGGATGAAGGATACAGGGGACCTCTCTGTACTATCTTTGCAATTTCCTGTGAATCTATAATTATTTCCAAATAAAAAGTTGAAAATAAAAAAGAAATGAATATATGATGATTTTAAAAAAAAAACAACCATGGTGTAATTCCCTCGTGTGTAAAAATTTCTGGAACAAGAACCAAAGGGTGCTCTTTGCTCAGGGCACTGTGGTAGGAGTTCTTACCTCTTTCTGTCTTATGAATGTTTTTGTTATGGGCAAAGGTGACTGGGAATGGGGCATTGGGCTCATGTTGGGTATTCTGAATTCAGATATGTTGTAGAGTGTGGCTGGAGTGATGGTAGTTTTTACCTAGCAACTGCTCTCCTTCTACTCCCTGACTACTATCAAAGACCCTCCTGAGGGAGGATCCGTGAGAACAAAGCAAAGAGAATATAGGTAGAAACACAGCAGAAAAAGTCACCTTATTTTATTCAAGAATAAATTCATGGCAAGAAACCATATCTTCTCAATCTATTTAGCATTCAACTTTAGAGTGCATGTTGTCATCAGAGGGCCATTATTAACCTGTTTATTTAAACAGGTAGATGAAGTATTTGACAACAAGGACTTACTTTGCTGATACTTTTATATGGCAAATACTTTCCATACATTAAATGAGTTTAAAATATATACAGTTCCAAGATTTTGACCAAAAACTATTTAAAATACATCATAAGGAACCAAGATGGCGGCATAGGTAAATGCCTGTATCGCTGCCTCAGATAATCACATCTAAAATACAGAACAACCATTATTCAGAACTGCCTGAAAGCTGGCTGAATGGATGTCTACAACTAGAAAAATAAAGAAGAGAGCACATTGAGACTGGTAGGAGAGGCTGGTGCTACACTCATGTGTGCTGTTTTTTCAATTGGGAGGGAGATCTCTCTAAGGAGGCCGCCCATGAGGAGCAAGGGGTCCCAGCCCTACACCAGATCCCCATCCCAGGGTTCCAGAGCTGGGAAAAGAAGTCGCACAAATACAGTCTTTAGAAACCAGCAGGGATTGTGGCTGAGTGACATGGAAGCTGCTGGAGTACCAGCTGTTCCATTTAAAGGGCCGGTGCACAAACTTACTCAGACTCTCAGCACTGGGCAGCTATAGGGACCCAGATGAGTATAGGGAGGAACTAGATTGTCTGGCATTGGGACAGGAACTCAGGGGCAGATTTCTCCTAGACTGGGGTGCTCACAGGGGTCATTGTTCCTATGCTGGGACTTCCCCCATCCCAGGACTGACTAGCAGCCATATTTGAGTCTCCATCAACCTGGAGCACACTGTTTGCTCAGCCCTGGGGATTCCCTAAGACCATGACTCATCCAATTTGCAGCCCCACTCAAGCTGTTTGCAGCAGCTTGTTCAAATGAATGGCCTGTCCTGGCTCAGGCTTCAGATTTTGCTATAATCTCTCAAACAAACTGCAGCTGGTGACTGCATGCCCAAAACCTATCAATAAAAGGCCCCCTGGTGGTCAGTGAGCATCATAGCGACTGGTCAGACAATGGAAGGGACACTTAGCATATTAGCCTTTTATATAGAGAGATGATTCCATTCACATGAAAGTCAAAAATAGGGAAATCTATAAAGACAGAAGATTAGGGCTAGGGAACAGGGGTGATTGGGAATAAAAGACTGATAGCTAGCCTGGTTGAACTCTGACCTATGATCCAGGAGGTCACAGTTTGATTCCAGTCAGAGCACATGACCTGCTTGCAGGCTCAATCCCCAGTAAGGGGCATCCAGGAAGGAGCTGATCAATGATTCTCTCTCATCATTGATATTCTATCTCCTCTCCCTCTCCTTTCCTCTCTGAGATGAATAAAAATATAATTTTTTTAAAAAAAGACTGATAGCTAAAGAGTATAGGATTTCTTTTAGAGGTGATGAAAATGCTATAAAATTGACTGTTGTGATGAGTGTGCATATATTAAAAACAATTCACTTTAAGTAAGTGAATTGTTTATGTGAATTTTCTCTTAGTAAAACTGTTTTTTCTTTTTTTTTTCTTATTTCTACAGGAAGGCTGTTCTGTATTGGTTTTTTAAAATATGTATTTTATTGATTTTTTACAGAGAGGAAGGGAGAGGATAGATCATTATAAATATGAATGAGAAAGAAACATTGATCAGCTGTCTCCTGCACACTCCCCACTGGGTATGTACCCACAACCAAGGTACATGCCCTTGATCAGAGCTGAACCTGGGACCCTGAGTCCGCAGGCTGACGCTCTATCCACTGAGCAAAACCGGCTAGGGCCTGTTTTGTTTTTTAAAGAGGAACAAACTACTGACACATGCTAAACATTGGTAAACCTCAGAAAACTTTATGCTAAATGAAGGAGGGCAGACGCAAAAGGCCATATACTTACTGTATGGTCCCACTTATATGAAAGGTCGTCTTTTCGGGGAAAGGGATGACAGGTGGTCTGGGCAGACCTAGCTCCTGTTCCCGTGCCAGATTAGCTCCACTCCAAGAGACCTCTCAAAAGACAACCTAGCAGGAAGATGGTGTGAACTGAAAGAACATGTGGGTGTGGCAGGGGCCTGACCGGGACTCAGCTCTAGCCACACTTGCTCATTGTCCTCCAGCAAATCGCATGCTGATGACTGGGAGCAAAGTGTAAGGAGAAAGGAAAAGGTAAGCCAAGAGGAGACCGGGGAGACAGAACTTATTGCCTTGGAAAGTCACCAATGAAGTGCTCGTCTTCATTCCTCAGAGGTACCTCTACTGCCCTCCGTCTCCTCCCACCTCCTAGGCCTTCAGCTGAATCTGCCCACCCTCACTCCCACCATCTCTGCGAGAGCCTACCCCTGAGATCAGTCCACGTGCAAGTGTGCCACGGCCGCGGCGCGCCTGCATAGAGGCCAGCCATCCGAAGCCCAGCGCTGGGAGCAGGAGCACAAAAGCTCTGCGAAAGGGAGGGCGCCCGAGCAGTCATCCGGCCTCTAGGGGGTGCCAAGCGAGCCTGGCTAGCAGCCCCGGCGGCAGCACGCTCCGTTGCCTCCAGCAGTGCTCGGATCTCGAGATCCGGTGAAGAGCAAGGCTTCTGGTCACAGGTTCCGGACCTCACGGGCCACCGGACGCCCGCCAGCGCTAGGCAGCCATACCACCTCCCTTGTACCCCTAAGGTAACGCGAGAACCCACGGGGCTGGATTCTGAGAGGCTGCCAGGGGAGGTCCCGGCTCAAGGGCAGGGGTTGGAGGTCGGAAGGCGGCTGGGACGAGCTGTCAGTGCCCATTGACACCACACTTCCTGTCAGCGTCCCAGCTCCCCCACTTCCGTAGCTCCCCGCGCCCTGCATGGCCCTCGCTCTTCGGGACGCGGACTAACCCCTTTATGGGAGGAACCTTTCCTCTCTCCACCCTTGGCTTTCCACGCAGGTGAAGCCTCCATGGAGCGGCTCCTGGCCCAGCTGTGTGGTACCAGCGTGTTGCAGCCACTTCCGGTGTGGGAGGGGGACACCACGGGCCACTGCTTCACCCAGCTGGTCCTCAGCGCCCTGCCCCACGCGCTCCTCGCTGTGCTCAGTGCCTGCTATTGGGGAACCCCTAGGTGCGTAGAGACGGGATGCACATACATTTGTCCGTATGTGCCTGCAGACCTCTCCCAAAACCCACATCTGCGCGACAGTGTAACCAGAATAGTGAGGTCTCTGGAGTAGGCAAACACAGAATAAAATTTGAGCGTACCACTTCGCAGCAGTGTGGCTGTTTGGGAGAAAGTGTAGTGGGGCGACTCCCACGACCAGTTGCAAATGACCATGGAGGCTGCTAAGTTGGTAATAAGCAAGCAAGGATTTATTGAGCTGGCCAGGGCACCACACGCAGGTGGAGTCCACACACTCAGGACCGCACTGTCTCAGGGATATGCAGCCCTTTTTAAAGATCCAAACCACACATTTTTTTCCCTTGTTCTAAAATCTGCAAACAGCCGTGGAGGGGATGGGTGGGTTTCAGTGAGCCACAGCAATTCCTGTTGGCTGCTCCTTATCTCTCAACCACCCCCTGCTAGAGGTTGGAATGTGGACCTATCTTGTGAAAGCAAATTGTAAAATTGAGCAAAGTTAATAATCTCTAAAGGTCATCTTCAGTCTCAACTCCTGGAGCCACTGAATCAACAGGAGTCAATCTCTTATGGTTCTGGTCCTCAGGCACAGGAGAATAACCTTTGTGATGTGGGATGGATTTATGTGACTTTCCACGTCTAACAGCAGTTTTTACCTGAGATGAATGCTCTTAAGGTCCTATTTCACAAGTTGCTTATCTTTTATGAGAGGTTTAAATCAAATAATGCATTTAAGCATATTGCGCCAGTGCAATACATTTTTATTGACTTTTGGAAAGAGGAAGGAAGAAGGAGAAAAAGATGTAGAAATGTGGATGAGAAACATTGATCAGCTGCCTCCTGCACGTCCCCTACTGGGGTTGAAGCCTGAAACCCGAGCATGTGCTCTGACCTGGAATCTAACCAGTGACCTCTTGGTGCGTGGGTGAGACTCTCAACCAATTGAACCACACACATTTTTAAAGGCCTGATGCATAGTAGAAATCATTTTGTAGATTTTCAGTTATTCAAACACAGCTGTCATGAATTAGAGGTACAATTGGGTGAACAATGTTTTTAGGCAAAAAGGATAATGTGTGTTGTAGTTGTGGGACCAGTTCTCACCTCTTCCATCTATGAAACCTTGGTGTTCCTAAGAAAAGCACATGTGCTCTGCGGGAGAGGAGCAGTAGGCAAGAGAAAAGAGCAAAATTAAACCTTAACCCTGCCTGGGGTTGGAGCTATAAGGTGCAATTGCTAAACTCACCTTGGTTTTGTACTTAGGTCCTATATGACTATGTAAGACAAAGTTAGTCTTACTCTGTCGACTGACAAGGTAGTAGAGCAATGTAATCCCTGCCTTTGGGAATCCTTAGCCTGATGGATGGAATGTGTCCCTATCCAAGATGAATTAGGGAACTGAGGAATCCCTCCTTGGGTAGGAGAAGCTTTGGGCTGGGAGGAATCCAGTTTTATCTGTTTTGCAGAATGAGTTCAAAAAAAAGGGAGAGCTGAAATTGGTTTGGCTCAGTGGATAGAGTATCGGCCTGCAGACTGAAAGGTCCCAGGTTGGATTCCGGTCAAGGGCATGTACCTTGGTTGGGGGCACATCCCAGTAGGGGGCGTGCAGGAGGCAGCTGATCGATGTTTCTAGCTCTCTATCCCTCTCCTTTCCTCTCTGTAAAAAATCAATAAAAATATTTTTTTTTAAAGGGGAGAGTAGTCAGCACAGACACAGTCTACTCAGAGGAGTATCTATTAGAAATTGATACAGTCCTTTGGGAACTCACAGTCTAATGAAAAGGCAAGAAAGATTATTATGTAATCAATAGAAATTGTGGTTATCTCACTTCATTCATCAGACTTTTGTGCATTTTTTAAAGAGTCAGAAAGATCCAAAATCTCATACAGGAAAGGACCTCAGAGAGCTTTGGGTCCAGAGTCTTCACTGCTCACTGTACTGATGAGGAAAATTAGATGCATAGAGAGAAAGAGACTTGCCCAAGGTCATGAAACTGGTTGATGGCCAACTTGGAGCCAGTATATCAGCCTCCAGAGTATTATTTCCTCTGTCTCCACAGCTTAAGAAACAGAATTATTAAAGGTTGACTTTTATTCCAATATAGACACTCATATAACTGATCAGCTGGACTTTTTAAAGGAAATCTGAAGCATTTTAATCTACAATTAAACTTTTTCAGTTACTTGCCCCTACCTACAAAGGAAATACAGCACAAGGACACATGGTTAAGATGAGGGGCTATTTGAGGTCCTTCTGCATTTGGAGACCCCCACCCAGCATCCTGGTCCCCAGGTCTCCTCTTTTTTTTTAATCCTCACCCAAGGATATGTTTTAATTAATTATTATTTTTATTGTTTAAATATATTTTTATTGATTTCAGAGAAGAAAGGAGAGGGAGAGAGAAATAGAAACATCGATGTTGAGAAAGAATCATTGATCAGCGACTTCTGCGCACCCCATACTGGGGATTGAGCCCACAATCAGGACATGTGCCCTGAGTGGGAATCGAATGTGCCCTCCTGGTTCATAGGTTGATGCTTAATCACTGAGCCACGCCAGCTTGGCTTCATTAATTTTTAGAGTGAGAGGAGGGAAAAGGAGGGAGGGAGGGAGAGAGAACGAGAGTGAGAGAAACAAATCAGCTGCCTTCTATACATGCCCCAACGGGATCAAACCTGCAGCCTTGGTATGTGCTCTGACGGAATCAAACCCGCCACGTTTTGGTGTACTGGATGATGCTCCAACCAACAGCCATCCGGCCAGGGCTCAGCCCTCTTTTTATATGAACTTTTAAGACATTCTAATATTCACTGTTGCAGGTGTGTTTTCCAGTGTTTGATTTTTAATGCAGACAGATCACCCTTTTGTTTATTAAAAACATGTTTCCCATGCCAAGAAAATATAGACAAAACTGGAAAGAATTTTGTGTTTCAGCTAAAAGGGTCACAGGAATGACTTATACCACCCTCTATAATCACTGGGAAGACTGAGAGTAGAATATTCTGAGGCTTCATAACATTTAGGTCAGTGGTTCTCAACCTTTCTAATGCTGCGACCCTTTAATACAGTTCCTCATGTTGTGGTGACCGCCAACCATAAAATTATTTTTGTTGCTACTTCATAACTAATTTTGCTACTGTTAATGAATTGTAATGTAAATATCTGTGTTTTCCAATGGTCTTAGGATATTTACATTACAATTCATTAACAGTAGCAAAATTATAGTTATGAAATAGCAACAAAAATATTTTTTTATAGATTTTATTGATTTTTTACAGAGAGGAAGGGAGAGGAATAGAGAGTTAGAAACATTGATGAGAGAGAGACATTGATAAGCTGCCTCCTGCATGCCCCCCACTGGAGATGTTCCCGCAACCAAGGTACATGCCCCTGACTGGAATCGGACCTGGGACCTTTCAGTCCGCAGGCTGACGCTCTATCCACTGAGCCAAACCGGTTTCGGCAACAAAAATAATTTTATGGTTGGGGGTCACCACAACATGAGGAGCTGTATTAAAGGGTTGCGGCATTAGAAAGGTTGAGAACCACTGATTTAAAGAGTATAAGAGGTGTATGTCAGACAAATTTTTATCCACCTAATAGTGCTTCAGGTGAATTTAAGGGTTATTTTAGATAAATATTTCCATGAAAGTGAGTACTCATCCTGAAGTGGTTATCAGTATGAAAATGTAAAATTTTTTTCTAATTAGAGTCTTCATATTTTGTATGACCTTAACTCAAAACTTTTAATTTCTGTGGTGAAAGAATGATCAGAAATGGTGTGAGTAGATTAGAAAATGGATTAGGTTAATCTAGGAAGACTTTCTGGGAGAAAAGGCCCTAAGTTTCCGGGTAAAGCGGGGTAAGAATTAGGTGCATAGGGCAGGAAAGGGGGTTGATTCCCTTCAGGGGAGTGAATTATTGGAGGTATGTTTGGGCCTTGAGTCAACCATGATATGCCTCCTTTTCTGTTTTCCCCTTTATCCCCAGGAGTCCAGATTACAACCTACCGTGCAGTCCCGGCTGGCGCCTCCGACTCACAGCCTCCTTCCTGCTCTCCATCTTTCCACTGTTAGATCTCCTTCCAGTTGCTTTGCCACCAGGGGCAGGCCCAGGGCCCATAGGGCTAGAGGTGCTGGCAGGGGGTGTGGCAGCTGTGGCCTGGATCAGCCATAGCTTGGCTTTGTGGGTGTTGGCTCATTCCCCTCATGGCCACTCCCGAGGGCCCTTGGCCTTGGCCCTGGCTGCCTTCCTGCCAGCCCCAGCCCTAGTGCTCACCTTGCTCTGGCACTGCCAGCGAGGCACACTTCTGCCCCCACTTCTCCCAGGGCCTCTCTCCCGCCTCTGCCTTCTCATCCTGCAGCTGGCTTTACTTGTGGCCTACGGACTAGGCTGGGCAGTCCCTGGGCTGCCACAGGTACCCTGGGAGCCCCTCCTGCCCGAGGGACAGGAGCCTGAGGTAGCCGAAGATGGAGAGAGTTGGCTGTCACGTTTTTCCTATGCCTGGCTGACACCCTTGCTGGCCCGTGGGGCCCGTGGAAATCTCCAGCAGCCCCAAGACATTTGCCGCCTTCCCTACAGGCTGCACCCAATCTACCTGGCCCGTGTTTTCCAGGCACACTGGCAGGAGGGGGCCCAGCTCTGGAGGGCCTTGTATGGAGCCTTTGGGCAGTGCTACCTGGCACTTGGACTGTTGAAGCTGATGGGGACCATGCTGGGATTCTCGGGGCCCCTGCTGTTGTCCCTATTGGTGGGATTCCTGGAAGAGGGGCAGGAGCCTCTAAGTAATGGCCTGCTCTATGCTTTGGGGCTAGCCGCTGGGGCTGTGCTGGGCGCTGTGCTGCAGAATCAGTATGGGTATGAGTTACGGAAGGTGACACTTCAGGCACGGGGGGCTGTGCTGAACATCCTGTATCGCAAGGCTTCACAGCTGGGTCCCAGACGTCCTCCTGCTGGGGAGGCCCTGAACCTACTAGGCACTGACTCTGAGCGGTTGCTTAACTTTGCTGGGAGTTTCCATGAGGCCTGGGGCCTGCCCCTGCAGCTGGCCATCACCCTCTACTTGCTGCACCAACAGGTGGGTGTGGCCTTCGTGGGTGGTTTGATCCTGGCACTGCTGCTGGTTCCTGTCAACAAAGTGATTGCCACTCGCATCATGGCCAGCAACCAGGAGATGCTACAGCACAAAGACACACGGGTTAAGGTGAGGGACTGCTTGAAGTCCCTCCACAATTGGAGATCCCCAACCCTCATCCCAGTCCCCAGGTCCTCCCATGCACAGCCTGAGGGAGGGAGTGTGATCTAAAACTTGAGAGCTCAGACTAGAGAAACATGGGTTCACATCCCAACTTTGCCACGAACTAGTTTAACCGCCTCAGGCAAGTCACTTAACCTCTTTGAGCCTCCATTTCCTCATTTGTAAAATGAGGATAATGGTTTGCTTCTTAGGGTCATTGTGAAGTTCCTATGAGGTAATGCTTGGTATGATGCCAGTCACAAAATGAGCCCTAAATGAATGTGGCTCTTTAGTAATATTATTAGTTCATGCAGCAACCCTAATAGGAAGGAAGTAACCTGTCTGGGATCAAATGAGGTTTTAGTGATAGAGCCAGGACCCATGTCTCCCTATTCATGTAGGGCCTAGACCATTCTATAGCTGCCTGTGGAGAACCCCAGGGGAACCCCAGGTGCCTCTTAGTGGTGGCTCTGCAGAAGGGAGTAGCTCATGTTCCCACCAGGCCAGCTCCAGGTGTTAAGCATCTGGCTGAGTCAGTTCTGGGTTTTGTGTGATTGTAGGTACCTTTATAGAGGGGATGGTAGGCCTGGAGGTCCATACAGCACAATTGTCAACATCTTTTTTAAAAATGTATTTTTACTGATTTCAGAGAGAAAGGAAGAGAGAGAGAGAGGAGTAATGAGAATCATTCATTAGCTGTCTCCTGCCCACCCCCTACTGGGGATCAAACCCGCAACCTGGGCATATGCCCTGACCAGAAATTGAACTGTGACCTGGTTCATAAGTCAATGCTTAACTGAGCAACACCGGCCAGGCAGTTGTCAGCATCTTTTGGTGCTAATGGAGAGAGGGCTGTCCCTGATAACGGGTTATAGCAGCAGGCCTTTTTTCCTACTTATGACAGACAAGGTCTCCAAGGCTTCCAGTGCCTCTGTGGCTTGCAGGCTGGGGATATATAAAAGTTAGGCTCCAAAGAGTTTCTCTGGCCCTAACTAGTTTGGCTAAGTGGATAAAGCATCGGCCTGCGGACTGAAGAGTCCCAGGTTCAATTCCAGTCAAGGGCATGTACCTTGGTTGCAGGCACATCCCCAGTAGGGGTGTGCAGGAGGCAGCTGATCAATGTTTCTCATCAATGTTTCTAACTATCCCTCTTCCTTCCTCTCTGTAAAAAAGTCAATAAAATATATATATTTTTTAAAAAACAAAGAGTTCCTCTGGCCCTTGTCCGTCTTGCCTGGGCCCCTCTGACCATCTAACCACAGCTGTGGTGTGGCCTCCTACATCTGTATTCTTCTACTGGAATAGTTCCCATACCACCTAAGCCATGGGCCAGGCTGGTGTCCAGCCTGAGAAGCCCTTATCTTCTGGCTTTGGGAAGCAGTCCTTCCTCATCTAATGGAAGAATGCTTGTACCAATGTGGTAACCCTCTGCACTTTCCACCAGTTCATCTCTTAGGAAGGTAGATGGGTTGAAAAGGGTTTCAGGGCAGGACTTCCAGAAAGAGCTGAGGTGAGGAAGAAAACCAGGGCTAGAAAGTACAGAGTATCTGGAGGCTCAGGGTACTCAGCATCCTCTACTACGAGCCTGGGGAAGACGAAGCAGAGGAGACACATGAGCAGTGTCTCCACCTCACACTGCTTTCTTGTTCCGTCCTTAGCTCATGACAGAGCTGCTGAGTGGCATGCGGGTCATCAAGTTCTTCGGGTGGGAACAGGTGCTGGAGGCCCGAGTAGAGACCTGGCGGGCTCAAGAGCTGGGGCGACTCCGGGTCATCAAATACCTGGACGCAGCCTGTGTGTACCTGTGGGCTGCCCTGCCGGTTGTCATCTCCATCGTCATCTTCATCACTTATGTCCTCCTGGGGCACCAGCTCACTGCCACCAAGGTAAGGACTGGGGGAGTGGGTAGGGGGCATGGCTGGAGGGAAGAAGCAGCAAGAAGACTGCAGTGGAGTAGGGAGGGCCTCAGCTGGTGGTACTGACTGGGAAAGAGGGAGGAGGATCCCTGGCTGCCTTTTCTGTTCCAACCAAGGGGAATTCTCTGAAGGGACCATTTGCTGGGGCCTCAGATATGTAACCCCTCTGTGAAGGAATTCCTTTTTTCCTCTCCTCTTCCTTTCCAACTTCTGGTCAGGCCCAAGCTCTGTTAGGTCCCTTTTTTTCTCATTTTGATGGCCTTGGAGAGAAAAAAAAAAATTCATAATCCTGTGCTGCTTCTGCCCAGGGCCAGAGGCTTACTACTTAGAAATTCTGAGAAGGTCTGAGAATGGGCTAGGCCTATGTGCCTAAGGTACACCCTGGATCCCTGGAGGACCATATGGGATTTCTGGGATTCTTGGAATGGCCACCTTTGCCAGCTCTGATCCAAGGATTGTCCAACCAGCCCCTCAGTTCTACTGCTGCCCTGTTCTTCCCTCCTCAGACACATCCACAGGGCCACCCATACAGCAGGCCTTTAGATGCTTCACTACCCTCCCCCTCAACCTTAGGTATTCACGGCCCTGGCATTGGTACGCATGCTCATTCTTCCTCTCAACAATTTCCCTTGGGTGATCAATGGCCTTCTGGAGGCCAAAGTGTCCTTGGACCGGATCCAGCGTTTCCTCGACCTTCCCAACCACAACCCCAAGGTCTACTATAGCCAAGGTAATGGGGAGCTAGAGGGTAAAACCTGGCACAGGTGAGGAGGGCACTACACATGGATGCTACCAATAGAAGCCAGAAGCAACAGGGTCCAGGTAGAGCAGGTGACCATTTCCTGGGGGAGAATCCTCAGACTGAGAGGCTGAATCAACCCTCAGCAGGGAGATATGGACAGGCAAGCTAACGGCATGCCCCTGGTTTACCCTCTCAGCCAGACAGTTGGCTAGCCCAATGACAGTGGTGGGAGCAGGTAGTTGGCAGATTAGAAGGACAAGTTGAGTGGCTTCTTCCCTGTTCAGATCCCCCCACAGAGCCATCTACAGTATTGGAGCTGCATGAAGCCCTGTTCTCTTGGGACCCAGTTGGAGCCAGCCAGGAGACCTTCATCAGGCACCTCGAAGTGAAGAAGGTTCGTTGTTGTTGGTCAGACAATCTAGGAGAGTCCCCAGGCTAATAAGGAAGATGGAGACTCAGTGACAGATAAACAGGGATGGAGCCTGTCATAGCTAGATGGCCCTGTAGCTCTAAATACTGAGGGGAAGACTGGAGAGGTTTTGGTGAGCAGGCTCTAATTGAAGAAGAGATGCTACCTCATTGAATGTCATTCCTCCCACACAGCTTTTACATAGTCACATTTCTGTGGTCTTCAGACAGCTCACACCCACCCAGTCCAGGCCAGCAAATGTTTTGTCTCCTGGATCATCCATGTCTGCTAGAGGGTATCCAGTTCAGAACAGACCCCAGAGCTGATCCAGCCCCTGGACTGAGCACCAGGAAGAGACCCAGCAGCCCCTTTTGAAAAGGATTTTGCAAATGAGATAGATAGTCCTCTCTTTAGCTTGGCGAAAAGCTTCACACCCTGTGGTTCACACCAGCACATGCATTCTCACAGAAGCATTTGAAAGAACATTCCTGGCAGCACAGTGACTCCTGTTTACCCCAGTCCTGAGTTTTCATGCTCCTTTGACCCCATCCAACCTTTTGCCCCACATCTCAACCCAGCATTCTCTGGTGGTAGCTGAACTGTCTCCACCACATTTGGCTCAGATTTCTGGCTTGGGCTGAAGGTTTTGTTTTTCCTCTTAGTTCAGACAAGATAAGGCTGGAATTTTTCAAAGGAATTTTACTAACATGTCAGTTGGGGCTTTTTTGGATATAAGTTGTAGCAACCCACTGGAGCTAGCTTAAGCAAACAAGAATGTACAGTAAGGATATAGAGATGAATTGCAGAATCCTAAAGCAAGCATGCAACTCCGTCTCAGTAGCAGCCCAGAACCAGGCCTCGACTTGCAGAGAGCTCTCTCCTTCTGTCTGCTTTTCTATTTGCCTCGTTTTTCTCTCTCTGTGGACCCACTCTGCATTGAACAGAAGATGCCATTGCAGAGAGCCCTTCTACTTGCCAGCTGAAGCCAGAAAAAGGGAGCATTTCCAAGGGAGGGGCTCACATTGATTTGTTGCCTACCTGTAGATGATGAGTCAGTCCTTTGCTGGGTGGGGGCATCATAGACAGAGCTTCCGGGAGCTCTGCCTCTTCCTAAGAGAAGGATTTTTTTTTTCTTTTTGTACAAGGAGATAGCTCAATGATTGTGTGTTACAACTAACAAATAAAGGGAACGCACCAAATTTTAAACTGCAAATGACAGAAATAGACCTTTCTGAAACACTACGTTTTGCCCTGAGATACCAGAAGTCCAGCCACAGTTGGACTTAGCCTGCCCAGCATCCAGGCCCCAAAGCCTGGAGTCCCTTCCTTCCCTCTCCCCATTCTGGGATGCCTGCCTCAGAGCGTTCCTTGGAATTTCTTAGGCTTTGTTCCTCATGGCGAATTCTTTCCCTGTAGATTCACTGGGGCCTAGAGAGAAGCCTCCGTGGGATGGTTAGCAGCCGGGGGAGGGGGGAGCGGGGCCTCAGGAGGGAGACCAGGCACTTAACTGTAGATTTTTTACAGGGTCTCCTGGTGGGCATCGTGGGGAAGGTGGGCTGCGGGAAGAGCTCACTGCTGGCCGCTATCGCTGGGGAGCTCCACAGGTAAGCAACCTCTAGTGTCCCCATCCTCAGCTCTGCCCTCCAGTAACACTTAACCTAGCCCTACTATGTGGTGGACCTTTTTTAGGGGCCAGAGATGCCAAGTGAAGAAGACATAGTCCCTTTCTTGAGAGAGGTTTCAGTCTGGAAAGGGGGAATCTCTCAAGAAAGTGAGTTCTCATCACTATCACACCAGAGAGTTACAAGTGCTATATTAGTGAGTGGAAAAATAAATGCAAACATCCAGCGTCAGCTGCTCTTTGAGAATATGTGGTTGTGCGGGGAAGGGGTCCAGAGAAGAGCCGAGGCGTAAAGGAGGCTTTCTTCTTCTAAGTCCAGAGTAATGGACATACTCTCTTCTGAACTGCTGAGAACATCTAGATGTGACAGCTGCTTGGTTTCTGCCAGAGAGCAATTTTCCCCTTCCCTGTTCAGAAAGAGCCCACAGCCTCATTTAGGACTTCCACATGGCTGCCAATCCGGAGAGCCATGTGACATGAAGGGGGACCCTATGTAGAAGACAGCAGTCTGGAAAGGCTTCTTGGAGGCAGGGGCTGGGCATGGAGAGACTCAATCTGGAGCCGGCCTCCATGCTGCTGGCCTGGCTCTCTGCAGGCTGCGTGGACGCGTAGCATTGTGGGACCTGTCCAAAGGCTTCGGCCTGGCCACCCAGGAACCCTGGGTCCAGTTTGCCACTATCCGAGACAACATTCTCTTTGGGAAGACATTTGATGCCCAGCTGTACAAGGATGTGCTCGAGGCCTGCGCCCTCAATGACGACCTCAGTGTGAGTCCTGGCCCTGAAACCTCTTGGCCGCCTTTGTGCTCGTGTCCCTGACACCTCAAATCAGAGACTTACTCTGGGAGGGGTTGCTTCCACTCAAACATCACTTACCTAGGACTGGCCATCAGGCTTTGCTCCTCCCAGAGTGTGGCTGGAGGAGGGAGGGGGACAGGGCTCCACATAGCCACTGGGGGAACCCTGAGTCTTCTGGGGCTAGTGAAGGATTCCCTGTGAGACTTGAGATCTACATAGGTTTGGCTGGTTGTTCTTATTCAAGAGGTCCTCCCTAACCTCCCAGGGGGAAAACTTTGGGGGGGAGTCAGTGTTACTGTAGAGAAGCCCGGAGAACCCTTTAGGTCCCCCACACCCAGAGTACTAGATTTAAAGGGGATGGGATTCCACATTGCTCCCACGACTTTCCCACCCAACCCCCATATCCCTGCGGGACTGCCGTCACCCCTACCCTGTCCAGGTAAATGTGGCACTTCTCTGGAAAGGAGGACCTTTGACTATGACCATGGGCATCCTCTGTCCATCTATTGTTTGTTTCTTTATCAAGCATCTATAGCAAATGTCTACCAGGAACTGTTCTAGGCAGTAAAGAAAAGGGGAGGAGCAAAGCTCTTTCCTTAGCCTCACCATCGGGTGGACTACAGGCACGTCCTCTGATACTGGGACCCCTTAGCTAAGGAGGTCACTCATGAAGCCACAGGAAGCCTCGAGGTACACTTTGAAAAACCTTCAAAGCTTCACAGTGAATTTGCCCATCATCATCCTTGCCTGTTAAAAAAAGGTGCAGTAGTGTGATGGAGGGCTGAGTCTGTGCTCGTGTCATGCCCTTTACTAGGTATGGAACAACCTTGGGCAAGGTAGTGAAACTGACTGAGCTTTAATCTCATCTGTGAAAAGGAAATAATACCATCTTCATTAAAGTTATGGAGATTGCATGAAATAACGCCTGTAAAGTGCTAAGCACATAGTAAATGCTCGGTAAATGCCAGTTGTTATGGCTTATCCCTTCTGGCTTGCCCGCTCCCCCCACCCCAAATTCAAGACCAGTCTTTTCAAGCTCCCTGACTCATTTCTATGCAAAGGGATAGAAAATGGGGTAGAACGTATTGGGGAGCTTGCTCAGATGCCTGTCCTATCAGATCCTTCCTGCTGGAGACCTGACAGAGGTGGGGGAGAAGGGTGTGACCCTCAGCGGGGGACAGCGGGCTCGGATTGCCCTTGCTCGTGCTGTCTACCAGGTAAGCTAAAGGTGGGCAAGTCTAGAGCCTTGGGAACTTAGCTGGAGGGTGTGGGATATTTTCAGCATCTGGTTCCCCCTCATCCATGCTTTTGAGTTGGTGGTTTCTTGGCTACCCCATTTCCCTTTTGCAGATTCAGGGCAGAATTAAAGGCCCTTTAAAAACTATTATGTGCCCTGTCCCTGGCCAGTATGGGTCAGTTGATTGAGCATCGACCTGTGCACCTAAGGGTCACCAGTTCGATTGCCAGTCAGGGTACATGCCCAGGTTGAGGGTTCAATCCCAAGTTAGGGTGCATGCCAGAGGTTAATCAATATTTCTCTTTCTCACTGAAAAAAAAAATCAATAAAAACTTATTTAAAACATACACAAAAAACCTATTATGTGGCTTGAGGCACTGGAACCCAGCAAGGCTGAGCATTGGCCCTGGAGCACCAGCCTTATTTGACTGGAGGGAACTCCACCTCAGGTCTTACCTCCTTCTTGCCTGCATGAGGGATAGTGACTGGAGTTCCTCTGAACAATCTTCTCTGACTCCCTCAAGATCACATTCTAGGAGAGATCTGGGTTCTGGCCAGAGGACCTGAGACTTGGTGTCCATGGTACCCCTACCACTCTCTAGGACAGTGGTTGGCAAACTGTGGCTCAGGAGCCACATGTGGCTCTTTGGCCCCTTGAGTGTGGCTCTTCCACAAAATACCACGGCCTGGGTGAGTCTATTTTGAAGAAGTGGAGTTAGAAGTTTTAAGTTTAAAAAATTTGGCTCTCAAAGAAATTTCAGATGTTGTACTGTTGATATTTGGCTCTGTTGACTAATGAGTTTGCCGACCACTGCTCTAGGAGAAGGAGCTCTATCTCCTCGATGACCCTCTGGCTGCTGTGGATGCAGATGTGGCCAACCACCTGCTACACAGGTGCATCCTGGGGGTGCTGAGCCACACCACGCGGCTGCTCTGCACCCACCGCACCGAGTACCTGGAGAAGGCTGACCTGGTGCTGCTGCTGGAGGCCGGGCACCTGGTCCAGGCGGGTAATGTGGGCTGCCAGGGCAGGAGGCCGGCCAGTGGGGGACTACTACCTGGGTGTAATGGGAAGAGGGACAGAGGGATTGTTAAGTGCGGACGCTGCCACACCTCTGTGGGTGGCCTGGGCCCAGTCATCCTTCTGTCTCATGGGAGCCTCTGTCCTGCCTTCACAGAACCCACGTGAGTAAATGGAGAGCAGGAGGGAAAGGAGCATGCCACAAAATAGCAGTGGATTGGGGACTTGGGCTTTGTGACCTAATACATTGGGAACTTACAGTCCATGGATCTCTGAGAACAGGCTGATGTCCATGGAGAAGAGAAAGCAATTTTAGAACAGTCTTTTGTGTGTGTTTGTATATGTGTGTGTGTGTGTGTGTGTGTGTGTGTGTGTGTGTGTATAATCCTGAAGGATTATTATCCAGAGGGACATGACTGTCTGCAGGTTCACTGGGAGAGAAACAGGAGGAAATGAGGCTCCACCAGAGTGTTGGGAGTCTGTGAGGCGTAAGGAAAAAGCTTGGTGGCACTGAGAGGTGACACTGGACAGAGTGCTCACAGCGCTATGACTCTCCCAGGGACGAACATTTTCCGTCTGTGCTGATTGGGCTCCCGACACAGAGGGTGGACTTGATGGTCCTGCCCAGAGTCGGGATCTTAGAGCCCTGCCATAGTGGGTGCAAATAGAAGGGTGGTGGGGGAGGGGGAGAGTAAATTGACACACATTTTTAGAAAAACCTAGTATATTTCTGGAACAGTCCCCTCCTACTTTCACCTGCTACCTTCCAGGGCCTCCCTCTGAGATCCTGCCATTGGTACAAGCTGTCCCCAAAGTCTGGGCTGAAGATGGACGGGAGTCTGACTCAGGTACGGCCCAAAGATGACAGGAAATGGCTTGCTCCTCACCACAAGACAGTAGGCATACGATTTTTCCAGAGCTTGCCTGCCTCTCTAAAACACTAAGGTTTTCAACTGTCATCCTGCATGCTTAATCCCCCCTGACCTCCTTGATCCTTCCAGCCACAGCACAGTCAGTATGGAGCCCAGAGAAAACAAAGGAGGGACTGGAAGTGGAGGAGAGCGCATCTGGCCACCTGCTGCAGGAAGAAAGCAAGAAGGAGGGTGCTGTGGCCTTCCATGTGTACCGAGCCTACTGGAGGGCCATCGGCCTGGGCCTGGCCCTGGCCATCCTTGCCTCGCTGCTCCTCATGCAAGGTAGAAATAAATCCCGGAGCCCTTATGCCACCCACAGCCTAGTCTTCCAGGTTCATCACATCCTTCCCTGTGGAGTAATCCTGACAAAGCCCAAGACTCACCAGGCATGGATGACAACTGAGATAATAGGCCTGCCCCCAATTCTGAGAGAGTCCCAGAAGCCAGACAGACGCACTCTAATGCCATCTTCGGATCTGTCCCATTCTGCAAATTTGAGATCAAGCTCCCCGCAGACCTGTGGAATGATGAACCCAGGAAAGAAGCGCACACCAGGGAGGACATGGAATAGTGGCAGTGTGGGGAGGGCCAGCAGGGTGAAGAAGGGGAGAACTAGAGTCAAGAGCAGAGGATTAGGATTAAGGAGGTCTCACAGCTTTCTCTTTCCTGTCCCCACCCAGCCACGAGAAATGCTGCTGACTGGTGGCTCTCCCACTGGATCTCTCAGCTGAAGGCAGACAAGAATAGCTCCCAGGAGTTGTCAGTCCAGACCACCCCGGACTCTGCTGGGCTTCTCTCTGCCCAACTGCTCCTCTTTTCCCCCAGAAGCTTCTAGTGAGTGACTGGGGCTGGGAGTAGGCCCGGTACTCTCAGAATGGTTGCCAGTCAAGGAGTGAGAGTTAGGAAGCGGGGAGGGGTGGGGGGCTCGTGTTCCAGGGGCTGATGTTCCAGGTGCTGTCTCTCTGGAGAAAGGGGAGAAGAAGGAGTGTAGGGGAGGGGAAGGGACCCCCAAGTGGCTCTACTGTTGGTGACCCACAGCCTCCTTCCCACCATCCAGCACCTCAGTGTTCCTCCTGCCCAAAGCTGCCACCAATGGCTCCTCAGACATCCGTTTCTACCTCACCGTGTATGCGACCATTGCTGGTGTCAACTCTCTCTGCACCCTCCTCCGGGCTGTGCTCTTTGCAGCGGGCACCCTCCGGGCAGCCGCCATCCTGCATCGCCGTCTGCTGTGTCGAGTCCTTATGGTGAGGGGAGGAGAAGGTGGGCATGGCATGTGGGAGCTCTCCCTATACGTGGGCCCCATCCTACTTCCTAGTCCTTGGGAGAATCTAGCCCCTCACAGATGAGTGCAGCACTTGACAACTTGTGATCTGGAAAGGCTGAGAGCAGTGGGGCTGCCTGTGTTCAGACCCAGTTACTTAACCTACAGCTTCCTCCTCTGCCACATGGGGAGAAGGGAATCGTCCTCAGAGTCAGTTAAGGGCACATGATTCTGGTCTAAAGGGCTGAGGGTTGAACTAAGCACCCCTTAGTACATGCGAAGTTCCTTTTGTCTTTACTTATTTGTCTGTCCATCCCTTTTTCTGCATACCCTATCTCCATTTCCCCCACTTCCCTTGAAAAGCAACATTCTACTTGGTTTAATGTGTGTGTGTGTGTGTGTGTGTGTGTGTGTGTGTGTGTGTAAGTGTGTGTAAAGCGCGTTTGGTGTTCATATATTTTTATAAATGAAATTTTGTTTCTTACGGTTTATATTTAGGGCTGTTTCTAAGATCCATCCTGGTTGCTATGTGTTTATCTATTCTAGTCTGTTGCCTACCCATAGACTTAGTACGAGGATAAATTAATTAATTATATAAAGTGCTTAGGATAGCCCTAGCCAGTTTGGCTCAGTGGATAGAGTGTCTGCCTATGGACTGAAGGGTCCCTGGTTTGATTCCAGTCAAGGGCATATGCCTGGGTTGCAGGTTCAATTCCCAGTAGAGGGCATGCAGGAGGTAGCCAATCAATGATACTCTCTCATCATTGGTGTTTCTGTCTCTCTCTCTCCCTCTTCCTTTCTCTCTGAAATCAATTTAAAAATATATATTTTTAAAGAAAAAGTGCTTAGGGTAGTGCCTGGGACATACTAAGTGCTCAATTGGCAATTATTATTAATGTTGTTATTGTTACAAAGCCCATTCTTATCCATTGTCTTATTTGGACCTCATAATTAATTACCCTGTGAGGCAGGTATTAGTATTCCTATTTTACAGATGAGGAAACTGAGGCTCTGAGAGTGACCGAGGCAAGGCTATGTCCCTAGAGAGCAGGCTATGAACCCAGTCCTATGTGGGTCTGTCCATTGCCTGTCAGGGAGCAGCTGCCTACTACTCTCAGAGCCAAGGAGGGGACATCTTCAGGCTGTAAAGAACTTCATTTCTCTTATTCTGGCTTTGAGAGATACTTCAGAAAGTCCTTCAACCTAGTCTCCTGCCTTAAGATAGGACTATTGCCCAAGTAAAGGCAAAGAGTTGGGGAATGGGGAAGAAGGAGGAGGCTGCCTTTAGACTGCCTCCCAGCAGTAGTCCTGATATCTGGCAGTCACTGAGCCCTTACTCCATGCCAGACAGACTGTGCTGAGCAACTGGCTGCTATGTAAATGGCATTTAATCCTTACTGATAGCCCTATGAGATGCAGTTCCATTAGTCTCATTTTTTTTCATGATTGATTTAGAGAGAAACATCAATTTGTTGTTCCATGTATTTATGCATTTATTGGTTGATTCTTGTATGTGCCCTGACTGGAAATGGAACCTGCAACCTTGGCGTATTTTTTAAAATATATTTTCATTGATTTCAGAGAAGAAGGGAGAGGGAGATAGAAACATCAGATGAGAGAATCATTGATTGACTGCCTCCTGCACACCCCGCACTGGGTATCGAGCCCACAACCCAAGCATGTGCCCTTAACAGGAATCAAACTCAGGACCCTTCAGTCGGCAGACTGACACTCTGTACACTGACCAGGCTGGCTAGGACATCCTTGGCGTATTTAGATAATGCTCTAAGCAACTGAGCAACCCGGCTGGGCTATTATCCCTGTTTTTGAAATGAGGAACAGGGGCCTTTAAGAGATGGAGGGGTTTCACATCTACTAAGTGGCAGAGCTGGAATCCCAGCCTCAGTCTGACTCCAGAGCCTAAATGCTACCATGAGACAGTACTGACTTGCACCACTGCCCTCACCGCTCTGTCCAGCCCTGGGGGATCAGGATGTCCCTCCTGATATCTAACTCACTCACTGGCCTGAAGTCCCCATGTTCTGGACGGGGACGTCAGCATGTCTAGCACAGAGGTAGAAGAGGGGCCAGCATGGCCTTTTAGGGTCACCACTGGTTAGAGAGACAGTCTAGAGACACTTTACTTCCTTCCATTTCTCTATCTTGGACCTTCTGTACCCAGGGTGGCCTCCAACCCCTTTTGTGCCAGACCCTGCCCTTGCCTAACCACATCCCTTCTCTCAGGCACCCATCACGTTCTTTGACTCCACGCCTATGGGCCGGGTCCTAAACCGCTTCTCCTCTGATGTGGCCTGTGTGGATGACAGCCTGCCCTTCATCCTCAACATCCTCCTGGCCAACGCAGCAGGCCTGCTGGGCCTCCTGGCGGTGCTGGGCTCCGGCCTGCCCTGGCTGCTGCTGCTGCTGCCACCTTTGAGCATTATCTACTACCGTGTGCAGCGCCATTACAGGGCTTCCTCGAGGGAGCTGCGGCGTCTGGGCAGCCTCACCCTGTCTCCACTCTACACCCACCTGGCCGACACCTTGGCCGGCCTCCCAGTGCTCCGGGCCTGCGGGGCCACTGACAGGTGTGTGCAGTCTGCCTCTCCCAACCAGAGCAAGGGTGTGAGGTGCTGAGGGGAAGGGGCAGAGGACTCCCCCTTAGAAGAAAGGCACATGGGAGAGAAGGGCTTTAGGTCTCCGGAGAAGGGAAGGGTGGGTGAAGGCACTAAGGGAAAGAGGAAAGAAACAGAAAAAAGGGATGGTGGGGCAGAGCAGACCCCCAGGGAAAGAACACACTGACCTCTCTATACCCTCAATGAGCCTTGTGGGTGTGTTGATCAGCTCCAAGAAGAAGGCGTTCTGTGGGGCAGTCTAGGCAAGTGATTGCAACAGTGGAGTGCCCTTGCTTCCTCCCTGGCTTCCCCCAGGTTTGAGGAGAAGAACCAGAGGCTCCTGGAGCTAAACCAGAGGTGCCAGTTTGCTTCCAGTGCCACGATGCAGTGGCTGGACATTCGGCTACAGCTCATGGGGGCCGCAGTGGTCAGTGCCATCGCAGGCATTGCCCTGATACAGCACCAGCAGGGCCTCGCCAACCCAGGTACCACCTCGAGAACCTCCACTCAGCTCAGAAACATGCAATTCCCATGCCCTGCCCCAGACCTTTCCCTGCACTGTCCCCCAGTGTTTTCGCCTGCCACTCAGGGTCCCTGTGAGTATGTGTCATAATTCTCCTGCCCCTTATTTTAGAGTTGAGGACCCTGAGTCTCAAGAAGTGACTTTCCCAGGTGATGCTGGATCTGGTACTAGAACCAGTCTTCTGGTCTCTGCTCCTGCCCTGCTTTGCCCATCCCCAGCACTTTGTCTCTACTCTACACCCACCTGTCCTCCCTCAGAGCCTCTGCAGACCCACTCCCTGGCATCTAGCGTCCTGTGGCCCTGGGTCTGCTGCTGGCATCTTCTACTTCTATGCAGCCTCCTTTGAATGCCCACAGTCCGCAGCTTGAGATTCTCCCCTTCGGCCTCTGTCCTGACCAAGCTTCCCCTAGTGCCTGGTGTTCCTCTCCTGCTAGGACTGGTGGGCTTGTCTCTGTCATATGCCCTGTCCCTGACGGGGCTGCTCTCGGGCCTGGTGAGCAGCTTCACGCAGACAGAAACCATGCTGGTGAGCGTCGAGCGGCTGGAGGAGTACTCCTGCGACCTACCCCAGGAGCCCCGAGGCCAGCCGAGGCAGGTAGGCCTGCACCTTGCCTCAGGCCTGGGCTCTGGAATCCTGAAGGACCTTCCCAACCACCCCAGTCATTCCCCAGGTTCCTTTCTTTTCACTCCTCGCCATCTTTCTCAGCTCCTCTAATGTCCCCACATGATCTTCCCTTTCTTCACTGTGTCCCTCATCTTTGTGTCTGTTCTTCCATTTTTCCTTCACTTGCCCTCATTTCCCCCCTTCCCTCTCATGTCATCCATTTCTCATCATTCCCCCTCCTTCCACTCTCCAACCCCCCCTTCTCCCCATGTCTCCCCGTCTCACCCATCTCCCTCTACCTCCCACCCACGAACCCCACCAGCTAGGCACTGGCTGGCTGACACAGGGGAGCGTGGAGTTCCAGGATGTGGTGTTGGTGTACCGGCCAGGGTTGCCAAATGCCCTGGATGGGGTGACCTTCTGCGTACAGCCCGGAGAGAAGCTGGGCATCGTGGGCCGCACAGGCTCTGGAAAGTCGTCCCTGCTGTCAGTGCTCTTCCGGCTGCTGGAGCCCAGTTCGGGGCGAGTGCTCCTGGACGGAGTGGACACGAGCCAGCTGGCGCTGGCCGAGCTCAGGTCTGGGGGAGCGAGAAGAGGAGAACCAGACTACTGGCACATAGAGAAAGCCTAGCCAAAAGGTTTCTATATTCTCAGGACAGCAGGGTCGATTGAGGGGAGAAGGCAGCTAGGACAGCAGGCAAGGATGGCGAGCTCCCAGTGCTTGCTGTACTCTAGTCCAGGGATGTAGCTATGATCTCAGGTCTTTAATCTAACCCAGGCCCACCTTTCCAGCTTCATCTTTCTTGTACTTCCCAGTATATACCTTGCACTCTAGATCAGTGGTCACTGCGTCCTGAATCAGAGCCTCCCGGTGCTGTGCCCAAGATATTCATCCTCTCAGTCCTCAGGCTTGGCAGGTGATGCTCAGGGCACTCAAGACCTGAGCCAGTTGCCCCTGGCAACAAGAGGCCACATCTGGTGCTAAACAACTTCCCCCACCAGCCCAGGTTAGTCTAGTGTCATTTTCTCTGATATGGAAAAGCCTATTGATCCCCGGCCCTGGCCCTGCCTTCTCTTTTTTAAAAAGATATATATTTTATTGATTTTTTACAGAGAGGAAGGGAGAGAAATAGAGAGCTAGAAACATCGATGAGAGAGAAACATCCATCAGCTGCCTCCTGCATGCCTTCCACTGGGGATGTGTCCACAACCAAGATACATGCCCTTGAACAGTAATCGAACCTGGGACCTTTCAGTCCGAAGGCTGATGCTCTACCCACTGAGCCAAACCAGTTTTGGCTCCTGCCTTCTCTTCTAACTTGTGGTGGCCTTGCATTATAGCTCTACCATATGGTTCCTCAGGACACAATCCCAGGCCCTCCCATCTTGATGCATCCCCTCCCTACTATTCAAACTCTGTTCATTCCTTGCCACCATATCTGCTGGAGTTAGTGCCCCACCGCTAACCCACTCCTGCCCTGTGTTTTGTAGCTTAGTGAGGTGTAAGCTCCTTAAGGGTAGAGTTCGGGCCTTGGGTTTCTCTTGTATCCATCAGGGCTCCTGCACAGTTCTGGGAACATGCTGAATAGCTGGGGGGCTGAGTGTTCAGGGATCCTACCCAAGCATCTCTGGAGGTGCTAGACCTATAGCTAAAGCCTGTGCTGGGTGCAGAAGTGACCACATTTTCAGCCTAGACCCATACCCCTCCTGTCCTCCAGGTCCCAACTGGCTATCATCCCCCAGGAACCCTTTTTGTTCAGTGGGACTGTTCGGGAGAATCTGGACCCCAGGGGCCTATATGAGGACAGGGCCCTGTGGCAGGCTCTGGAGCAGTGCCACCTGAGCGAGGTGATCGGGTCCTTGGGTGAGTACCAGGCCCTGCTCTGCAGGGTGGAAGAGGAGGAGCAGGGAGGGGGCAGAGAGAGACCTAAGACCCAGGGGTATAGATGCTGTGCCTTGTAGGTGGTCTGGATGGTGAGCTGGGCGAGGGAGGCCGGAGCTTATCACTGGGGCAGAGGCAGCTGCTGTGTCTGGCCAGGGCTCTCCTCACAGATGCCAAGGTAAGGTGAGAGGAGGAGACATTTGAGAGGGCCGGGAAGAAGGCAGGGGTATGTGAGGGGTGAGGGAGTGAGTAGGGAGAAGTCTCAGAGGACCAAGTTAGTTTTTCTTTTAGAGCTGGAGGTGGGGAGCTGCAGGCTGGGGTGGGCTGCCCTGGGCCCCGCCGGAAGGTGGAGGCTGGTGCTTTGGCAGGAGCCAAGACTAACCCTCTTCTCTGTCCTCCTGCCCACCCCCTCCACACGTTCCAGATCCTGTGCATTGATGAGGCCACGGCAAGTGTGGACCAGAAAACAGACCAACTGCTCCAGCAGACCATCTGCAAACGCTTCGCCAACAAGACAGTGCTAACCATTGCCCACAGGTGTGCAAACATCTGGCATGGGATTCCAATCGGGATATAGTGTCAGGGACCCAGGAATCAGAGCCCTAGAAATTCCAAACTTCCATGAACCTCAGCTCCTCATTCTTACAGCACATTGTATGAAGCCATCTGTAGTTCCCAGCACAGAGCTGGGGTAAAGCCTGGGGGCAGAACTGTGCTGTTTGAGGAGGAATGGAGGGAATGTGGGTCAGCTTCCTGCTTCAGGGCAGCAGTCACCAACCTTTCAGACCTCATGGACCACTGGTTGGCGACCACTGCTTTAGGATGTTGCCCTCCATCCTCCACTGACCACTTCCTCTCACACAGGCTCAACACCATCCTGAACTCTGATCGGGTGCTGGTGCTGCAAGCTGGAAGAGTCGTGGAGCTGGACTCCCCTGCCGCCCTGCGCAACCAACCTCACTCCCTGTTCCAGCAGCTGCTGCAGAGCAGCCAGCAGGGAGCCCACTCCTCCCCCTGAGGACCCCTCTCTCCTGGGTCGCCCCTATCTTACCCTCTGCTGGGTGGCTGCTGAGCTGTTTGTTTACATTCTCCTCTATGGCTCTACCTCACTGGCACTTTTCTTGGGGGGAAGGTGTCATGGGTTCCTCTCTGAGAACCAGGCTTAAGGCAAAGTCCCAAGGTTTCCCCAGAAATAGCCCTCTGCTGAGCCCTCTGCAGTGACATGAGGCAGGTTTTTCTAGAAAAGGAGTCCACTTATAACTTCATAGTTTTATTGAATGAGATTCCCATCTTACATTCTGTGTATTAAAAAAATAATATTTCTTGTGTGAAGCTGCTGAGGAGTGGCATGTGAGGACCATTCCAGTCTGAAGCACAGAGGAGGTGAAGGTGGCATAAGCCCCACCTCCGTCACAGTGCCGTGGTCTTTCCAGGCTCAGGGGGCAGGGCAGGTGGCAGGGGGAGCCCTGCAGGCAGCATGCTGACCTGACATTCTTGGTCCTGGCGTGCTGGGGCATACTGCGGTCCCAAGTAGCAACAGGGTCCAGGGGGACAGACACCCCGGCGCCAGGCCCTCAGTGTCAGCAACACCGTGGACAGGACCAGGGTGGCAGTAAGGGCCCCAAACACCACCACGGCCACCAGGCTAGACTCACCTAGCCTGGCCTCTTGCCTACGCACTACCTCTTTCACTGAGATGCGCAGCAGACCAGCCCCTGCGCTGTGGGGGACAGGCCCTGTGGCAGGCACCACCATAGCTGAGGTGGGCCCCAAGGGCATGTCTGCCATGGTGGCGGGGTCTGGGTCTGGGCCAGGTAAGACGAGCTCACAAGTCTTGCCGCCATAGCCACTAGGACAGAGACAGTCGAAGTCATGGACCCGGTCCCGACAGCGGGCCCCTCTCTGGCATGGGCGGCTGGCACAGTCATCCAGGTTGATGGTGCAAAAGCGTCCAGCAAAGCCCTCAGGGCAGAGGCAGGAGAAGCGGTTTATGCCATCCAGACAGGTGGCGCCGTTAGCACAAGGCCGCATCAGACAGTCGTCTACATTCACCTCACAGTAGGCACCCACAAAGCCTGCCAAGCAGCGGCATGTGAAGTTGAGGGCAAAGCCCTGGTCGTCCTGGCACTGGCCACCATTCTGGCATGGGGAGCTGGGGTGGAGGTGGGAGAGGGCTTTGATACAGACTCACACCTGCAGGGTAGCCTCGGTCAGCATCCTGACCATGCTGCCCACCCCCCTCCCAGCAACGTCACCTCGAATCACATTCTGAGCCTCCAATATCTCCTTTTAAAAATGGAAATGGAAGTAGCTTCCAGCTTCTACATTGTGAGGGTTAAATAAGATAACCCAATGTCAAGTAGTTAGCATGGGGCAAGGCTCAAGGCAAGGGTATTATTCCCTTGGTAGGCTATTAGGCCCCACACAGAAATGAGGGCAGACCCTGCCCTACAGGCCAGTTTCCCCATGCACACAATAAGGCATAAGGCTGCTGTGTGGGACATCCTTAGGGGCCACAGGGGCAGCTTTCCTGGGAGGATGAGGGGAGTCCTAGGTCCTCAAACCCTCTCCCCCAACAGCCAGAGCTGTTACATCTCCAGTTCCTGTAGATTTTTTGTTGAAGAAATGGTCCAGAAGGTATAAAAGAGCTGAGAAACCCTGAACTAGGGACACTGGCAAGCTGGGGTTTTATCCTTCGGTGCCCCCAGTGGAGCTTTTGACCCTCAGCCCTGTTACTTCACCACCAGCCTCTCAACAGTCCTGCCTCCTTCCGTCACCAGATTCCCAGCTAACCTTGAACTCACTCTCAGGGGGCCATACTCACCCTGCCTGCTCACAGGGTCCAGTCTTGTGCTCACAGTCCCATCCATGGAAGCCTGGTGGGCACACACAGTGGTACTCACCGCCCCCATCATAAACGCACTGGCCTCCATTCTGGCAGGGGGACTGTGTGGTACAGATGTGCTCATCTATAGAAGAGACGGAAGGTTCTAGGACAGCCCCTAACATCTGGCACCCAGACCTGGCCAGGCTCCACCTAAGGCTCTATGGGTGCAGCCCTTACTGCAAACCCACCCAGGCTGGTATGTATGGTGGGAGAAACAACACCACTGAATTCAGAATCAGGAGGCTTCTAGCCCTGACAATGTCAATCTGTCTCAGTAACTCCAAGCAAGTTGTAGCTCATCTGTGAGCCTCAATGTCCTCACGTGTAAAATGAATACCATTTCCGCAGCTGCCTTGCCTGTCTCATGAGGTTAGGTTAAGGGCCAACTCAGATAACAGATAGGTATGAAGGCTAAAATGATAAGCTGCTGTGTATTTGAGTTTGGGGACACAATAAATAAGGAGTAGATGTTCTCCCAAGACACACGGGGTCCCCAGACCAACAGCCGCCCTCTCTACTCCCCTACCTTTGTCACAGAACTTGCCCGCCCAGCCACCATGACAAATGCACTGCCAGGGCTGGTGGCAGGAACCATGCTGGCAGCCAGGCATCCTCACACAGCGCTCACAGTGCAGCCCCTCCCAGCCTGGGTCACACCTGATGAGGAGAAGCACAGGGTCAGGGTCTGGGCAGGGGATGTGAGGAAGTGGAGGCAAGACCAGAGCATTTGGAAAACAAGAAGACATGACAGTCCCCAAGGGAAGCAGGCCCTCCACGATAGGTGTGGGCTGTACAGGGTCACGTATGTGGAATTAGATAATCTAACACCAGCATTCAAAGTCTTGGTTCTGCACTTGGTCTAATCCTTAAGAGCCTTAGTTTCTTGATCTGTAAATTGGGAATACACTTTCCAGGGATGTGTTGAAGAAGAAATTTAAGATGATTTGCAAATACTCTCAGTATCAGTCCTGGCATATCTGAGACTTAGAAATGTGTGTTTTTTAAAGAGTGCCCTTGATTCCAGGGCAAAAGCCTGACCTGTGTTTTTTGGTTTTTTATCCTCACTCAAGGAGTGAGGATATTTTTTCCATTAACTTTTAGAGAGAGTGGAAGGAAGGGGAGAGAAGGAAAGAGAAACATTGATGTGACATAAACACATCGATTGATTTCCTCCCACACAGGATCCGATGAGGACCAGGGATCAAACCTATAACCCAGGTATGTGCCCTTGACTGGGAATTGAACCCATGTCTCTCCAGCAGGCCTGCACTCTAACCATTAAGCAACAGGGTTCTGGCCTTTTTTTTTTTTTTAAAGCCCTCCATCTTTGAGTCTGAAACACCCTCAACCCCTCCAGCAACTTGCCCTGACAGGACATTTACTTAGGTCCATCCAGACATATTTCCCTCCTGCTGTTGAATTTGCCCACCCCCACCCCAGTGGTTAATTACTCAAATTCATCAAGAAATTTGAGTAAGGTCTTCTCCCCAGCAGCCCTCCCAGCAGTCTTTCTTTTATAGGCCAAACCATTGTCTTTATACCTTTCCTATCTCTCCCTTTCCTCCAGGCTCCCAATCTCCAAACTCTCTCAAGCTCCAAACCTTTCTCCTGGTCTTGAGGAGGAATGTTTCAGAATTCCTGGATCAAATTTGGGGGAGTAAACAGTGCGGAGGCATAAGTTGGAAGAAGGAAGAGTCAAAGCAAAGCGGAAGTGGGCTGGCCAGTATGCCCTGTGTGCTGTGGGGAGATGGGGAGAGAACAGTAGGGTCTTAAGCCCCTAGACAACTCTGCCCTGGGGCTTGACCTGTTATGGGTGTGAAGGGCTGGGAAAAGAGCAGCAAAGGGTTTAGGAGCACGTGCTCAGAGAGGTACCTGCAGGAGCCATCAGGCGCACAGCAGCCGTGGGCCAGGTCACAGTGGGAGCTGCAGTCATCGGCTGCAAGAGATTGATGTGGGAGGGGTGAGCCCAGTCCGGATTGGGCTCCCTGAGATCCTGGGCTTGGGCGGGTGCGGGGCCCCAGTAATTGGGTGGACTCAGCTCTGGGGCAGGGCCAAACAGATATTAGTCCAAGGGATGACCTGGGTCTCACCAACCCCGCGGGTCCGAGCGGCTGCAGTGCCGTCTCTGGTCGGCAGAGGTCAATGTGCAAGAGGAGACGTCAGGAGAGGGCCGCGACCTGTGTCCGGGTTGCGCTCACCTACGGCATGCTGAACCGGTGCCCCCAGGATGCACAACAGGCACATGAGATGCAGGCAGCGGCAGCCGCTGGGCATGGTCAGCGCCGGCCCCAAGAAGGACGGACGGATGGACAGCCGTACGTGCGAACACCTGTGGGATGGCACAGGCTGGGAGGCGGTCGGATGCGGAGAAGCTGCACGGATTGCGGTTCTGAGCGATAGGAGCCGAGGAGGAGAGGGGAGTCCGGATAGAAGAAACGGGTGAAGGCAGCGGCCGAGCAGGGGCGGGGAAGGGTTGAACCAGCGAGGAGGTTGGTGACACGGCCCGGAATCAGGCTCTGTGGGTAGAAGGTAAAGGATGGGCAGCAGAACGAAGGAGTCCGTAGGGATGGGGATCGCGCCGAGGGGAGGCCTTGAGCACGGAGGGAACGCGGAGTCTGGTTCCCAGCAACGAGCAGTCTCCGACTCCACCCCCCACCCCCCACCCCCACTCCAACCAGGACTTGTCCCCTTCCCATCTCAGCCGCGCTCGGCTCGGCCGCGACGCCGGGCCTGAAGTCCCCGAGCGCCCCTCGTCCTGAGCGCCCCTGCCCTCGCGGTCCTCACCTCGGGCTGCAAAGCGGCGCGCTCCGGGCGCAAAGCGAGGCCGGATCCGACGGGCTCCGCCGTGGGGCCGAGCTGAGGCGCGGGGCCGCCCCTAGCGGGCCTCGCCGGGCGCCCAGGCGGCTGCCATGAGAGCCAAGCGCTCCGGAATCTGGGGCTCAAGGCGATCCTGAGCCGCGGCGGCGGCAGCTCCTCGTGCGCGCTCGGGCCGCCTGCCAGGGGCGGCGTGTGCCGGCCGATCCCTCCCCCCCACTCCACTCCCCGGCCTGCCGCCGGCCCGCCCCCGATCCTCCCGCGTCCGCCGCCCACCCCCCTGCGGCGCACAGCTCGCGCCTCTTCGTGCAGCCTGGCGCTCGCCCCTTTCTCCGCTATCGCTCTCTCCCCTGGGTCCCCACCCTCCGCTGCCACCTAACCTATCGGAACCGTGCTTTCTTCATCGAAAGGAGGAAATGATGGGAATCTAATGAGAGGAGATTGCAAAGTGCCGGTCAGATGTGCGCCGCCCAATTATTCTCCCATCTCGAATCCCAGCTTGGCTGACCTGCGCCTCTCACCCCCGCCCCACCTCTGTTCTCACCCGTCCGCTTCCCATCGCGCTTCTCATGTGTATCCCACACACGCTCCGGGCGCGGCGCCGCTCCCCGCCCTCCTCCTGTCACCAAGCCCACGCCTCCTCCGTTAGTAAATCCTCCATCACCTGCTTCAAATGGCTGCGCCTCTCCTCCGCTTCTTTCTCTCCTCATTGCCATGCACAGCCTTCTAGGATCAACCCTTGCCTATCTAAGGATCAGCCCCATCCCCCACCCCTATCTCTGTCACCCACCACGCTATTCCTTTCCGTGGCCGCTACTGGGAGGCCCCTCTGGACTGGGAATGCCCCTGACTCTGTAAATGTGCCCCCCCCTCTCACCCCAGTTCCTTCTCCTGTACCCCGGATCATATCCGTTCTTAAGGTCAGGCTAAACGTCCAAACCCAGAGCTCTGACTAAAGGAGTTCGGTGGGGGCAGTAGAGGAGGACTATTGTCCAGGCTAATGGCTCGGAGACACCTGTGTAAGGCGAGGATAGGAAACAGGTCTCTTGCGCAGCGCAAGAGGGCAGAGGCTAGGTACACCACCTAAGCCTCCAGATCAAGATTTCACCATCTTTAAATTCCATAGATTGGAGGGAGGAATCTCTAGCCCCTGCAGAAGCTTCTACAGACACCCCACAGAGACGGAGCCGCTGGACTAGTTTTTCTTGCAGTCTCCATTGAATGTAACAGCCACACCCACCTCATCTCCCTAGTCATTTCCTCTTCCCTAAAGAGCTTTCTGAATTTGAGCAATGCCACAGCTCTAATCCTTTATTTTAATTTGTTTTTCAGTGACAACCTATAATGTCCAATTAGTGTAGGTCAAATAGATTATATGGACTATCAAAAGTCCCCTTTTTGAAGCCTGAAGATGTAAAAAAAAAAAAGCTAAGAATATGTTAACTGCCAGCAGGGAGAGACAACACAGAATGTCTGTCAATTACCAGTGACTTTTGTTCTGGATAATAGAATTATAGGTTATCTTTTCTGAATGATGCTTTTCTGCATTTCCCTCTTTTCCACAAAGAGCATGTACAACTTTATTATTATGAAAGAAATTCAATAACACTATAGATCCTTTAGAATCAAGTAAAAAAAAAAATCACCCATGATTCTACTAGCATGATAAAACCACTATTGTGGGGTGTTTGTTTTTTTTTACCCCTGTTCCTACCTAGATGTTTTTATACTGCACCTGTAATATTGTATTCTGATTTTTTTCCTCCACATAATGTATTGATAGTCCTCAAAAGCACAATTTTATGGCTGCATAATAGTCCATTAAGTACATATATCACAATCTATTTAACTTAGCCCTCATTATGGGATTCTCACAATTGGATCCTTACATAACTGTGTTTATGTTTTTGCTATTGTACATTCATTCAACAAATATTTCTGAGCACCTATGTGCTACTACTTTGTGCTGGCATCATCCTGGGCATTGGAGACTGTGTCTAGTAGCACAGACACATTTCATGCATATGGTTTTCTCCATGGTTTGGGATCCTTCCTTAAGGCAGATTCTGAATTGGGGAGCAACTGTGTCAAATAAGTTGTGGAAAATGAACAGTTCCTTCTCATTAATGAAATTCATTGGCATTCACTGATGAGACAGTAAAGATGGTTAAAACTTTGGAAGTTATTGGTATCGGACTATATCACTTACTACTTCTCCCTCATGCTGTAAATATTTTAACACCTGGCTTGTTGTCATTCTTTTCACTCCCACTTATGTCACATTCTTGGCGATTTTTGATGATTCAGTACCACATAGACAATTCTTCCAATAAATGTGCTTGCAAAGATGGCCACCATACTTCCTCCTGTCCCACATGACCCTTTGCAATAATTGTGCTGCTCTTTTCAGCAAGGAGTGAAGTCTATTTGTCAACCCCTTGAATCTGGGCTGGCTTCATGACTTGCTTAGACTAAAAGCATGCAGCAGAAATAATACTGCGTGAATCCCCAGAGTCTGGGCCTCAAGAGACTTTGCAGCTTGCCTCTTTGCCCTCTCAGAATACTTCCAACATCACATAAAGAAGTTGAGTTTAGCTACTGGAAGATGAGGAGCCCAATGGAGAAGAACTAAGGTCCTCTGGCCACCAACTACCAGACATGTGAGGTCATACTACCCAGCCTCAGTCAAGCTTCCAGATGACCGCAAGCATATGCCTCAACAAGACGAACGGAATTGCTCAGCTGAGGCCGGCTCACGTTACCAAGCAACGAGCAGATAAATGGTGGTTAAGCCACTAAGTTTCGAGGTGGTTTGTTAATATGGCAATAGATAAACGATAAAACCAACTTCCCCTTTCCTTAATTTCTTCTCCACTAATGAGGAGGATTGTCTCAGCCAAACCTTGTTACTACGAATTCTTCACACACTCCATAATCTAAATCTCCTATTATAATCACACTTTCCTATCACCAACTTGTATCTTTTCAGCCTGTGTCCTCTAGTACCTGGACTCAAACAATTCTGTGTACTTAGGTTGAGTTTGCTTTTGCCATTATAAATGCATTTAACATATATTGAATTTGGATCCATGGGGATCACTGGGCTACATTACAACTTTTGTAGGTCCTATGCACTTCACCCCATGGCCCTCTTCCACCACAAAAGAATAGTAAAACTACACTTTATGGTTGCATTGGTATAAAGACAAATATAACCCAAGCAAGATGCATGATTCTACAGTAAGACCTCACTTAATGTCATCGGTAGGTTCTTGGAAACTGTGACTTTAAGTAAAATGGCATACCTATATTGAAACCAATTTTACCATAAGCTAAATTTATCTAAACAACAGTTAAGTTGTTATGGCATAGGAGGGTTGTGGGATGGGTGAAAAAGGTGAAGAGATTATTAGCAAATTACAGATGCTATTACAGAATAGTCATGGGGATGTAAAATACAGCCTAGGAAATATAGTCAATAATATCCTACAAACTATGTATATATGCACCATTTATTGGGATCAGCACTTAGTAAGTTATGTATGTCAATTATGACTGAAAATTTTAAAATGATTAAAATAAAATAAATTTTTAAATGTTCCTATAGGCATATTTCTGGTCATTAAAACAAAGCATCATTAAACTTCTAAATAAAGAACCAAGACACTTTTAATGTTAAAGATTGATATAAATATGAGCTATACATACATTTAAGAAAAATGAATAAAAAGAAGTAAGCTTTTTTCAACCTACTTATTTTCCAACCTACTTATTCCAGTTCAGGGTCTCAGTTGGCCGGAGTCAGTCCCAGCAGCTCGTCGGATAAAGTGGGAACCCTGGACAGGATGCCCTTCCAACTCAGAACACACTCACGGACACCCACACTCATTCAGCCTGGGCGATGTAGACACTCAATTCACCTCCTGTGCTTGTCTTGGGAATGGGGGAGGAAACCAGAGTCCACAGGAGAAAACCCATCCAGACGTGGGGAGGACGTGCAAGTGCCACACAGACAGTAGACCTGGCCAGGAAATTATTTATTTTCTTTTTCTTAAATTCTCACCTGAGGAGCCCTAGCCACTGGTTTGGCTCAGTGGATAGAGTGTTGGCCTGTGGACCAAAATGGTCCCAAGTTCAATTCAGTCAAGGGCATATACCTCGGTTGTAAGCTCCTCTCCAGCCTGGGCCCTGGTCAGAGTGCTTGCAAGAGGCAACCAATCGATGTGTTTCTCTTACATCAATGTTTCTCTCTGTCCTTCCCTCTCTCTTCCACTCTCCCTAAAAATCAATGGAAAAATATATTCGGGTGAGGATTAAAAATAATAATAATCATAAATAAATAAATTCTCACCTGAGGAGATCTTCATGGATTCCAGAGAGAGGGGAAGGGAGAGACAGAGATAGAGATAGAGAGGGAGAGAGGAAAAGAAAGAGAAAGAGAGAGAGAGGTCCCACATGTGTTCTGACCAGGGATTGAATTCACAACTTGGATATGTACCCTAATCTGGAATCAAACCCTTAACCTTTTGGTGTCTGGGATGATGCTCCAACCGCTGAAAAACACTGGCCATGGTGTCATTTTATTTTTATTTTTTGACTCATCAACGTTATAGTGAAATGATGTTAAATGAAAGAATGTTATTTGAATACCAGCTGTATATTTATTATTATTATTTCCATTTTTTTCTTTTGATTTTAAAATACATTAAAATTAAAACATTTTGTAGGTCCCTAAAGGAGTTGTGAGAATTTTGCACAGTGCCTCCTATAGATAACTTGGCCCTGTCTCTCATCCATTGATCTTACCTCCTTGTCAATGTCCCTTCTTATCACATCTACACTTTCCTCCTTACCCAGTTTTGATTCCAAGACATATCATTATAACCAGTCCATTGTCTATAACAACTCCCTGGCGCCTCTCTCCCATCCTGTTCATCTGGTAAAACCTCTCTCCTGTGTCTTCTCTAGCCTGTGCCCCAGCAACTGAACATGACTGGAAAAAACTCATCTCATAGCTTCAAACACCCTTTGTGTTGACCATCATTATGCAACAGTTCTGTGATTCTCCCATCCTCCTGATAGCTATTTTTACCTTCTCCTCTCTCCTTTCTTCTTGCTCTGCTGGTGGTTTTGCTTCCAACTTCATGGAGAAAATAGAAGCAATCTGAAGAGAATTTCCCCAGGCTTCCACCCACCTCCCTCCATCTGTCTCCGTACACTCCATCATCCCTCCTGTTCTTACCTAGAACCCCTCCAACCTGGGCACTAGCTCCCATCCTTCTCACTTGTAACTGCAGGTTCCACCAGTTCTCCCAGGTCATCTGCACCATCAGTTCGCTTGTCTCTAGAAGATCATTTTCATCATCCTCTCTCCCATCTAAAAATAAATAAGCTTTCTCAGTCCCATATTCTCTTCCAGGACCACTTTTCTGTTTCTTTTACTAAAAACTCTTCAAAAATATTTGTCTAGATTTGCCAGCTTCATGGTCTCTCTTCTCATTTTCTCTTGAAACCACTCTCACCCCATCACTCTGTCATTAAGGTCACCAATGCCCTCACCATTGTCAAATCCAACAATTTCTCCTCAATCCTCATCTCACTGGCTCTGTCAACTGCATTTGACATTGTGGTTCACTGAGCTTCTAGGATGGCTCAGTAGCTTTCCATCTACCCTAATGGTTATTCCTCCTCAGTCCCCTTTGCTTCTTCCTCATCTTCCCAATTTCTTCCATAGCCAAGGGCTCAATACTCAGACTGCTTCTCTTTTCTACCTTCCCTCACACCTTTCATGATCTTCTCAGCCTAACTGCTTTAAATAGCAGCTATAAGCTAAGGACTCCTGGTTTTACATTTCCAGCCATGATTTATCCTTGAAATCCCCTCTCATGTATCCTACTGCCTACTTGACATCTCCACATGGTCCAATAGGCAACTCAAGCTTAACATATCCAAATGCAAACTCCTGATTTCTATCCCCAAACCAGTAAATGCCTGTTTTAAACCAAAATCCTTGACATCATACTTAACTCTCCTCTTTCTCTCATATCTCATGTCCTGCATAACGTGTTGGCTCTGCCTTCAAGTTCATCCAGAATTTGACCACTATTCACAATATGACTTCAAGCCCCTTTCCTCTTGCCTGGACTACTGCAACAGCTTCCTCTCCTCCTCCCCCTCCTCCCCCTCCTCCTCCTCCTCCTCCTTCTCCTCCTCCTCCTCCTCCTCCTCCTCCTCCTTCTTTTACAGAGAGGAAGTGAAAGGGATAGAGTGTTAGAAACATCAGTCAGCTGCCTCCTGTACACTCCCTACTGGGGATGTGCCCGTAACCAAGGTACATTGAACCTGGGACCCTTCAGTCCGCAGGCCAACGCTCTATGCACTGAGCCACACCCGGTCAGGGCTGCAACAGCTTCTTAATGGGTCTTTTATGGTGGAGTAGCCATGGTGATACTGCTAGCATGGAAGCCAGTTAAATGTATGTGGTATTCTAAACAGAAATAGACAAAGATCATTAGTGAAAAAGCTGGTGAAGTCTGAATAAAGTCTGGAGTTTAGTTTACAGTAGGCTACCAACATTGGCTTTTTAGTTTTGACAAACCTACCATGGTAATATAAAGTATTACATCAGGGAAAACTGGTTGAAATATAAGAACTCTCCTAGTATCTTATCAACTTTACTATAAATCTAAAATTATTCAAAAATAAAAAGTGTATCTCAACAATAGAAGTCAGACTATGTCACATCTCTGCTCAAAATCTTCCAATGGATCCCCTTTGACCTTAACCCCTATA